>CALSCE010003216.1:0-10825 GCA_943593645.1 Bovichtus variegatus
TGTGTGTGTGTGTAATAGCCATGCTATTACAGGGTTCAGTGCTGGACAGATTGGTTAGACGTGTGATTGATATGTGCATCTCCATGTCCATTTGTTAGTGTGTACCTGTCGGTGTGTGAATGTGACACATGATATATCTCAAGGTTGGATTGTTTTCACTTTCTGATGTAAGCAAGAAAACGACGGGAAGGAGCCGAGGTTCGGTGGTGATCCACACATGTTGACGTTATCATTGTTCGTGAATAACGGAAGCAATTTGTCTTTTTTTTTATTTTATTTTTTTTTTACCCATGTTGACTATATTATTACTGCTGCAGGTTTCAGACGTCAAAACACTGCCCAGCCCGTTTATAGTACTCTGAGGCAGGATTGTATACGTCTGAAATGTCTTCATCTTTTGTCTTGAGTCCCATTCACATGAACCAGTAACCAGCAGTGATGCATGCTGGTATTTGATCGGCCAATGCAGTGCCTTGCCGGATGCCATCATATTGTGTTGAGACAGAAGTTGAGCCACGTTTTGCCGGATGATCGTGCATTTTCATCTGCAACAGCATTTGAAATCAGTGAGTGAACAAGACATTAACCCTTGACTGTCAGCTGATGAGTCCGACAGGGCAGCAGATTGTGTATCAAGCTTTAAATTTAGCATTTTGTCTCGGTTTGCCTTAAAACAAAGAGCTGGAGCCTATTTTTTTCTAATTTCCACCGTCATTTTACTTACTAATTTCACTGCAAGGCGACATGACTGGACACGGTTTCAGAGCTGAGGACAAAAGGACAAACGGCACATTTCATTTTAACCAAATTATTCAAAGCGTTCATTTAAAAGTGGAAAGATAAAATCGACAGAAAAGTACATTCAGTGTTCATCACGTCGGGTACGGCAAGTGCAATAGGTCAAACGAGGACATAATGGGCATTCACAACCAACAAATTTGATTAAGAACATATAAATCTACTTTCACTTCCAAATGAGTTGTTTAGGTATTAAGGCTAAACTGGGACCCAAGTGGGCCAGTTTCAGAGCTATGCTGCTGCATCCCTCTCCACAATTAAGCCGACACGACCGATTGGAGGTATAATCAGTAAAAATGTACCCAAAACTAATAAAATGAGTATATTATAATTATGCGTAGCGTGTAAAGAGATGGAATGTTCCTTCTTACTGAACTGCAGCTGTTGCCATATTATGTATTTGTAATTATGTTTTGTAACAAAGTGCTTTAAAGACGTGTGTTCCCTCAATAATTATCCCTGTGGTTGACTGTGATTTCACACAGGAGCAAAATATGTACACTTTAAGCAAGAAAAACAATAATCTGACGTTATTATGATGGCGCTGATGAAAGTGAATCTCTGCAGTTTCTTCCACAGGCTGAGATCTGTAGTTTCTTTAAATTCTGTTTATGGATGTGGTTACTTGTGATGAAGACACTGGATGCATCTGATACGTTTCAGGAGAAACTTGCAGTTTGCACTTGTGCTGGCAGTAATAGTTTCACCCCCCCGGAGCATGTGGGGGGAAAATGGTCCATGACCACGTCACTGCTTTGCCAACAGTGGACGACTGTTGTCCCACTGTTATTTTAATGTAATTGACCGTATTTTTCAAAGTTTCATGTTATTTTTTCACGAAAAAATGGTTTACTAGGCAGCTCGCAGGCATAACATGTGAATAGAGTGGAGTTAAATAAAAGTGTTAAGCACCAACTCCAACCATATGAGTGGAGTGCGATGAAATGAAAGGAAATGTTCCTCCAGCTCCAGCGTGTAAGCTGCTCCTCTTGTCTCCTGTTCTGTGGCTGCTCACTCCTGATCAATGATTGCTGTGTAATTTTAATTGGACCCGTAAACATTTGAGATTGACTGCAAATGCAGTTCAATTGTAAGAGTTTACCAGCAAGATGAATGTTTCCCTGAGAGAAACGTACAAGAGAAAATAATAAATCCAAGTGTAATTTTAATCTCTTTGACCAGTAATTGTGTTTGCAGCCCTTTAAGGACATTTTTATGTAGATCGTGGATGGAAATGAGCAAACATAAATATATTGGCCAATGAAACCACTAGATTAATGTCACATTTTTGCGTTTTGACATAATTCAATTCTGGACTGGGACTTGAAAACTTTAAACTTAACTCTACGTATTGACAAGCGTAACAGAAAAGGTGTTTGTGCTGTGGTGGATGCAGACACTGGTGGTTGCATCAGAAGTTTTCGTAGCGCTGTGACTCACAACATTAAATTAGTGCAGCTCTGATCCTCTCTGGGGTGCAGGGCAATTAGGATGAAATATGGCTAACGCCATTTTAATGTGTAACTTCAAAGACACACTATTGCTGTAATTGCACCAATTTGTATAACCCGCAAATAGTAGAATACAAATTAAACAATGATGAATTCCTACATGTAGATGTACACGTATATGATAAATATGTCAATTTAACATCCCAACAAAGCTCATGTCATTACATTATTTTCATCGTGTATTTTTTGTGCGACACATTTAAACGATCAGTGTGAGGCAGTGAGTTAAATGTCTGACTTTAGTGCTGGAAAAACAAGCTGAAGTAAGTTTCTTTTTCTCTTTTTTTTTAAGCAAACTTCTGAGACAGAGAGCTTCTGATGTCTTTCTGAAGTACAACTGTTATGACAAAGAGACTCAGTTGGTCTTGTTAAAGTGTAAGTATTGTGACACTGAGCTGAACATGCCTTTTTAAAGCTCAATGTTTGTGACAGTGAACAAATTGTGGTCATGTAAAAGGCTAAGTATCATGACAGTGAGCTGGAGTTGGTCTTTTTAAAGTGCAGCTACGGCAACAGTGACCCCGATGACGTACTTTCAGAAAACGTAGTTATTCTGACTGTGCTCTAAAGTTCGTCCGTATGAAATTGACGTTTTGTGAAAGTGAGCAGAAGTTGGTCATTTTGATGCACATTCATGTTGAGAATGTGATAAAATCAGTTGTTGTTGTCAAAAAAAGTTGTTGTTTTTGTTTGGGACTAAAGCCAGATGTGACAATTTTACAGGCGGTTGCTGGAGTAACATAGTCATTATCAAACATCTCTGCATTTTTAGTTCTGTCCAAATGTGCCACATCAGCCATTTTCTTACATTTTATGTTGTGTTTATGTCCTTCATTAAAATCCCATCCGAATGTGGCTCAAGATAAATCACAGCAAACTAATTACAGATTCTGTTTCAACATACTACAGGGACGATGGTAATTATTACTTTGATTTACAAAAGTGCTGCAGGAATTTAGTTGAAAAAAAAAAAGAATATATCTGTATTTTGAGATATTCAGTATATCAGAGCACACCACAAAGGGAGCGTTTCAATAATAACAAATCAAGCTCTAAAGTCAAATATCCGGAAGCTCTGCAACAACTTTTGTTTTGAAATGATTGATCAGAATTGTGTCCTCGCCACAGGTCTCGCAGTCCTGAAACTTCCTCACCGCACGTGTTCATGTGAGTGGCGTGGATCTTTTGTCCCTCACCAAACGTCCTCTCCTACTCTCTTCTCCCGTGAGGAAACACCTGACGGGCTTTGTGTTGTAGCAGGCAGGACGGCCGCTCTCGTGGGATCATGCCAGCTACAATCAAGGGGATAGGTGGGACTTCCAGTATAATTAAAGCATGATTTGCTGCTGACAGGCAAAGCCAATGCAATGCTTTATGTGTAGCGTTTCTCCTTTTTTTTTTTTCCATTAAATAAATGCTAAACAAGATACAGCTGTGGTGAGAATACCAAGTTTGTAAATAGATGCATAGTACAGGATGGTATGTAAGAAAAAATCCCACAGGAATCTGTACCTAACCACATTGTTACTACAGTATGTTCACCCGTCTCGCTGTTAGCAGGCGATGCGTGAGAGATTACGTGATCACCTCTTTTCATAGATGTTTCAAGACATGTTCCTCTATTACCAACGAATAATGGAGTTTCTTTTTCTCATGCAACATCAAGTCCAACAAAACATGCATACATACCGTGTGCGGCTGAAACATTGTTATGTTAAGCGTACATGAGGTTTCATTTAGTTCAGATCTGGCGGCTGTGCAGACATCATGGCGCACAGCAATCATCAGCCCTGTCCGCCATCATTGGCATCAGACGTTGTGGGTTTGACGGAAGTAGTTTCCAAACATCACGGTATCTTTTTTTAAGAGTCCATCATTTTTTTGGCTTGCGGCCATGTGGTGTGAAGGCTGTTATCCTTCTTACGTAACAGATGTTGTGATGCCTCTTCTAGTCTGGATATCTCACTGGTGGTTTTTTTTGTTGTTGTTGCATTCAACAACTACACCCCCCATGGGGTTTTGATCATGTGTATCAAAAGAGTTGCATTATGTCCCTGAACCAAACATAATGCTCTGACACAGGGGGGAGTGAATGGCGTCCCCTATCTCCTGAGCAATGATTCAATACCACATCAGCAGGCTACAGTGGAGTAAACATCAACAGGACGTCGTACCTAACTGTTGGTGATTGAGGGACATGATAACTGCCAAGTGTTGCAACCAGGATTCAGATGCTACTGTTAGAGCAGCTCAATCTCACTCGGAGCTCGTCAAACACCAAAGGCTTGGTCAGTGGCCGTGCGCTTTAAACCACGGCGCTCTGGCGTCCATTTTGGACGTATCAGGAAAGGCGCGTCAGTTTCTGCTAATTACATACACACCGTCTCTCTTCAAAATACAATTCCAACTAAGGTTTGCATGGTTTAGGTTTACTTACGCATCAGAAGGACTTGGGGAGGTTCAGGCGACAACAGCACTTGGCTCAGAAAAGATTGTGGTTTTGGGTTGAAATCAGCACAAATAAGTATGTTTGTTACGTAAAATGAGTACGTTGCTTATGTAACTGCCGATGTTGGTTTCACCCCGGAGAGGAGCGCCGGTCTTCTGGGTGAAAGTACCACACACCCCCCCTCCCTCCCTTCTAGTGGTGATGCAGATCGGTTTACATAGTTGGAGCTCAGTGCGTCTCATACAGACACTTGATGCTGCATTGGAGGTCAAACATCAAACATCGGCACCATTCAATGATTCCTGTTGTTTCAAATGCATAAGTAAAACCTGTGACCCCGTTTACTACTGGAAAATAAATGTATATACTGCTAATTTTCTTTTTGTGATGGGACACTTCATTTCTGCCTGGATTGTGTTCACTGGCATTATCTTTTCCGGTGAATGAAGCGTTTAGTACACTGTGTGCATTCGGAGGGATGTGGTGGGACTGGATAGTGGGCGTACAAAGCTCAGCACTTTGACACTGGATACCGGGATCTCACATTTTGTTTTGGTTTATGCAACAAAAATGCTTTGTAAAAAGAAAAATACCAGTCATTATCATATTTTCCCCATTAAGTTGATTGTTTCGCAACCTTCTCTTTCACCCTCTTTATACTTCAGCCTTTTTTATTTTCATTCGACGGTTACATCACACATCACATGTGCATATATTTGGTCTCTCATTTGATTAACAACCTGTAATATCGTCTCAGATGCATAACAATATCACATTTTTCATATTCACCTCCTTTCAGTGCCTCTTTGTCAGACCTAACTATGAAATATCATTCATTTTCTAAGCTCCTGTCTGGAATGGATGGTTGCAGGTTACAAATGCACACAAAGCGAGATTGTCTTAAAGGTACTCTTGCACAACAAAGAGGGCAAACATGTCTTGGAGTAATGACATTGTAAACAATTGAAATGCTGCTAGGGCTGAATGTTTGATACATGCACCCAACACCTCCGTACCCTCTCGGTGTGTTTGAGTTTTTTGAGCAAGTCGCCTGCAGACTGAAAACACAGTGATAGCAGAAGAACAGAAGAACAAAACCATTATTTTCTGCTCACAACAGAAAATCACTTGTATGGTAAAAGGTTTAGCCACTTTGTGTTCCTGCATTATGTGTTGTTCATCAACATCAGCCCGTGTGTGTGTGTGTGCTGCATCATCGGCGAAGTGTGAATTAGAGGCAGGGTGTTAATTACCAGTCCGTCTCTCTAATAGACTCAGAGCATTAATGCAATCAGCTTCCAAACCAATTATTTCAACATCTGCTCTGATCAAATTTGCCTCTTCCATGTTTTGATGATGTATCCACACAAAATGATTCCCTTAATCTGATGAGAACAATTAGTCTTCTTGCCGTGGTGATGCCGTCTAATTATCAAGTATCACTGATCCGCATCGCAGAAGTCCAACCCGCTTGCGTCTGCTGTCTTTCAGGGTTTTTTCTTTTCTTGCTTTTGCGAGAAAAGTATTGTTTTATATTTGTAGTTTCTTTAAACAGTATATGTTATACGTGCTTATGTGTCCTTTGTCGTTAACTTCAAAACCTGTCGTTCGGTTGTTTATGACAATAGTGACAAACAACCATCCGATCTGCCACTAAACTAAAATCTGATCAAACACAATTTTCCATATTCCTCATTTTCTCTTTTGACTTTTTTCGTCCTTTCTTCTTCTATCTGCCTGTTCTCTATTTTTTGTTATCCTTGTCACTTTCTTTTCTAGTCCCTCATGCGTCCCTTAATTATGTCATTCTTTAATCTTCCCTTTCTCCCTTACTCTTTCTTTTACACCTTTCTTTCATTTTATCCCTGTTTTCTTTCTGTCATTCTCCCTTTTTCTCTTACCTCTCTTTTTCATTTCCTTCTTGTCTGACTTCCCCCCCCCTTTCTTTTATTATTTATTTCACTTTCTTCTTCATTTGTTTGTTTCTTCCTTCTGCCCTATACCTTCCTTCCTTGCTCCCTCACTTTCTCTTATTCCTTTCCTTTTATCTTCCTAATCTATGCATAAGAACCTTCCCATTGTATGTACAGTATATGCTAATGTGTCCACCTATAAATTAAACGGTACACTGCAGAGTTGACCTTGTCCCCTCTGTGTGTGTGGACGGGGCATCCCAATCTACACCATAAATCACCGCTGTTCACCGGGTCAGACACTTTAAGCCACAAATGCACACTGAGTGACACACACATACCCATCATAGTGGTACTATGATGGGTATGTGTGGTGACAGTATGTCACCTACAGTGCCATAAGTCAGTGTATGTGTAGCACAGGTTGATTTAAAGAGCTAGTTTAAATGCTAAGTCCTGGCACTCACTCACCAGCCGTGACAGCTGCTGTATGAGCACCAGGGAGAAGCTCACATTCATCAAAGGCCAATCAAAAGTCATCTAAACTGTACAAACACCAGAACCGTATAAGTGTCAGTGGCTTAAAGCATTGTGAAAGAACAGCCTTCGGTCTCTTGTCTGCTTTACATTCAGCATTGTTTGCCTATTGTTGTTTTACATTTTTCATTTCAAATGTCATCCAAAATGTTGGGAAATGATTCATCTCTCTGCTGCTACTTTGGCTCTACAACTAATTAGTCAAACCAGGGCGACATACAAAGAGTGGCTAACTCAGTAAATCAAATAGCTCATAAATCAAAGAATTTCATCACAATCGTGCAAGAATCCTTAAAAAAATAAGATTAAAGGGAGCTAATAGCTAAGCTAGCGACTGTGTCCACAGTGTAGCTGTAGTTATTGTCATATGGCCCAAAGCCACTTCAGACTGTCAGAAAGGTGTTTTTTAAGCTGTAGTTTGTGATGTTGTTGCAATAGATTGACATCCTGCGCCCAAGTGAGCTACAGTTACAATGGGTTAGCGTCCTAAAGAGGAAAGTGTAGGTTCCACAATAACTTTAGTTCTATCAGAACTGGAAAGCATTTCTTCATTTAAATAAGAGCAAAGAATGAACTGAAGGCTTTTCTCTACGGAAACGATTTGTTGACTGGCTTCGGCAAAAATTTGATTGACAGACTGTCCATCAGATCACCTGCCAATTTATTTATTTTTTTTTTTTTTAATTAAAGTTGCTGCCCTTTCCAAACAGTTTCCATTGACGGCTTCTAAAATGTTTCTGTGTAAACAAAGCGTCTGGCTCGTCAGGTTAAGAAACCTCAGCTCGCCAAACTGTTTGTCGATGATAAAACCTATAGAATCTGTGCTAAAGCTTTTTTTTTTTTTTTTTTTTTTTTTTTCGCAATTCTGTCCAGGATTCTCTTATCACGGAAGATAAAGGCTCGACCTTGATGCTGCCATCATTCTGCTGCTGGACCGCACTGGTCTGCCAGCACCTCTTCGAAAATGACTTGCCAGCAGGCCATAAAACTTTTCTGCCTGAAACCCTGTACACCATGTATGTTTGTCCATCTGCTGCACATGTGGACGATGATCAAAGTAACTGTTGACCCAGTTTCACAAAATATGAACATGAAAAGATTCACAGAGATGTCTTTTATTGTTGGGCTGGAGTGGGAATCACGTTCTACTTTCAGGTGTTGCTGTTTTTCTGTCTACCCCTTGTGTTTGCCTCTCGTCAGCCCAGAAGGCAACTGCACCACCCACGGGGAGACGGCATGTTTACTACCGCCTTGTTATCTCTCTCAAGACTGTAGCTCAGGTAAACACACACAGTCGCACACAAAAGAGTTACAAACGGGGCTGTTGTTTGGTGAGTCGCCCTCAGCTTAGCATAGAAACTAGATTCATTTCTGGTGAGAGAGGAAATGTGGAAGATAAATATGAATGAAAGCAATTTGAGCAATGTCAACCATTTCATCTGCAGTTAACATGAATCAGCTAATTGCAGATTTGCATTTCAATCTAAACAGATTGATAGCAGCAAACGAGGAGAGACGAGCAGAGATGGAGTGAGGGTGGGCTGCAGGTGAGAGTGGAAGACAGAGACGAATGGAAACGCAGACGAAGAGCAGATTGAGAATATGAGCGAGAGACAGGGGAGAGGGAGCGAGTGGCGAGGCAGGGACAGTTGTGGGTGTCACGATGTGAATGGTAATGAAGCAGGGACAGTCATCGTCAAACAACTGCTGCAGCAGCTTCGTTTGAAGCTTTTACAACATGCTAGCGTATTGTTTCTCTGGGGATCCTGAGGGAAAGAAAAGAACATCCAAAGTTCAGTTGGGGAATGTTTACGTGAAGGACACACCTCGATGCTGGAGGAACTAGTGATTCACTTGTATTGTATTTTTTTGTAACGTAGATCCCTCACATTTTTCAGTTTCTTGTCAGGTTTTTCCTTGTTGTTCTTGTTGTCCACCATCCACAGCAGCTCAGCAGGCATTTAATCTTTAAACAGATGTATTAAACTTCAGTGTGCATTCACCCTTTTCTATGCTCTAAAACATAATACATATATTAATTGTTTGCAACTGCAAAACTGTGAATATTTTATTTTTCCCCACCTACTGTGAGCCAACACAAATACTCACACCGAGAATGTGTATGTAATATATCATTGTGGTAAAGCAGGAAAACAATACAAGACTTTAAGCTTGAATATATTTGGCCTTGACAACTGATTTTTTTTCCATTTGGGGAGACAGAATAAGTTCTGTCATGGAGGATTTATCTTCTAGTGTACAGGCTCAACATGTTCAGATCAACTCCCAGTTGAGCCTCAGACAGTCGGAGCTATTTAACGATATCCTCCTGCCTCAAATCTGCCGCAGTTGTTGTGGATGACTCTGTTAACTCATAAGAAGCAACATTGCGTTGTGCTCTTTGTGAATCCATAAAGTAGATATACTGCTTTCCATCCGTTTTGATGATTCATCATGCAGATAGTTTCTAGTAGAACTCAAAGCTCGTTTGCTTGTTGTTTCAAATCAACTCAACAAAACGTTGCTAAAAGTTTCCAACACAGATTCATTTGAGGATCCATGACATGAATAATACTTATTTACCAACTCGCCAGCAATACAGGAGGCCACTTTTTAGAAATGTTTAGGTAAGCTTTATCCAGATTGCACTTTGGCTTTTGGTTGTTTTTTATGTTTCCGAGAATAGGAACTGATGCAAACATATGTCTTCTTCTACAGTACCTATAATACCTTGGAACTCGGGTTGCATTTCTTGTAGTCACCGGTCCAATCTCTACAGCTGTTCCCCTAAAAAAAAAAAGGCATTTGTAAGGTTTCCACTGGCCAACCAAAGTAAAGATTTATACACTTGAAGAAAGCTCAAATGAAGAACTTCAAACATGCCCAACAACTGACTGGATTCTGCTTTTTAAGTTCAGATCTGGATCACACATTTACTGTGTCGTAAGAGCTTTTATTAAGAAGCAGTTACTAACGTTTCAACATGAAGCGTGTTCAGATGATTCTGCCTCAGTTGTCCTGTCTGGTGAGGAAATGCTTTGAGCTTCAAGTTTGCTGATGTGCAGAGAGACATCGTATTAGTTCTGATACTCACTATGTTCATTTAAATACAATATATCAATTTACATTTATTTTTAGAGATATTTCCATAGCAAATGTCTTGTGCCGGTTTCTCCACAGCATTTCAAATGCTTGTTTTTATCAGTTAGTAACTGTTTACATCATGAACTGTGAGCTTAAAGTGCTACTACACGCACGCGCACGCGCACATGCACACGCACGCTTGCAAACACGCATTTTACCAGATTATTTGACACTCAGCATACAAAAAGAGACAGACAATGACAGGTTAGGATCTGTGATGGCACAGCCTCTCAAACACACACACTTTGAAAGCTGTCTGCATGTACACACACACACACACACACACACACACACACACACACACACACAGCTAGCAACAGAGAAGAGTCAAGTGGAAATCTTTGCCATGGGCTACAAACAATAAGAAACTGATTAACATTCAGCACCCTAAACGCAACCCAGCTCTCACGCTGCTTCTCTCTCTCTGTCTCTCTCTGTCTCTCTCTCTCTCTCTCTCTGTCTCTCTCTGTCTC
>CALSCE010003218.1:0-10258 GCA_943593645.1 Bovichtus variegatus
ATAATATATTATATATATTTTAGTAAACAGCATGTTTCTTCTGTAATCTTGCACTAAACCCACAAATCACCAAATGGTTTTCATCCCTGTGAGACACTTACACATGTTCATACAGCTCATTATTAGCTGGCTTGAAAACGTACCTGCGTGAAGGACGTGTTTCGTGAGTCTTGATGTGTTGATGTGCAGCTGTTTACTGAAACCTTCTTGTGCCACAGATACTGTGACGACAGCCACCTCTGGTATGAACAACACACGTCGGAGGTGTGTCGGCGGGTCAGGAGGGTCTCCTTCTCCAGAAGTAAGTGGGCCGCAGAGGAAGGTAATCAATGGAGGGCCAGCAGCTCCCACGTTGTGAAGTGAAGCTTTATGGAGACTTCACAGATCACTGAGCTTTAAGGCAGAAATATCTGTACACTGCGTTTATTATAAAACACAAAGGGCTTTATACATGGATAAAAAAAACATACCACTTCCTCCTTTCTTCAGTCTGAATGACGCTTTAATAATATCAAATAGTAACTTGGAGTGATGCCCATTTTTTTTTTAAAGTGGAAGTCATGTTGGTGCTTTTAAAAACGCAGTCGGACGACGGAGTTGTGTGTGTGTCTGTGTGTGTGTGTGAGAATCAGAAATAATTGGAGCACACTTCATCCTTCACCCATCCTGATGGGGACTCTGTATCAGATCTCATACGAGCGGCAGCTCTGCAGGAGCTAATGGGCTCCTCTCTCACAGCTTCTGACACGCCGATCATCCAGAGCTCATCCAACCGCCAGGCCAGAGAGAGGACTCGCACGATGTCATATCAGTCCTCCCTCCGGCTCTAATTAGTGCTCGGTGTGTATTTTTAGACTCGGCTTTACAAGGCTTTGATTTGAAATTGATATGAAAGCAGCGAGCAAAATGAAGCTAAAACCAGAGATCACGTAAAAATCACAAAAGCCGCAGAAGCTTTTATTTTGAAGTGTCAAGACTACATACGGACACTTAACCCGGAAAATATGAAAAATGTCCTAAAAAAAAAACAAACACTCATACTGGAGGCTATTGTCTCTTCTGCCTTCTCGCATGTCCAAT
The DNA here is from genome assembly GCA_943593645.1 of Bovichtus variegatus. Taxonomy (NCBI): domain Eukaryota; kingdom Metazoa; phylum Chordata; class Actinopteri; order Perciformes; family Bovichtidae; genus Bovichtus; species Bovichtus variegatus. The sequence continues at coordinate 1,081 of CALSCE010003218.1, forward strand.
GACCAAAGGAACAAAGGCTGTGCGTGTGTTTTTAAAACCTCCTCCATGATGTTTGTAGTCCGTCTAACCTCATGGTTTCGCTTAGTTTCACCAGTCTGTGCACTGCCAACAGAGCCTGACGCATCAGTAACGTTGCTATGGTTACCTGCAGTCTAATAAACCTCGAGCACTTTGATGTTTCGGATGATTCTGCCGGTGCAACTTTCTGCTGCAGCTTCTTATTAAACGTTTAACTAATTAATGAGTCAATTCAAAGTAACCAGAGTTGTGGGTAACATGACTTTAAATCCTGGATCAGAGCTGATCTCCTCAGTTTCAGAGATGACCGCATGAGAAGAATGTGTCTCCGGGTTGTAACCCTCCTCTCCACCCTCCACCTTCCTCTCCACCCTCCTCCCTCCACAGATCTGAAACAGAGATGCCTGACAAAGATGTGCAATAAGCTGTGACCCGAGTGGAAGTGGAGAGAAAACAAAGAGCTGTTCATCGTCACAGGAAGTGACTGAAACTACAAACCAGAGCGCCGTGCACGTCTGGAGCATCTGGACAATCCGGTCTTTTTAAATCTGGATGGAATTGGAAATTGTTCGACCTCAAAAGTTTTCATACAGAAGTGCAACTTTTTTGCACATCTGTCATATAACTATAACCTACACAGTGGCGTGTTTAGTTTAGGGCCAAGAGGACTAAATGTAGGACTCGTACCGGACACCGAAATCTGGAATCCTAAAAATGAAACAAAAACTCTGTCTTACTGGACTATTTATGAAAATCATATTTAAATCCAAGCTTTTTAATTTTAAGGTTTAGATAACAGTCTGGAATTTGAGTGAAAAAAAAAAGTATAAATTGTGTCTTTTTTTTTTTTTCTCTAAATAAACCAATTTAGATTTTTCTTGTGTCAGTTTAATACAATCTGGCTAATTTTCCCAGCTGCCCCTGCTGCGTCTCTCTGATGCTGCTTTTCAATCAGACATGACTGTTACTGCGTCTCTAAATATTAATGCATCCACATCCAAGACCATTGAGGGTGAAAGTAGTAAACATTAAGGGCAAAAATTCAAACTGTTATTATGCACTGAAGGAAAAATGATAATGAAAAGATAATTAATATTTATCCTAAAGGAAGTGTGTCTTCACACTAACAAATCTCATGTTCCCCCTCATCTTCATGCCATGCATGTGCGTCCTTGTGTGCATGTTAACTACAGGATGCCTTTAGGAGATAAACAGTCAAAGCAACACCTGTGACACTTTAAAAAAGGAGGGAAATTATGATATATATATATATATATATATATATACATATACATATAAATTTTTTTTTTAAACCAAACTGGTCCCCAAGTTGAGTAATCCACTAAATTCGACTAATTGGTCCTTTTTGGTCCTAGTCGCCTAAGATTTCTGGTTATCAGGATTTAAAGTGGTGCTTTTGCATGAAACTCACTTTTACAGAGTGAGTCGACTTAAGAGTTTCTCTAGTCGGAGGCGGGTGTTTCTGTAATATTATCCACTTCTGTAACATGTGTACCATCCTCCCCCACAGATGCACCTGTCCCACACAATACCCAACTATCAGCCCCCCCCCCCCTGCAGGTAGTCATTGATCTGAACTCCTGCGAGGATCAGATAAGACCAGGTCGACCCCTGGGTCACAAATCCAGCCCCGCGCAGGACAAAGACCCTCGGTCAGGACCCCACCTCCGTTAAAGCTTCAAATACCTGCGCAGGAACAGAACCGTGATAAGCTCCTGCTCGGGTGTCGCCTGACCGCCAATAAGACCTGGACTGAAGGGGCTCACCTCCTCAGTTGGACCGGTAAACATTTAGTGGAGCTGAGAGTTTATTCTTTTGGCCAAACAATGCTACAAAAGCACTAAAAACGCTTGTCTTTATTCGATGAAGAAACCACAACTTCTGCAGCCACCACGTGACAAATAAGGTAAGAGTTTCCTCACCGCTCGTCAGTTAGTTTGGCATTTTGAACTCTGTGTTTGGAGACTTGTCGTCTTAGTTTGTGTGTTTTGATGTCCCATCATTTTGTGTTTCACAGTATATCATTTAAGTGAGAGCGGACAGGGCTTTTTACCCTCTTTGAGCTTCTAGTTTTGTTTTTTGCGGTTTATTTCCTGTCAGTCTCAGTGTTTCCAGCAGCAGGCAGGGGTTTTCATCACACAAGCTCTGATTAAACCAATAATTAATACAATAATAACAATAATTATGGTATTTATGGAATAATTTATCCCTCTGTACAATTTAAAAAAATTCCAAAAGTGCCCTAATGTTGTCTCAGAGAGCAACATGAGGATCCTAAGTCTGTGTTCACTCTTCTCACACGACCGCTCTCCAGCCAGTCATGCTTGATGTAAGCGATGATGTTGATGAACGTGACTCGTGAGGCCGGCGGTCGCTCTCTCTCTCTCCCGCCACTCATTTGAAGAGAGTTTGCGCGATAGATGGCTAAAAGCGATGTGGGTAGATTTGTAGGCATGATGAGAAAGTACATCCCAGTGTCCGATAGGATGGGCAGCAGAAGTCTGAGGATTTCTTACTAGATTTGTAGGAGTGTCACGTCGTGGTTATGACATAGTATTTTAAGCCTCTGGGACGATAGCTTAACTTTTCCCATCTGGCAACGCTGAGCCCACTGTACTCTTCCTGCTCAGGTGCAAACAGCAGACAGACACACTTAGAGACCAGCTGGTAAACATGCTGGAGCATTTAGCAGCTACAGAGACACTATTTCTTTGTTTTTAGAGATCTAGAGTTGGTGGAGACCAAAAACGGAGCTAAAAAGAGGGTGAATATTTGACTTCCATCCGTCAGGTGGTGCACACAGACGTCACTCCAACAGGATGATCACGTTGATCTAATCCACCAACAACTTTAAGGCATTTACAGCGTACACTTTGGGTCTGTCTGTCACAGTAGCTTCTTGTAGAGTCTTCGGTCTCTGGAAGGGTCCAACAAACACAGGACTTGGACCACTGCGTGTAACCATGAGTCAGCGTTGACAAAAATGTCGTCATCCACTAAGACCGCCGCCGTGCATCTCGAAAAACCCCGTCCAGATTGTACGCTGAGCAAGCGTGCTGTCTGCACATGCTCCAGTTTCGCTCTACACTCCAGTCCAGTTGGTGGCGTCTGCAACTCTAGCTTGTTTGTGAAGAAGAAGAAGATTTAATGATTGTACTGAAGAGAGGTTGTGTGAGGAGATCCGCCGTTACGGCCGTTAACAATCATATCATTTGTCTCTAAAGTAACATAGAGCCTGAACACATTTCTACTCGTACACCAACCGTTCAGCCCACCACGCGGCAACAGTTGGTCTCCTTCCATTTCTCTCCTCCACTATAAGCCAGACAGCGACCTACACATTGTAAAAGGCAGATATACAGTATTAGAAGTGGTTAAAAATACCTCAAAGAGTCCATCAATGTGGGTTTTTTTGCTCCTTTTTGTATAACCCTCCAGTTCAGTTCAACTCTATTGTCCCTTGAGGCAAAAAGTAAAAAAAAGATGTGTCTGCCCGTTGAAAGTATCAAACCATTGTAATGTAGCCATGATGTGCTGCTGAGCTGTGCAGGTTCAGTGCACTTCCATAGATCATATAAATTACTCTTTCTTGTCATTTGCTTGCTTCAACGTGCAGAGTTGACCACTTCAGCTTCGAGGTGCCATTAAAGATTAAATAAAGCTTGTATATAAAGCTTAACTGCAGTAACGAGACAGCTGACCTGAAGTACTGTTAACGTCCCTGCTCTTAGTGAAATGTGCTCTGAGCCTGAATAACGGTAATGATACACTTCGTCTGTGCAGAGCGGAGGAGCCACAGGTGGGCCGAGCTGTTTGAAGCCATTAAAGACACTGAACCAGCGAGCGGGGAAGGTCGTCTGTCTCGTCTGGCGCGGCTGTAATGACGGGGGTAATTTATGGAGCTGGGTATAGGGGATGTCAGGGTGAATTCAGGTCTGTACAACACCATGAAAAAAAATAAATGGTGACATTTCTGGTCCCCTGTGATGAGCATGCTCCTGTCTTTGATTGGCTACAATGTCCCGATATCGTTGCGTTGAGGTAAGAGACAGAACTTGAGCCCAGCTTTTGCAATAATTATAATGTGGAGCTCAGTCGTGTCTTCTTTGCTGTTATATTATTTGACAAACGCACATATGTGTCATTTCTCTCAAGGAAAACAACAGAGTTTGGTGCAGACGCAGGATTTCTGCTCTGTGTTACCCTTTTTTTTTCTTGTAACATTTTAGGTATTTAGACCTCTTTTCGATCTAACAGAGAGCTTCATCATTGTCCAATTATGATGAAGATCTCTGTTAGACCGAAACGTTGCACATTTGTTGGGAGCTTTTAATGCAGTGTGCATGTATCTTTTGTCTGATTCTTGCGTTAGATTGATTTATTATTATTATTTTTTTACAGTCTCTGTAATCAGATGAAGGCCGCCACAATGTGGACCTTCTGTTGTGTCAATTTATTCAGTATTTTCAAAATAGCACAGAAACGGGACGATCCTCTGAAGTGTTACGGTTTGTCTAATTGACAACAAATCCCATGAAAACACCAAAAACGTCTCTTAATACTTTCTGTCTTCCTGTCCGTGGCTCTCAACTCCAAGCCCATTGGTTCCTACTGAAGATGTACAATTTTAAAAACACAAATATATATATAGTTTCATATTGTTGCACAAACAGGAGGAATCAGTGCATTTGTTGGGGACTATTTTCATCAGCGGATTAATCCACATTTGGTGCTCTAGTGAGTATTGTGCTGTAAGTGGGATTGAATCAAAATAAATGACATTTGGCCGTGTGGCTCATTGACGTGTGTTTTAATATTGTTTTGGACCTGAGGTGATAAGCTGCGTTTCCTCTGAGTTCTCTTCAGTTCATCATTCAACAAGCCTTCTCCCTCTGAATACAGGTACAAGTCATGTCTCTGATCTGGATTTTCATGCTATCTGCTGTTCCAAACGGTGAGTTCTCTTTTACATTTCCTCAAAAACACATGTACCTGAGTGAGGCTCTCACTTCTTGTCCCACTGGATAGCTAATAGCTAATGGCTAATAGCATAACGCCCACCCTCTGGTTCCCAGCCAGGTTAACACTGTTAGCAATGTTAGTAGCGTTAGCTGGCTGCTAGCCAATTTCATTTCGTCTCAGTCGCTTCCATGTGTGCATGTGACGTCAGAAGTGAGAGCCAGGTGCAGACGGTCCTGACCCAGACTCTGAAGGTCGTATGTAACACCAAAGTGAGCAATAATGTCTGCATCCGCCCTGTGATCAAGACTACGCTGGTACACCCAACCACCAAGTTTCAAGGAAATCGAGCCTGTGGTTTTGCCCTAGTCCTGCAGATGGACAAAGCAAGCTGAAGAGACAACATTACCTCCTTGGGCCATAATCCATCTCGCAAAAAAGATTTTTGTATCCGCCCCGTAGTTCAGATCCACTCCGAAATGTTATGGATTATTCCTCGGCCCATGCTTAACTTTCCCCCCAAGTTTCATGAAAATCGAGCCAGTAGTTTTTCCGTAATCCTGCTGAAAAACAAAAAACGAAAAAACGCTATATTTTTTACTACATAGTTCCAAATATGGACATAAAACCTCACAAGCATTTTCCATCTTTTTTTATATACAGTATTTCTTTTTTTGTCAGATGAAAGTGGAACAGGCCTCTCGGACAGTGACTCCACTGTGGCGTGATGTGATCATGGTTTACTGTGCTGATGTGTTAAATGTTAATCAAATCACTATTATAAAAATGACTCATCTTTGTCTTTGTCTCCAGCACTGTGCGCCAGCGTCTTCTGCCCGGACCCCGAGGCGGGTGACCCAAACACGGATCACATGACTGGTGAGGATGAAACATTATGCAGGGAGCAATATGACACATGAGGCTCATATCCCTGCTTAATATTAATGAATGAATCAGCTAATCTGAGTCTGATGCGTTGGTTCACTGAGTTCAAACACAGCATTTCATAAGAGAAACAAAGGTCAGCGAGCTGCTGGGGAATCTGTGTTCACGCTCATGTGCCATCCATAGATAAAATGCTTTAACCATATGCTAATCGGAATGATCTTTGTCTTACAATATTAATGTAAGATTTGTTTGATTGTTGAGAGCGGTCTGCTTCTCAGTAAAGTTAGTTTGTTTATATTTGTTTAAAAACCCTCTTGAAGACATGATGACGTATCAAAAATACTCAACATCTCAAATTTGAAAAATACAATCTGAGTAAAAATGACGGTGAAGTGTGAAGAGTTTAATGTAGTTTGTGAAATTAAAAACTAAACGGATGAAAGCGAGACTCGTCTGTGTCCATAATTCTTTACTTGTTTCACTTTCTTTGATTCTAACGTAAATGCTCGGCATAAAAGAACGAAGCTGAAACGATCTCCGACAGCACCTTGATGGAGGCAAGTTTGGGGACTAAAGCTTGGTGCATTCTGATTGACTTGCATTGACGCTGGTCTGCACCTCGCTGTGTGTTAATACTCGCCTTACTGCCCGTTGAGTTTTACATTTTTCAGTATTTCTAAAATCGAACTAGTAACTAAATTGTACCGTGAAAGCAGATACATTTTTTGGGATCAGGGTGTAGTTAACAGTCAGCACTTATAAACCTGCGTTTGGTCTCTTTTGACTTTTCCGAGCATTTGTTTAGCAAATCCAAATTCAATTCATTTGGAAACATAATAACTTCAACGAATGGACTTTGGTATTTGGTTGTGTCAGTGTGCGGGCGTGCCGGAGAGTGGCAGCAGGTCAGATGGCGTTGTGGGTTCACCTGGCACGCGGAGAGCTGTGGCCTCAATCATTTTCTGCCCTGTGTGCTCCTCAGGTTATTAGAACCTGCCAACAGGATTATCTATGATTAAATCACTGTGCTCTCCTCCTGCCATGTGTCGGAAATGTTTGTCTCATTGTGTTCTGTCTCTTCTCGTTGCCCTTCTCTTCCCGCAGATTGTCTCGGCCTGCGCTTCACCTGGCTCCACGCAGTCCTCGATAATTTCCCCTCGCTGCTGAGCTTTGCTCTGAGGCTCCGCTGTGCGTCGGGGCTCTGTCCACGCGACCTGGAAGATTACGGCTGCTCCTGCAGATATGTGGCCGCCGGAAACCCTGTGGATCCTCTGGACGCGTGAGTAAGACTCTAATCACGGCGGAGTGCCGAGTTGAAAATACAGCATGGTGGCTTAATTCAATTCAGAGGCGGGCGTGTGCAAAGTGGGCTTGGTACACTTTAGGAAACAACACCCCCCCATCCCCCATGAGGTATTTAATTATTTTAATAAAGTAATAAGATAAGATAAGATAGAACTTTATTTATCCCGAGGGAAATTGTTGTGCAACAGTTGCAATACACAGTATAACAATTCTAAAATGTACAAATAGTGCAATGAATTTTTACAAAATATATATATATATCTAAAAAGATGTAAACATAAGATGAGCTGAGATGGGGTAAGGTGCAATATTCAACAAGGTGGGGTAAGGTGCGGTATTTAGCAAAATAATATAAGGAATCAAAATTTCCAGAAATTACAATAATTACAAAACCAAACTGAGTATAAATCGAACTGAGTATGAAGAGAGAAGTAAGCTACATATGAACCAGAATATAAGACTGAGGAATATGAAGATGAAGAGATCATAGAATCATTTCTAAATCAACAATTTTTAAATATACATGTTACCTACATGTTATGATATATGGTTATAAATAAGATAATGTAATGTATAAATTGATTTTGACCCACGCGACCCCCCCAAGCCAGTTGAAGGTACATTTTTCAGCGGCAGCAACGCAAAAACTATATGCATGTGGCCATTAAAAAAAAAAATAGATTATAGCTCATTCAAATCCACGGGTTTTGCGGCTACTTTGTTCATACCTAAAGACCGAGCAGGGGCCGGCAGTAGTAGCGGCAGTAGTAGCAGCAGCAGCAGCACCAGCAGCAGGTCACACCTACAACAGGCCCCTAAATGATCTGTCGTTTCTTCTTTGCTGCAGCTGCTGTGAGAGCCACAGGCTGTGTTATCAGAACGCTGCCCCCTGCAGGCAGGAGCTGCCTCTCCTCCCCATCAACGTCACCTGTTCAGCAGCAAACGCCAGCTGTGGTAAGACTTACAATCACTCTTTTATCTGTACAGTCAGAATTATGACACAGCACACTGGATGTCCGGCAACCTCACGGTGGTGGCAACAAAGACTCCAGGAAGTAACTGCGCCCGGCCAAGAAATAGTCCGGCCCATTACCAACCGTAAAATCACAAATTGTTGTTTTTGCACAGGTTTTTAGAGCTTTTTATTGTTATTTTTTAATTTTATTTAGTGAGACTAGACAAGACAAAAACAAATAATTAGTTGGCTTTAAAGATGCTGGCGGGTGGATTTAGTTTCCTTCAGACAGCCAGGCTAGCCGTTTCCCCCTGTTTCCAGTCTTTGTGCTAAGCTAAGCTAACCAGCTGCAGCTTCATATTCAACATACCAACATGAGGTCACAAGCTTCTCGTCTGAATCTCGGCCAGAAAGAAACATTTACTATATGCGTTGATGTGATCAAACTAAACATGACATCAACAACTATCATGTTATTTTACTCAAACTGTGTCCTGCCATGATTACACACGAAGAAAGTCCTGCACGTCTTTCTGTTGATCAGATGACAGGACTCTCCGTAGACATCAGGTGAAAGTCTTTTTCTTCTTCTCTGAGACTCCGGTGACTGGTGTGAGCGGAGGTTTTGTGAATGTGACCAAGCTGCCATCGACTGCATGACTGGGAGCTCCTACAACTCGAGCCTGAGAGGCCGCGCTGAGTCGTCCTGCTCTGCGACCAACCGCACAGGTAACGTGCTCAGAGGAGACCCGGGAGGCCTGGGGAACCTGCAGGGGGAACACACGGCTTTCTCTGGACATTTACAGGAAAATACTGTAATTGCAGGTAAAGCTGAACTAATGCTTTCTATTTACATTTTTGCTTACAGAAAATATTTGTTAAAAGTCCTATTAAAGCAGAATATGATGGTTAAACATATAAACTAGTCTAGTTTATATCAAAATACTACAAAAATACTACCAAAATACTTGGCAATTTCTAATCTTATAACATGATGCAATATTATTATTACCTGATACATCTATATATATA
>CALSCE010003247.1:0-11744 GCA_943593645.1 Bovichtus variegatus
CTCCCCTCCCCTCTCCTCTCCTCTCCCCTCTCCTCTCCTCCCCCCTCTCCTCCCCTGTGTTCGATGGCTTCTCATGGAGCTTTCTTTGACCTGGTTTGGTTTGTTTTCTGTTGCTAAATGAGGCCAGTAGTAAAGATGTCGTGTGACCACGACAGTATTTCTGCAGCGCTCACATTGCTGCAGTGAAACAGCCGCGACCTGTGGCTGATGTGACCACACGTATTGCTGATGGAGCTCCTGTGGTTTATTGCCACTGAAGCAACTACTACAGGCCCTTTTAAAAATGTTTCCATGCTGTGGTTGTGTTTCACGTCCAGCGCTGCTGCAAATCTCAGGCTCATTATTTGTGTCTGCTTGCATGGCTGTTGCGTTGCTCTGCAAAATGGACTTTTAGGTTTGTTGGGTACATTTTACAGCGGCGGTTTAAAATAAGCCTGTTTAAACCATCAGGAAAGCCCGAGCATTTCAACTGCCACCGCAACAGAGACAGCAGCCAGTAGAAATTAGTGGATCAAATTCACTAAATCCAACATTAACAGATGGGAAATGATGTAGTGCAGAAAAAGTACAGAAGGTGCTGCCCAGAAAGAAATGCCTTCAACTTTCTTCCAATCTTTTCTTTCTAAAAAAGAAGTTGACCTTCCTGTGTCTGCACATTCTTGCACTGTTAACCTCCCTGCTGACTGAAAGCATGCAGGGATATTATATTCATTATGTCTGGGAGAGAAAAATGGCTGAAATGCAGCGAGGAGATGCAATAAAAGCACGTTAATCCATCATGGCTGCCCCTGAGCGTGCAGGAAGTCCCTGCAGGGACGGTGCAGATATCAGGGTCAGGGACGGCATTTCATTCTGCCTCGTATTATTTCACCACATCACGACATCGACACTCGGAAAATATATTGTATCGTAAAGCTTATGTGATTGATGTCCTTACAAATCTTTTTGTGTCATTTAATTACCTCCGCCAAGGAGGTTATAATTTGGTTTGTCTGTCAACAGGATTACAGAAAAATTTACGGCCTGATTTTCATGAAACTTGGGGGAAAGGTGCATCATGGGACAAGGAAGAACATATTACATTTTGAAGGGGATCCGAATCACGGAAGGGATCTGCAAACTATGTTTCACTTTTGTTAACATTGCACAATGGGGCGTTTGTGCTGCATTCATGTTCATTGGAATAATCGGAAAAATGAGTGCCCAACTGGGAGAATTCATGTGAAGTCGGAACAACAACTCAGAAAGTCGCCGAAAGTATTTGGTACACATTTCATGGCTCACTTGATCCGTTTTCTTTGTTCTTTGTTGTCACGGAAACACTGGAAACACTCAATAAAATACAAAACGTCTTCTTTGTAGCCTCAAGGTTGTTTCCAAATTACGACTTAAAACTCATGAACTCACCAACGACTTCCCAAATTGGGACCGTCCCAGTATTACGTAAATGCACAAGGTCTGCGCTCCCTTAGGGACCTTCTAGCTTTACTCATGCTTTTTCTCTGCTCTGTGTTGCAGGAGGAGAGCAGCGTGAAGCCTGAGGAACAAGGTCCACGCTCGAGATTCGGTCCGAGTACTGAAGACCTGACGAATGCTTCTAAACAGGTCCGACCTGCCGACACAGTCCTGTGAGAGTGCGTGTGACCGTTGGATTGAGGAGGCGACAGTAACATTTATTTCTCAATCTTCCTTTCAGGACGTGATTGGAGTTTCTCACAGTCAGGCGCCACAGAAGCCGGTCCGCAGGAAATACCACCCAGACAGCCAGAACCTGGAGGCCGTACCTCCACCTGCCGTGCCGTTTGCTACCCCCACCAAACCTGCTCAAAAGTCAGTTCAACATTTGAACTGTAAATGTAAAACACAGAAGTTATGTTAAACAGTGTAAAATGACTGTTTTTATCAATGGAGTCTGGTGTCTCTGAAGAGAGCAGAGATAACAGCTCCAGTTCCCCGTCACAAAGGCTGTCTGACGGCAAAGTAAAGCAGTCAAACTATTCTAATTATAATAATAATTCTACACTTCATCTGATATTGATTATATTTAGGTGTCTAAAATACATCCACAGCAGTACTTGGCTTAGCTTCCTGCTGGTCCCGCTGTCTGCTTCTACAATCAAGCTCAGCTATGTCGTACTATTTTTATCTAGAAACTGAATATAAAACCTGATAAAGTGGATAAAACTCTCTCTCAGGCTGCCATCCAAACAGAAGAGGGAGATCCAGATGGCGATCCGGAAAAACAAGGAAACCAACGCAGTGTTGACGCGTCTCAACAGCGAGCTCACACAGCAGCTCAAGGTCAGCCCGTCTTCTGTTTCCTGCGAGCACGAGATGCAGTGTGTGTGCAGTGTTCTGCTGAGGCAGTGTGTGTTTATGTGAGCGGGTGTGGACCACATTAGTGGCCGGGCCACAGTGACTTTCTGACATTCCCAGCCCTCCGCCTCTTCTGGGAGGGCTGGGAAAACCAGCTCCACGGCGCTGAGGAAAAACACATTGAAATAGTGCATACTTGACATGAAGAGTGCTCAACACAAGCACGAGAGCGTGGTAGCATTCGTGTTAACACTCTTTCGTAAGTTTTCGATATTGTGTCAGAAGTTGAATTCTCGGCGCTCGAGCTCCGAGCTCCCTCACCCATCACTCATAGCTGAACTAATGGTACCGACTTCACTGTTTGCATTGGAGATCTGCCTGTGGCACACACACACACACACATTTGGAACACATGCTGCATGCCTGTCATTCTGCTTGTGATCCCGCAGTGAAGCTTTCACAGCTTTAATACAACAGAGACTAAAGAATAAAATGGGCATTATTAAGTTTTTATAACGGCATTCGTCTTCCATTACTACTTGGTAATCTAGGATGTCATTTATCCGCTCTAATTCTGCTAGTTCCATAAAGCATTTGTGGAATTTTGCAGAGAAAGGCATACGTGTCTTTATATAGACTGCAGCCTTGTTGAAATGCCAAACAGCTTTTGGCATTCACAACTGTCTTCTTGAAAATAGAGCCTGGGCTGGTCAGGCATCCAACTACAACAGGGTGTGTGAGGAAAGACCGGAGGACGGACGGAAGGGAACGGATCCTCCTCGACTTAGTAACCTTTGAAATGAAGACACATTACGTAGTAACAGTTCAATAAAGTGTGAATGAAAGCTCAACAGATCCAACACTGACGCTGTGAGGAAGTTTACTGAACACTTTCCAGCTCGTTATATGCTGCCCTCTTGCCAAAATGTCATATTTTCATTGTAAAAAAGCAGATTGCCATGAATTTAGCTAAACTCTATTGATTAGTGACCTTCTGATCTTTTAATGTTTAATGTCAAGATAAAGCTGAGATGAAGAAAGATTTCAATGAAAGTTTTAACCACCAGGCGGCAACGTCCGGGTCTGAAAAGTGAAGCCAACGTGGAAGTGCCTTAAACTTGTAATTCTACTAGTTGCAAAAAGAAGTCAGAGTGTATAGAAGTCTATGAGAAAATATCCCTACTTCCCTCTTGATTTATTCCCTCAGTAAACATGTTCCTGGTGAGTTTATGTCTCAGTCTGTAGTTTCAAGTCTTCTTCAACACAGCTTGATGTTCATTTAGTGAATTATGTCCCGTTTACAGTAAAACAGACGATAAAGCAGCGCATGCTTTAGGGCGGGGCTGCCTTGTGATTGACAGGTCTTCGTCTTACAACCGTCTTTCGCCTGAAAGTGTCTTGTTCAGTGTTCGGTTGTTCTTAGCTCCACCCTCTCTGGTCACTTCTGGTTCCAAAAAAAGGCTTCGAAGCGGTTGACCACGAACCAACAGTGGCGTCACGGCGACTACGTCCACTTCTTATATACAGTCTGATAGAGAATAGAATAATATTTGTATGCTGTTGATTCTGTCCAACACTTTCATATTTTGGGGTGTCATGAACTTTATGGGACACTTTAGGGCATTACTCGTTACCATGGCGACTGAACAAACTGAACAAAGCGTGTGAGGTAGTTATGTGATTCCCTCGGCACACTCTACTGCTGTTCTTACAGCATTTTTAAAAGCCCCACCTCCACCCAGCACCCCCCTCTGACAGTCTACATTCCCGAGTGGTGACACCCCCCCCCACCCCACCCCCGCTGTGCAGAGCGCGTGCTTTCTTTTAGGGAGTGATGAGGTCAGAGCCCAAACGTCGAATATCAACACTGTACATATTCTGCATTCTCACGATAATCCATCCCATGGACCTGGTGGACTGTCCTCTGGTCTTAGCTCTTAACTTAGCAACTAACTTTTACTTATTCTCATTATTGATTAATCTGCAGATTATTTTGTAGATGAATCTCTGGTCTATAAAATGTCAGAAAACAGTGAAGAATGTCCCTCAAAGTCCAAGGTTTGTCTTTAAATGTCTTGTTTTGTCACTTTTAATATGATACTAAACGGAGAAAAGCAGGAAATCTCCAGATTTGAGGCTGAAAACAGACTTTAAAGACATTTCTGTATGAGAAACTACTTTAACTATTAATCGATTATTTCAACAATTGGATCATTTCAATCAATCGATTCATCAATTAGTTGTTTCTGGTTCATTCTGTCCAACACTTTCAGACCATCTATCTATCTACACCGTCATGGCAAACAAAAAAACAAATCATGCAATAACTGCCTGAGGTGCATCAGGGGTCAAAGGTCATGTGTGTTTGTTTGTGTGGCTGCAGGTGGTTCACCAGGACAGAGTCACCTTGGAGTCCCAGCTGGAGCTGCTGCGGCCTCTGGCCTCCACGTGACGGAGTCTGCTTAGAGTCCCGACACACGAACGTTTCAGCCAAGATACAGGAAGTGGTTGTCTTTTGTCATGGATGCAGAATACATGTAAAAGCGTTGATGTCGGGGACAAATAGGGATGTGACTTCCAGATGTTACTCTGAACTGCTTTTAATGATGTTCAAAACATGCATTTTTTTAATTCACTGTATGATATGCGCAGGTTTCCTGTTATTCATCATACATTCTAACTTATTTTTCTCTTTTGATTCACTGTCCCTTTGCTTACAGTCCTTGTAACCGTTTGTGCACACATTGCCATGATACATGTTTCATGTGTGACATGTTCTGTGTTAATGATGGGAGCTGAAGTTTCACACAGTGCTGTATCTCCTGTATCCACATGTGGTCTAAAGCGAGTGATGGTGCTGCAGATTTTTATTTCAATCTGATTACTTTTTGCACTTAAAGTAAAAAAAACAAAAAAGTTGTACTTAAAGTTTCCAGCCTGCACACAAGACGTGAGCGTCTGTTGTCACACTGTAGCACGTGAGGACAAGAATGTTGGCTGTGTGAAATATGGACATTTAAACTGTCTTTAATGTAAGAATGTTTGACTGTTGAGTTTTTTAAACCCTCTGATGTTTATCATCAAATGAAGAGTTATTTCTGCACTGCAAGTTTGGAGGAAAAAAAAAAGATTTTCGAGACCATTGAAAAGTGTAATCAGTCCAATAAAGAAAAGAAAATAGCACAATGTACCTCGAATGTTCTGCAAGATAGATTTCAAAACGGCTAAAGTCCGATGTGGTTTTGATTGTATCTATGCAACGATGTGGTGCTGCTCACGCCTGCTTTACACCTTTTACCATCAGCAAGAATCGGGATGTTTGGAAACAGAAGACGACGCATGCTTGATGCTGCATGTTGGTTTAAATGATGACACTGTTGGACTGGAAATTCATCTTAATTCATGCACAACGACTGAGCTCTGGGCTGAAGACAATAATCAGACTAATCAATAAAGTTGTCTATTTTTATTGCTTGTGATTATTTAACTGTGCATCTTGTACGAGTAAAGTCCATCCTCAATAACTGAAAGAAGAATTGTTTTATTAATAATTAGGGTGTTGCTCTGAGCAAGCATGAATGTGGAAAACCTGCAAAACTTCTTAATAATTCCTTAAATGAAATGTTTCCCTGAGAGCAACAAGAGAAAACTGCATTGAAATACCAAAAATATTAAATGTTTCTCACTTCTAAGAGGCTGACATTGAAGTTTGGATATATTAAAGGAATACTTCACAAAATAACATTTGTATATCGATTACTCGTGTTACCTTTTCTCTCATGCCTCCACAGTGAAGGATAATAAAAATACCCGAGAGAATTCTTGATGAATTGAAGTAGATGGGGGGCCGCGGGGGTCCGGGTGGATTGACTGAGTGCACGAGTTGTGTTTTCACATGGTTTTCTGTTGTCAAACTCGGCTCCATTTACGTCACTTCATCAAGACTATTCTCGTTTTTTTGATTCTTCGTTCTCCGTGGAGGCAGGAGAGAAAAAAATAAAGTTATCTCCAAGAGTTCAAGGAAACACGGGGGGGGGGGGGCGGATCAACAGAGGGTCATTCTGTGGGTGAAGTTCTCCTTGAACAGATGTATCAGAAGGCATTCTCATATCATTCGTGTGAGTGCTGAAGAACTGGCAGCCGTGCTTTCTCCGACAGACATAACAACCAAGGGTCACGCAGATCGCCGCTGATGGCTGTGTTCCCAGAGCTCCGCCGCTGCCGTCCAGAAATATCCAATGACACACTTGGCTCATTAATTCACAACTCACTGATGGGACGCTGACCTCACCTGCTTCTCTCTCATTCATGTTGTGTTCAAAGCTCCAAATCATCCAACAATCTGCTTTGATATTCGTCCACACATTTTTCCAAACTCACATCCTGTTTTGTTTGTTTGCCTGCAAGCAGCATGGGTCTGTCGGGTCTGTCTGTCTGTCTGTCTGTCTGTCTGTCTGTCAGTCACAGTCAGTCAGTCAGTCAGTCAGTCAGTCAATCCGTCCGTCTGTCAGTCTGTCGGTCTGTATGTCAGTTTGTCCGTCAGTCTATCTGTCGGTCTGTCCACCACCTGTCTCCAGACTGACATATCTCAACAACCACTGCCGTGATGTTTGTACAGACGTTCACGATACGCCCTCGTCACTTCACTGATCCTCTGACTTTTTCTCTGTGTGAAATATCTTAACATCTACTGGATTTGTTGGGTTTACAAATCTGGAACAGATGTTCATGTTCCCCAGATGATGAATCCTAAAGATTTTAATGATCCCCTGACTTTTAAACTAGCGCCACCATGAGGCTATCATTTGTGGTTTGGAGTGAAATTTCTTGACAACTATTTGATGAATTGCCAAGAAGTTTGGCACAAACATTCATGTTTCTGCAAACCCCAGATATGTTGAATGTGGATGTTTTCTGAACCTGAAATATGTTTCATAAATATGTTCTGTATCAGCCTCGTCTCACGCTTGCAGAAAGGCACAATGCCTCGAGGTTAATGTTGTGAAGCGATCGGGAAGGTTTAGGCAACAACACTACCGGGTCAAGATTAGAAGAAATATGGTTTGTGTTAAAATTATAACGCAACAACGTAACTAGCGTAAATAAATAACACCGGTCATGAGCCGACTGTCTTACATAACGTTACGTAACAACCGTAAAGTTAGCGTTAACTTCGTGATCCTCTTACTGTTTGTCTAGCGCCATCATCAGGTCAGAATTATAATTAGTTTAATACTTTGGTTTATGAACAAATAACAACAGAACTAAAGACTTCCCATCAGCCTCAGAAGTACTTTGTGTTACTAACATTGCTCCTGGTTAACATTAGCATGTTAGCATTGTTGTGCATATCAATGCAGATATTAATGTAGCTCAACTACCAGCAAGCAAATACAAAATGTAGCTCACGACTCCCCAACACTGATATCATGGATATCTTTATAAATACACCATCTCCCATCACAACTCTTGGGGACTGCACCCCGTCTGCCTCGAGGATCAAAAGGAAACAGCTGAGCGGTGTTTGAGTTTGAGCCTGTGTTAAAGGCCTTGGGGGATAATACGTCGCTCCCACATCTGAGAAAATGAAGATAGAAAATGAATGAGCTGCAGTGAATGAGTTCGCAGCGGGAGACGGACGCAGACAGGATGCCAGGCGGCAACAAGGCGCTCGTAGCTCCACTGGGACACAACCAATATTTGGCGTGTCAGTACCTGCTGCATCAACTGGAAGTGTCTCCTCCTGTACTGCAGCTTTTATTTCATCGTGTGTTATTCATCCAATCAGACAGCTTAAGGAGTCTTTCTCACTGAACTATAAATACCACTTAAAAGTGTTTGGCTTGCATTTCCAGATGACAGCTGCACGTGACGAGGAAACTATATGTGTCAGCCATGTGTTGCCTCTAAGTATACGCCTGTTGGATATAATTGCCATATCACACAAAGTCAGCGACTGGATTATTGTTATTATATGTGGTTATTAGTATAGATATGTGGAGCTGGAGACAGTGACATTAAGTGATCTCAGGCACCTCTGTAGATGTCCCGTAAAGTGCAAAGTAACGACCAAATGTTCATTAAAATGAAGCAGAACGTCACGTGAAGAGTTCTTTTTCAAGTTCAGTGTGGACACCCTGTAAATGTGCGGTGGCTTCTCAACAACTCGTATCACCCGGTGGCTTAGAGTTAAAGCTGACCCGTCTCACAACAAAGATTAGCAGCTTTTGTGCGCTCAAGTTAGCCCCTTTGTTGCGACACCATTACTCAAAGATGACGGCATACACCGTTTGTCTCGGCACTGCTTTGTCCCGGGCCCGGGCTTTGCAAAGGTTGCACTTCTGGTGTGGACATTAGTTAGGCCACAGGAAGGGCTTTTAGGCTGTCACCTCTGGCCATTCTGGCCCCGTCAGCTGCTGGGATTTAGTTAAACACTCATTCAGCAAATGTGAATGAAGCTGGGTCCAGGCTGTCAGGTCTGCACACAGAGGTGACAGCAGAGATTAACACAGACGGGGACAGAATAAAGTAAAAACCTCACAGTTTCATCACAAATTAAGAATGAATGAAGGAAATATTATGTCCCAAAATGGATGTAGGTGGATTCATGTAAAATAACTATTTTAATCCTACTTAAGTCTCTGTGAAAACACATATTGTGCTGCAGTTTATACACTTTGCCAGCTTTTGTCTGAGCCACTTGACCTCCACTTGCTTGCTGTTGAGGATATGTCGCACACAAAATAATCCGAGTGTGAGGCCGACGGAGGCTGACCTGAGAAACTCTCAGATTCTCACCTGTACTGCACCGTAATACAGCTCAACCACCGCAGGCTGAACAACAGAACCAGCGTGAGAAATGTCCGTCACAGTTATCCAGGGGCCAAAGTAAAACACTGAAGTGTCCAAAACCCATAGACGTTGAGATTATTATCCCAGAAGACTAAAACAAGCCTGTAAATATTCTCCTGTGGAAGCAGACTGCAGGCTGGAACCCGTGAAGTTTGTCCGCTTCCTGCTAAAACGGGACTCAAACTGTGACTGATTGAATTTCTGCCGATTTCTTTAATCGATTAATCAAATAATCATTTCAGTTCCAGTTAAAAGCAAGTGACACATTTATGAAAATGCACTTTGGATCTCCGCTCACTGACATATGCAATGAAGAGTCACAAGAAGCAGGGTCAGTATAAGATATCCACGAAGAGCGATGACGTAAACTCCATACGCCACAACACCAAGGACATGACATCACATTTACTTTACTTTACATTACATTACATTACATTACTTTACATTACAGTTCATTTAGCAGACTCTTTTGTCCAAATTGACAATAAGTGCAAACACTCCTGAGGAAACAAACTCTCAACAGCAAGAATCCTGCAGGTACTTTAACTTCAAACAGGTGAAATCACTTAAGTGCAGAACAATAACTTCAAAAAAGACATACTAATGTTAGTGCTACAGACTGAAAAAATAAGTTTCTTTTTAGTTTGTTTTAGCCGAGGTGCAGTTTAAACAGGTGAGTTTTCAGTCTGTGACAGAAGCTGTGCTGACTTCCTGCTGACACATGACATCAACGTGGAGCTCGTTCCACCATTTAGGGTCCAGAACAGCAAACAGACGTTTTATTTGAGGGTCTCTGGTCCCACTCACAGTGAGGGAGCAGCTGATTGGTCGATGCAATCAGAGAGTGTATTCATAGTTAAGACACTTATTTATTCTGCCATTTATTCCTTGTAATATCCTAACAGACATCTGATAATCCATCATATTCCATCATGCTCATAAGACTTCTGGTGGGATGTTCAGCAGTGTTCGTCCTGGAGGAGTTTCAGGACCTGGGATGGGACGATTAGGATTTTATTACAGATCACTAAAGAAATGCTAACTGTAAATTAATGGCGGTGAATTTCCATTATCAGGATAATTGTGAATATCCTCATGAGTGACTTGAAAAAGCTGTCAGCTCGCTATCATCAAGTGAAAAATAAAGCCTGATAAAAAAATACAGGAATTATCATGTAATAAAAAACAGACTTTATTTATTTATCCTTATAAATCCTTCTACTTATCTTATGATTACTTTGTGATTGTTTGTTTGAATGTCAGCTAAAGTCCAACACTCTGTTCTTCTTCCATTTGAAGAGTTGTAAGCGTGTCTTAATGATTACCGGGATAATATCGTGATAATCGTGACTTATTACTACTTATGACTTCTTGTTATTATCGTCCCGTGCCTGTTCAGGACTATGATCGTCATTTTTCCTGGGGGCAGTGAAGCCGGCACTGCAGTCCTGATCCAGTCAGTCCTGTATTCCGCGCCATGTTTCCGCGCCGCCTGCTTTAAACCTCCTCCAGCGTGCAGCCGTGAGAAACTCTCCGGCGTCGGGCAGCAGATGACCGGCGCAGCGGCCAGGAGCACCACAGTCCTCTGGAACGGATGCAAGGATGGGGGGCTTCAGCAGCAGCTGAGTGCACACAGACTGGACCAGGGGCCGAGGGGAGAGAACGACTTTCTGCGCACTCTTGGCTCACTTGTGTTGGATTTATTGCTCGGTCCACACCAACATGCCATTTGCCAAACGAGTCGTGGAACCTCAGTTTCTGTGCAGGCTTAAAGTCCCGAACGAGGAGGCTGTGCCTTTCGAGGATCTGGTCTCCATCAGTAATGTGGCTCTGTCCCGGACCCTGCGGCAGCTGTCGGATCTGGCCAAACATGCCTGCTCCATATTCCAGGAGCTGGAGACCGAGTTCACGTCCACCAGCCTGCGGGTCAGCGGGCTGCAGAGCAGCATCCTGCGGCTGCAGCAGAGCTGCTCCGAGCTGGAGCCCAAACAGGAGGCAGTGCGTGAGTACTTACAGTTACTCTCTACACACAGTATACGTTACTCTGTACAAGTTACTCTCTATACAAGTTACTCTACACAGTCTAAGTTACTCTACACAGTCTAAGTTACTTAACACAGTCTAAGTTACTCTACACAGTCTAAGTTACTCTACACAGTCCAACACAGTCTAAGTTACTCTACACAGTCTAAGTTACTCTACACAGTCTAAGTTACTTAACACAGTCTAAGTTACTTAACACAGTCTAAGTTACTCTTTACAGTCTAAGTTACTCTTTACAGTCTAAGTTACTCTACTCAGTCTAAGATACTCTACACAGTCTAAGTTACTCTACACAGTAAGTTACTCAACACAGTCTAAGTTACTCTACACAGTCTAAGTTACTCTACACAGTAAGTTACTCAACACAGTCTAAGTTACTCTACACAGTCCAACACAGTCTAAGTTACTCTGAGGTAATGTAACACGTAGATCAAATAAAGTATAAAACCAGTTTCCTGACGTTACGTCACATTAAAGTGTTTGCTGAGCAGCAGCAGCAGCTGAGTGTTCAACACCTTTTATTTCTTCACTAT
>CALSCE010003276.1:0-11160 GCA_943593645.1 Bovichtus variegatus
TGTGTGTGTGTGTGTGTGTGTGTGTGTGTGTGTGTGTGTGTCACGTCTGTCCTTGAGTATTGTTTGCTCAGTAACCCTGATCCCTCTGTGTGTGTGTGTGTGTGTGTTTTCTGAATATCTTTTCTTCAAACCTTTGTTTACTCTGAAGAAAGCTCTTCTGTCCTCACACACTCGCTCAGCTCCTGTGTCCTCGCCGTTTGTGGAACGCCGGCTTTGAAGCCTCAACTTTCACGTTTTTGGCCGTCGCCATCTTGGTTTTTCGCCATCAAGAGATGAAAATGTTACAATGAACTTCTAATGGAGAGAAAACACAAACCGTGAAAGGGTTAAAGCTGTACGACTGAAACGCTATCGTGGCAGCGACCTGTCAATCACAAGCTAGCCCCGCCCTCAAGCTATTTGACTCTAAATGTGACATAATTTACTAAATGAACATCAAGCTGTGATGAAGAAGACTTAAAGCTACAGATTGAGACATAAACTCACCAGGAAAAAGTTTCCTGAGCGAATAAATCAAGTGAGAAGTAGTAACATTTTCTCATAGACTTCTATACAAGTCGCCTCCTGCTGGATATCAGAGAGAATGCAGCTTTGAGGCTCCTCTTGGAGTTTAAATATGACACGAATCGACTAAAATTTAAAATGTATATTCTCTCTGCCTCAGGGTCCAGATGCAGCTCGCTGTACACGACGTTGACAGACGAACTATTAGTATTTTTTTTATGTTTTCGCCTCACTTCTACGAATACTGACGAAGCTGAGTGAGTAATGTTTCCGTCTGCTGAGGTTTAAAAGTCTTCTTTTTACTCTTAAGTGACAATGTGTGTGAATGAAACGGAGCGGAACCAGCAGCCTTATGTCGGTGAATGATTAAATATTGATTTTGTTTAGTCATTTCTAAAACGTTCTGTAGACTTCGGAGACCTTAAAGGTCATCTTCAGACGTCTTATTGTTTGGGGGAAAATCAATTTATGTAAGAATGGAGATTCTGAATTGATTCACTACTTCTAAAAATGAATTTTTTTAAATGTCTTTTGCTACAAAAGAAGCTCGATCCTGTTTGTGTCGAGCTTTATTGTGTAATGTGTTGTGTTTACGTGTTATTTAAGTGCAATTCATTGTTATAATTAGCTTAGTTTAGCTGCTTTTATTCCTCACAAACTTGCACATTTTATTTATTATCTATTTTTTGCATATCTTGAACTTGTTATTCGAAGAATTGAGAATCTTTTTTGTTAGTAAAAAGTGTTTGTGCAGGTTTAGCTCGAGTAGATGTTCCCTTTCCTGACATCACACATCGCGAGAGATGAATCTTCTCGTCTCTTCTGTCGCACAAAGACCCGAGCAAAGGTCACGTTAATGATGCGTACCGTCTTGTCTCGCGCCGCCGCCCGCCTCGCTGCTCTCTGATGGACACGACGGACCAATTAGCTTCTCCGGTCTCACGTCGCTGTGCGCGCGCCGACCCTTAAACACTTCATAATAAGTTTCCTCTGTGTTTGTGCGTTAATCTGCTGTGTGCTTTGACTCCTAGATGTTCCTGTGTGTGTGTGTGTGTGTGTGTCAGTGTGTGTGTGTGTGTAAACTCCCCATCAACCAAAGGTCATCTGAACCCAAAATGGCAATTAGCGGCAGATCGTCCACCGAGGGCGCAGTCGTGTACCACACCCCCCACACACACACACACACACACACGCGCGCACACACACACACGCACACACACACACACACACAGAGCTGCTGTGATCAGGTCAGTGTTTCTAGTTTAGCTTTCTGTGTTTGCAGCTTTTTTTTTAATGCATCATGAATATTAATGCGGATGTTGAAGCTCGTACATATTCATGGCGGTAACCGTGGTCGTGCATAATGACTGACGGCGTTGACGTGTTCTGAGACTTTAATGTGTGTTTCGCGTGTGTTTAGATCTGTGTAGCGGGGCAGGCTACCTCCAACACCAAGGGAACAGAAGCAGCAGATCCTTCCTGTACGCAGCTTTCAACTCCTTTCTTTAAATATACCATAAAACTTTAATTATTAGAAATGAATCTGTCATAAACGTATTCACATTTCAAGGTTTTGCAGCAATGTTTGGCGTTGACACAATTTGGTGCTAAATTGACCACATTTTGATTAAAAATGGTGAAAAGTCCGACATCAAGGCCGCAGGACTTTGAGCCAGCACGACATGACGGGTTGTTTTAGGTTTTCGTGTTCGTTCTCGAATAATTTATACTCCTTGATATTTTTTCGCCTCGTTGGGTGCGCTTGTTTCCGCTACCTTGCTGCCTACAAAATAAAAGCGTCTGTTTTAGTTTTCAGCCCTTTTCCTCGTGGCTGCCGAAGACAATTCCTCATAGATATGTTATTCCACAGCCTCATTTTTATAAGTAATTAAGTAATTAAGTAATGTTCCTCCTGGTTTAAATGAACATTTTGATGGTATATCCCAGGTGTCTGTGCGAAGGCTTTAAAGGCCTGTCCCATGTAGTGATGGAAGCAAAGAAAAGCCTGTAAATGCAGTTTTGCGGCACAAACCGGCTCAGCTTTAATCACCACGTTGATGAAAATAGATGAGGATACATACATTATAATAAGTGTTGGCGAGCGGCTCGTCGAACCCTTTTAAAAACACCAAGAACTGCATGACGTGAATTTCAATGCAGCTCGTCAATTAAAACGTCTAAACCACACACACACGTGTAATTACATGTCTTTCACAGCACATTAGCAACACGGCACGTCTGCGTGCGTTCTGGTGCAAACTCTCCTTTTCCTGTAATATGTTGCACTTTACTTGCGTGCATATCAGCGGAGCGTGTATACTAATTGAATCGTGGTAACGTGCTGCCTCTAAGTCTGACTGGCGTCCACAGAGCCCCGCTGTGAGCCCGAAGGCTGCTGCAGAGATGCGTTTGATGTCTGTGTGTCAGTAAAGAGCTCAGCGCTGACACACACTCATCTCAACGTTTGCTGCTTTACAAAACCGAGTGAGCTTCAAAGTCGTGCTTTCATTGTGGGGCCCGTGCACACATCAACAATTACTGCTTCACACTGAGAGATATCAGCAACTGCTGCGTGCAAACATTCATTTTATTCCCCCTCGCGCCACCGTGACGTTCACATTGGTAGTTGTGGATTGTGAGGAGTTTTTAACCCCGATTCCCTCTTTGACTCTGCTCAGCAAAGTGGATTTGTTTGATGGCTTGAAGGTGGGGAGACGCACGTTAAGTGTTTCTTACATGCCCGATCCTGGGCACCGAGCAAGATTAGTGAGACAAGAGGACATTTTTTATTTATTAACCCCTGAAAGGGACATTTCCTGCAGTAAAGAGCCTTCAGTCATCCCCAGCCAAGCTGCTCTTCCACTATAAATCTCTTGTATTGCCAAAAGTGTTACAGGATTAAGTGAGACGCTGGTGGACTTCAAACACACACACACACACACACACGTTATGTGTTGGGTCTGTCACGTTTTATTTTTGACATCATTTGTCAGCAGGAAGCAAACAAACACTAGAAACAAAGTACTGTAAATATCCAAATTAGAGTTGCAGGAGAGAGTTCCCCTTGTGTTTCTACCTGTGCCTTTCACAATAAAAGTCCTCCAGTGGCTCTGAGGACGTGAGAGGTCCCGGGAACGTTGATAAACGTTGATCCAAAGGAAAGAAGCAGCGGGTGAACACAGTGTTTGTTTCCACGGAGTTTGAGCCGCGAGCTACATTTTAAAAGTGCTAATAACATTGGCATTTATCAACGACTCTGCTGTACGTTTCAGATGCTTTGTGCCTTTCTAATGAGGATCAGTGATGGCACACACTGATGGGATCAATACTTTTAGTCCAGTGTGGATGACGTGTGATGGAAGTGTGGATGAGCCTCCTCGTGTGTGTGTCCCCCCCCCCAGCATTGATCGATAGAAACTGTGCGAGGACGTCTGCTCTCTAATTCAACTCCACTCCTGCAGGAAGCATCGAGTGGACACGAGTGTTGAGAGTGTTCAGGTTCTCCTCAGCAGATTACCACGTCTGAAGGACGGATTAGGCACGATCGCACTTATTGATCCTGAGATGAAGACGTTTCAAGTGTTATCAGAGTCCAGCACAAAGACAATACAACAAAGGTGGCTCCTGCGGACGGAAAATTATTGTTCATTTGCTGATTCATTCAGTTCAGTGCGGAACAAAGTCTGTTAATAAATGTTTCTTCGAGTCGTCTTTTAACCTGAAAGTCAAAAGCTCGAATCCCCGTCTCTGCAGTGATACATTAGTTTATGTCCTGAACATATGCAGCAGCCCCACGAGGCTGTAATGTTCCCTACATACTGAAGCTGATGGATGTATGGAAACAGAGAGATTCTAAAACCTACGTTTCTCGCCGTCCGTGCTCCTGGGTGCAAAAATCAATGCGTATATAATTGCACGAGTCGTGCATTGTCCTTGCGAGAGTTGCCATTGTTCTCCAGCATAGTCGTGGGAGCTTTGGATAAATCTATAGCTGCACGTGAGACCTTCAAAACCTTGTTAACGGCTGCATGTTTTTCTGGTTTTTATTTCCACACGTTTAGAAGACAGACAGTCGGATGGAGACAGCCAGCTCCCGGGGTCAGAAATCCCCAACAAAAAAACACTTCTTATAACCGCAGAACTGGAAATATCGTAAGACAAAGACTGTTGTGTGTGTGGGGGGGGGGGGGGGGGCCACAGTGCCAGACTTTACGATTACTTAAATCCGCCTGAATGTCAACGGAGTCTGGCTTTGACTGGCACTTTGTGGTTCTCCTGACGAGTCCTGGGTTGGCGCCGTTAGAGAGAGATGGTGCCACAGACCTCGGCTCCTCCCTGAAGGTTTGCGTGCTGCTGATGGGAAGCCATCACCACCAGAGGATTTATTGGCTTTTAACTTACAAATGGCCTCAGCAGTCATGGCTGATGGGAGGATTTCACTCAGTCTGCAGCCCACTGATGGCAGCTCTAATGAACTCAAACTCTGCATTTCACCCACGAGCGGCGGGCAGACATACGACTCTCTGTCGTGTTCCTGAAAAGAAGCTTTTACTTGTGCCTTCTCCTGCCAGTCGGGGGGCTCGTACCGCGAGGCTGCAGAGACTGTGGGGTGTTTGTGCCGTCAAGTCGTGCTGCCTTGAAGCCTGAAGCCTTTCAGGTGTGTCTGGAAAAACTCAGTTCTCACACTCACTCTGTTAAGCTGAAGGCTGCACATCCTCCTCTTCGTTTGCTCTTTCAGTGACAGTGTTGCCAAAATGTCCTCGTGCCTAATTACCTTCAGATTCCACTGTACGTGACAGTGCTGTAGTTATCTGACGGGAACCTTTTTGTTACACACTTGTTGTTCTCCTCCAGTCGCTTTTATTTAAAAACTATTATTCCTGCACTTTTAGAAAACTAAATTCTACTCCCTGCATCATCACCCCGAGGCGAAGGGAACATTTCATCCCATTCGCTCCAAACGTTGGCAGTGTCTTATAAAGGCTGGTGGTAATAACACAAATAATGAGCTGTGTGGCGGCCATGTGCTCCCGTGACATCATGAAGCATCACTGCTCGCCACGCCGGCGGCTCTGAGGGGCCGCGCTTAGTCACGTTGGTGCTTTAAGCTAAATTCTAATGACAATGCGAACATGGCGTTGAGCAGTGTTTCCTGTGTTCACTGTTTCAGTTTCGGGTGTGAGAGCTGTTAATTAGCAATGAACGCTAAAACATTCCAGTCTGGACCGAAGCTGTGACACATCCCTGAGAACATGCCAATGCTTATTTCACAGAACTTAAGTTTGAATTCATCATTGACATCCAAAAAAGCTGATATTTTACCAAAATATTCCACTCGGCATAAAAAACATTTTCCAGGGAGGCCATGGCTCATACATAAAAACACATGCGAGAATATAAAATCTAGATCCTGACAGCTGTTTGCACATCCGCCGGTACGGCCCGCTGACGTTTATTTGTCATTCTTGTAGGATAGTAAATGATTGCATCATCTGCATAGATATACATTCCGTGTTTCGTCAACTCCTGCAAAATGTCATTCATTAATCTTTATGCAAAACAAAAGTGGCACCAGTGCGCATCCCTACATCCACCATTTTGAAAGTGAACATGCTGACTTCTTCTTCTAACTCCAACGGATCCATCAGTGTCTGTAGAAAACATACGGAAAACTCCCCTGCAACTTATTTATAGTGCGTTTGTTTACCCAGTTTAGTTCACTTCCTGCTGACACACAACGATCTGGCGTAATATCATTTTGTTGTCGTGTTATGAAAGTGACGGCGGATTTGATTATACGCTGGATAAACTTCAGGACCTTCAGATTCCTGAACTCCTTCCCAAATGTGAGTTTAATTTAAGCATCTAATTTGCCATCTTTCACCATCTGCCATCTGCTATTGTTGTCATTTAAAATTTGGATTTAATTGGTTGAATAAACTGTGGGATTTTTCTCCCAACAAAAAAAACAAAAAACAAAACAAGAACAGAGGCAGATCATTGTGACCTTAAAATAAAGTAAAAACGTGGGGGAAACTTCAGTTGGACTTTGGCAGCTCATCTGTAAGAGATGTACAAATATGAAGCCGGGCAGGCCTGACAGAGAGTTTACGCTTGGTCAACTCTCCCTCCTATAAATAAAGGTTTGACATAGAAGTGCAGCCTGCAGTGGACAGATAGATCACTGTGCAGCTCTGATACCGCGCTGCAGCGCTGGGATTACTTTCCTCACTATGTCCCTTAAGAAACAAGGACATGATGTGACTGCAAATCCTGCAGAAGGAGACAGCGTTTTGTAGAGAAAGTGTGTGTGAGTGTAGCGAGAGGTTGTGTTTCGAGTTGTGACGCTGACGCTCTCCAAGGAAGCACCTCGTGTTTGTTGACACGTTGATCTGAAATGTGATAAAGTGACTTGCAGGACGGCGGCGGAGCGCAATTTATTCGTGAAACCTCGCGGAAAAAAGTTGGTGGTGTGAGCTAACTATCTCGCTAACTGTTAGTCGTCAAGCTAGCTCAGAGTTTGTGTAAAAGATGGATTTGTGTTTCCCGTGGACAGATTTTGACTTCACTTGGGGTAGTTTTGTACCCGGGCACTGCGGGGTTTATAAAGTGAGCTGTTGCACCACAGTTAACATCAGAGCTTCATTTAGTTTGGACTCCTTCAAACGTCGCCATGATCAAAACACGCAAATTCAAAGTTGACTTTTACGTGAAAAGCGCACTCAGATTTGAACTGAGTTTAGAAAGGTTGCCGTTGTAAATGCTGACCAGGCCTTGAGATGCGGGTGTTTCACATCCTGCTAAATGCTACGTATGAAACTCGAGCGTGTCTGATTGACGGGTTGCCTCCACATGGCAACCGATGAGCAGCTAGCGGCTAACGTTGCTAACAGTGCAGACAAACGAGCGCTGACAGAGCCGACAGTGTCAGCTCTCTCTGGAATAACACAGATCAATGTTCTTCATCAAACCACAAGGTGTTTAACTAATTATATTCCCTTATCGATTAACAGCCAATATCTTCATTAGAGGCCATTTCACTGGTACTTTGTAAAGCCAGGAGTCAAAACTCAGACGCTAAAGAAGCACTTTTCATGCATTGCATTGTGGTTTAGTACTGCCCATCTGCAGCAAATTAAAAAAAAAAATCAAGCAGATTTGGTCTGCATACGGAGTAACGAGTAATCTGCAGAAACTCCGGAGTTGGAACAGTGTCAGCGGTGTGTGCACAGATCTAAGGGATGATTTGAATAATCAAAAAAACCTCAGCCTCAGACCTCCAACCCTGTGGGACTCCCAGGCCTCCAGAAATCCTTGAATGTTTGTCGATCTAAAAAAAGAAAAAAGGCCTTGAAGGATGGTTGCGAGGTAGAGCGGCTTAAATACAGCCAGAGTTCTGCTCAGCTTGGGATCCGTTTGATGAATTTACTTCCACACACCCTCGGGCTGAGGATCGTGAAGAACAACCGGAGATTGAGAACCAATCGTATCTGAAGTGGAGACATGCACCGAATGTGCGTCTGCACGCAAGCATGTCTTCATGACTTACAAATACCGTGCGCAGCTGTTTCACACATCTTTCAGCTTATTTACAGAATCCAAGGCATGTTGTAAGTAGTGGTAGCTGCATGAGG
Organism: Bovichtus variegatus; assembly: GCA_943593645.1. Lineage (NCBI taxonomy): Eukaryota > Metazoa > Chordata > Actinopteri > Perciformes > Bovichtidae > Bovichtus > Bovichtus variegatus. The sequence continues at coordinate 8,139 of CALSCE010003276.1, forward strand.
AGAAACCTGGGAAGATTCTGAGAGAAAAAATACAAAACAGTCGTTTCCCGTTCATTAGTGTCTTATTTTGTAGCATCAAAAATAAGTGATCATTTTAAGAGCCAGAAACAGGCTTTAAATTCTCACTGTTCCAGGTTTATATTTACAGTGAATGACTATTGTACAGAAATGTACGTAGTGTATGTAACTGTATATTATGTTTACTGTTATATTAATGGAAATCTTAGTGAAAAATAAATCAACATTTCATACCTTTCATATCACTTAGTGGTGGTGTCGTCCAGCCTATAATGACCCCGAACAGTCCCACTTTCACTGCATTTCTACGTTATCACATCATTCTTTATAAAAACACAGGTTATAGAACTGTAACTACCATTTCAACACAGAGGTAACCTGCGTTCTTACACAATCTGGTGCCTTTGTCTGGTGGAGGGAATCAAATGAAAGAGGTTTGTCCTGCACGTCATGAAGTCATACGTCTCTGTAGATATTTAGATTCAAGCCCAGAAGCTGTATGGAGTGAGATTCACTCCTGCATGGCTTTGAAATAAGATATTGAAATGTGTTAATAATGCATTTGTTTTACTTTAAACCACATTTCATACAACCCAAGGATACTTGCACAAAGAAAGCAAGCAGAAAATGGAACATTTACTGAATTTATCTAAGGTCTTTCTACCTTCCCAGACAAAGTGCTTTACAATTTGCCTCTCATTTACACACGTTGCCGACAGTGCTGCTCGTTCAATACACATTTAATGTGTGTGGCAAAGGTGAACTGTCTGTGGCCGCAAAGTGAAAAGCTGAATTTATAATCCTGCAGCTGCGGGAACATTATAGACAGATGCGTCAGAATATAAACTGTACATCACTGTATGTATGCTGTGTTTTTGTGTGCGCGTGTATTCAGAGGCTCTTACATTTTCTCTTCTTGAAAAAAATGTGTCAAAAATATTCACAAATTGTGTCCTTTCTTGCCAGAAAATGTGTTCCTCTTCTGTAGACACACGCTGATGAAATGTGCTGACATTAACATGCATCTGTTAATAATGTTGCTGCCAGATAAACGTATATCTCTGCAGCGTTAATTAAAGCGAAGCCGCAGAGACGAAAGTGCACACTTAGCGCCTTTACGCTGATGATACTCTAGTGTCCAACCTAAATTAGAGAATTTAAGAATAAACTAAATACCGTTACTTTTAAATCAGACATTTCCACCTCTGTGATAAGTAATACTTTTCAGACAGACCTGCCACAATACTGACATTCATCCACAAAATGTTAAACTCTCATTTCATTTCTCTTCATCTATATAAACTGTCGGGTGGGTGCTCATTAGTGGTCATTTGCATAAAAACACATTGTATTTCTGTTTTAATATTGCCTTTGATTTATTTATTTTTATTCTTTCCATTAGTAGTTTTAATGATGTATTATATAAGCTGCTTAGAGATAATGTTAGGAAGTTCAACAGCTTATAATTCCCTCTATAAAATCTATGTGAAATTGCTGTGAAAACAACTGTCTCGGCAAAAACTACGTTTTACACGATCACATTTGAACACATCATGATGATGTTATAATTTGCTCGTTTCACTTACAATGTCGTATTATCTGGTAAATCAGGGTCCCCAACCACCGGGTCGTGGACCAGTACCGGGCCGCACAGAAAGAATAATAGTTTAGTTTTTTTGTGTTGGTAATATATATTGTTTACATTTTTATGTATTATATTATACATTAAAATATTAAAATGAATTATATTATATTAATCATATTAAAATGTAATAATAATATAAATAAAGTGCATAATATAAAATAGAATAATTACATTTACATTATATATATGGAATAATTAAATTATATGTTTTGCACTTTATTGTGCGTTTTAGTAATAATAATATAAATAAAGTGCATAATATAAAATAGAATAATTACATAGGGAATAATTAAATTATATGTTTTGCACTTTATCGTGTGTTTTAGTAATAATAATATAAATAAAGTGCATTATATAAAATAGAATAACTACATTTACATTATATATATATGTGGTAAAAGACATCGTGCGTCTCAGGTTTGTTAGCGGCGCCTTTCTCTCCGCCGCGTCTCTGCACAGCTTCAATATTTCACTAATTAGCAGAATATAAAATCAGTAGAATAAAAGCGTCTCTGATCAGAGGACCCTCAGTCTGACAGAAGCTCATCCCGTTAGAGCAGATTATCACGTGGGATCACTGCCCTTTGATTGATCGAGTAACACCAATGTGTAATCTGCTCTATCAAAGGCCAGTGATCCCACCAGCCAGCGCTGCGTCTTATATTTTATTTAACACGCCGGTCTTTCTGAGACATTCACGTCTCATCCGATCAGAAACCAGCAGAATTATATTCTGATCAACCGTTGTTTTACACGGACGATCATTTTATGGAGAAACATTGTTTTTCAATTGATGAATTAATATTGAGAAATGGAAATTTTCTAATTGTAAAAAAAAAAACAAAAAGGAGCTTTACAGCCCATTTACATGCATCTTAAAAAAGCCAAAGAAATACGACAAATGCGAAAGGAAACGAGGAAATTAAATAATATATACATATATTTGTTTAATTAATCTTTTAAGTTAAGCAATTATACCACACTTTAATCACTTTCCTTCATCAGTGTATTACACTGCACATTTCATCATAATTAATGTCATTACACTGCTGTATATATTGTAACATACATACACATTTTTTATTATTTATTGATATATATTTTAGTACAATATGCACGTTTTTTTTATATAATTTATTTTATTTTTATTGTATTTTAATATAGTAAAATAATATAATAAATAGTATTTCTGTATTTATCACAGTGCTGCTGATTCTGAAGACAGTTTGTTAGTAAGGTCGCTGCTTTAAAGGATTTTTAATCAAATGGTGCTGAAATTACATCATTTTGATATACATCTAAAAAAAAAATCTGTTTTTTTCCTATTTATTTAGTTTTGACTACATTTACCATAATTCC
>CALSCE010003281.1:0-11233 GCA_943593645.1 Bovichtus variegatus
GTATATATATATATATATATATATATATATATATATATATATATAAAAAGCCTTCAGTCATACTGTATATAGAAAGTTCAGGATTCTGCCACAGACTGGTGTTCTTCAGCAGTAGTTGTATTATGAAACCCATGCCCTGTGTTTTTGAAAGCCAACTAAATACAGATGTGTTTAGACTGCTCTCCACAGAGAGCCCTGCCGCATCGCCTGTGGTGCGTGCGTTGTCGTCATGATACTCTGATTAAAGGGAGCCATGGAGATAAACTATAGCTGCTGCTGTCTCATTAGTCGGAGTACATCTGCCTGGTTCCCACCCACAGGAGCTCCTCCCAAACCCACATGAGGAGCAGGGCACCCCCACACAGCCTGCAGGGACAGGACACAAACACCACAGCTGCCACAGTGGGCAGAGCGCACCATCATCAGCAAACTCAGATGTACAGAAACAAGAACATATAAACACACTCGGGGGACACCAAGCACACTCGACTCGCTTTCCAGCTCTTGCCAAAAAACAGCCTCAGAGGACAAAATCACTGGCTCCGCGACAAAATGGGGTTTCCCCACAGGGACGCTCCATGAGCCTGCAACAGAGCAACTGGCTGCGGGTGACCTGCTGCGCTACAAATATAGCAAACAGCCGATGTGAAGCAGATGCATCGCAATCCACGTTAAAAGAAACTCACTATTGCACTTTGAGTAAGCAGCGGTGCAACATCACTACAGCCTGGAAGCTAGGCCGCAAGGGAGCTTGGATCGATGGCTGCGGCCTGGTAGAGGTTTGCCTGTGTTTGGGGACAGGAACAGAGTGTGCAGAGCAGGAGGAAAGAGGAGGCAGAGGAGGCAGCGGGTGTCCGGGCTGCTGTCCGTCAGGCAATGCTGTGACAGGTTTATCCCTGCCGAGGGGGAATGTAACACACCGAACGGCACAATGAGGACCAATAAACGTCAGGACTGGTCCCAGCGCCGTGGTAATGGCTGACAAACGGCTCAGTGGCTCATCTCGCAGCCAGTCAACCCCAGACTTACTTGCTGCTCTGTGTTATGTTCCATCAGACGGGAAGACAGAACCCTCCATGCAGAAATACCGCCACTCTCATATTCAGCATTTCAAAAATTAAATAACATTGTTTCTTCACAAAAAAAAAAACGATATATCAACTTCTATATTCTGTATATAGCCAATACATTAAGTGCTCAATCAATATACTTTTCATATGGGGCTCTTCCCCACACACACACACACACACACACACACGCACGCACGCACGCACGCACGCACGCACGCACGCACGCACACACACACACACACACACACACACGTTGGGATTTTTCTGATGATGTAATAATAAAATGTTTGAAAATCTCCCTCTACATATGTCAACACAGCGTGTAATAAAGCCTGTTTCCTGTATGTACAGCATGAATCATAAGTGATGTCAGAACAGCAACATGGATTTTTTTTTTTTTTTATGAACCAGTTAAAAACAGCCTATCCATTAATAAAAAAAATGCTAAACATTATTTTAAATGTTCACATTTATTTTTAAAGAGGCAAGTACACGGTTTCGCCCAGAGCCACAGACCACAGCATTTATAGCCTGAGCTAGTTCGCAACGCCCATCTGTAGTTGGGTTTTTATAAAAACACACGCAGTCCAACAAGAAAGCACATACATGACGACAACTTATTACAGCTGGAGTTATTTCTGCAGATTTTAACCATTTACAGAAACATTTAATTACATTTTGATTTTCATTAACTAAAATCAGTCATTAGACTGACAATTAATCCGAGGAGCTTTACGAATTTCCGCTGCATTCCTTATTATTCTGCATTCTGAATAACACTGCCAACTGAATCCACAAATATGTTTTAATGCAAATGTAAACGAAGAATAGCAAATTAATGAATGGTGAGATAATGCAGATTCATGCACAGTGAGGTCACCTTTTGTATATCCCATGTGTATGTCCCTGTGCCTCTTGTGATGCACTGATGTTACATCATTTTACATTTTTATGTCTCATTTTTTATTTAATTTTTTTATTGTAAACCCGACCTGTCCCGAGAGCACCGAACACACATCTACCTTGATTTATAACTGACTCGAACACAGTGATGTGTAACTGAATCAGACGTGAAGAATAATTCAGGCAGCTGCGATTTGTCCAAGGCTGCTTCCTACAGATGTCTAAAACCTCCCCCATATCTTCGCTTCACAACACTGGGACAGCAGGAAGGTGAATGCACACACAGAGACGAACACAGAGGGTGTGCTGAGTCTCGGTGGAGCGCAGCATAAAAACATCTGGTCTTTTTTTTTTTTTTTTTTTTTATAAAAAAAAGGTAGCAGTCATTAGAGAGAATTACAGTCAACCAAACAAAGGCTGTGCTGAGTGGATTTTACTCTAGAGCGACTTTCTTACGACTATTAATATACTACGGTTGTACTGCACATTATGTCCAGAGGTAACTGATCCCTCACTCTAGATAATGTTTCACATAAAAAAAAAAAAACTGTTTGAGTAGCTACTCAGTAGCATAGTGGAATATGGCTTCGATATCCAATATATAACTAGATTTTTTCATATACTGTATATTCTTTCCAACGTGTGGAGTGAAATAAATTAAAGGTGAATTGGGGGCATGGTCTCTCATACAGTGATTGTGTACAGTAACTTTATCACCAACCACTATTGTGATTGCTTACATCTGAATGACAACACAGCTGAGAAGTGTGAGGAGTGTCGCACTGAGCAACAGCACTCATTTGCTTGATGAATGCACGGCTCCTCCAACATGGTGACCTTTGGGAAGGTCATGGCATTCCAGCAGCCGCATAAAGACACTTCTGAATGAATAAATCTTTGCTACATTTGTCATCTTCGTGTCCTGTTTGTTGGCACGCCTCTAAGCACAACCTGTGGCTCATCTACATGAGTACCAACGCAGACGGGACATTCAAGACTCATTTATTCCCCTGAAAGTTGCATAAGATTAGTGTAGCGGCCACATCAAGGCTGGCTCCGTTTTAAATCAGCCCCGGTGTATAAATAATATGACAATATTTGTGGTGAGGACAGCCAAACGTAATTCATTTATTTAGCCATTTCTGGCGTTAGAACTACTGGTTAAACGCCCCCCCATAATGTATTAATAACTGTTGTTGTTTATCATCTGTTCCTTTCCTTGACATCCCTATTTGTGACATCTGTGTACATAGACATGAAACTGCCATGTCTCTTACCTGTGTCCTGTCGAAACTGGTGCATGGACTGCAGGTCGATGACGTATGGAGAGAGCTGGGCATCCACTTGCCCCAGGACTGCAGTTCCCCGGGCATCCCCCTTCAGTACGTTCTCAATATGGTGGCAAACCGCTGCACTGTAGGGCCTCCAGCGCCCATGTTCGTTCAGCCACTCCCAGACCACCACCCTGGCCAGGTTCTGAGGAGGGTACCCCAGCCCATTGACGGGCACCAGCAACCCTGATCCTGGACGAGCCATCTCCTTTGTGGCGTCTGCGCTTCAGCTGCTGGCAATGTCCCGGCTAGAACAGCACTGCAACCCTGTCAGTCAACTGACACACAGGCACATTTTCATCACCGCCAAACAGGAAAAAGCTTGAATCAGCGATTAGTATGGTACTCCTTAATTATCTCATGCTGCTTTCACGCGAGCAGCTCTGCTGGAGTCATGGTCTACAGGTGCTTTGTGACTGCTGCCTCTTTGATCTGCCAAAAGCAGCCTCTGTCCTCTCGCGTCTTGTCGTGTTTGAAGTGGCAGACGTTGATGATGATGATTATGAGATTTGCAGCTGGCAGCCTCAATCCTCCACAGCAGACCACAGCAGATCAGCAGCAGGTAGACAGGAGATGCTCTCTAAGCAAAAGACGAAGAGCAGAAACACACTGGTAAACAAATGCTGTGATCGATCCTATTAGTTATTTGTTAACAGTCAGGGACTGTTTCAGAGGAGACGACACAAACCGAACCAGTTCTGTGCTATAGTCCCATTAGTGGATTGTACCTTTTGACAATTATGTTTACTTAAAGTGCAGAGACAAAAAAAAAAAAAATTGTATATCAGCTGTTTCAGCATCAAAAATAATTGTGATTGTCATCAGATTTGTGTAGAGGGGACAGAGCAGTGTGCATAACCAGCCATATGCTATCATAATCTTAGCAGACAGAATATCACTCAGACGTTTTCCACACAGAAAGCTGCTCTCTGTTGCTTCTATGATGTATCATCATGCCATGCACAACACGCACGAATTGATTCCGGCGATACAGACCTGTAGGCTGCAGTTGTGGTGCCACACATCTGTCAGGTAGAGGTTGCATTTCATAGGCTCCGGCCGAAAAATCAGATTGGAAAAGAAAAAAAAACCGAGGTGCGAAATCTCGAAACGCACCTGCCTTTTCGCATCTATGATTTGAACATTTTCCCCGTATCCTTAAAACTGAAGTCTTCCTTCAAACCCACCTCCTGCAGCTCCAGTAAAATCCAATGTTTTTTCACAAAACCAAGACGTCGTTTTATTCCCGCGGATCTGCTACAGACTACACCAGCTTGTTGGTCCGCTGTGTTAAAGTGAATGCATGCCCCAGTTGCACGGTTTTTCAGTGTGTGAGGTGCAGAGCCATTGCGCTGAAGACGCGCATGTCCGCCTGTAACGACCAACAGCGTGCACGCACACAGCAAACATGCATTTAATGCCGCCCGCAAATTACGCACAAATGTCCTGGCGCACCTGTATGGATAGCCGTTGAAAATTACAAATTGTCATTTACATCAAAACAAAATTGTACAACTTCCGGTATCTGGTTTCAAAATAAAACTCCTGTTGACGTTTGATTTCACTGTGAACAGAGTGAAGCATCCTAGATGACGAGGTAGGCCTACTGGTGACGGTAGGCTGTTAACATAAACACAAGAAGAAAAGAAAATATACTTACTGGGTGGGTTCAAATACCCATGATACCACACTATTTAGTATGCCAGAAAAATATTTTGTATGCCCCAAAGTAGACATAGTCTATATAATTAGATTGAGTCATATTTCTTTGTGGTGTTGATATGTCTTCCAAAGAGTAAAATAAACAAAAGCATTTATTGGTAATATTAGACCTAGGTGGATGGAAATATGGCTGAACTCTAGACCTTCTCTAGCCCTTCTGGGGAAATGAACACTGATGTATGTGTTGCAAAATAACACTAAACCTATTTATGGATTGTGGGAATAGCATAGATTAAATAGTTAACTTCTAGCATTACTAGGATTTGTTTAATTGTGCACATACTACAATGACTTAAGTCTCCTAAGCTATAAGAAAGCTACTTGACAAAAATAATTAATCACATCACTGCAGAAAATCTTACATATGCTTTCTGCATCTTAGATAGTTTGTGGTGTGTCTGCTTGATTTTATGAGTTAAGTGCTGTTAGTTTCTGTTAGAAAATCACTGTTTTGTATCCAGATGATTTGGTTGGATTGTTTTAGCTGGAGTGCTGGCCCTGTAAGTGAAATGATTGAATTCGACTACAGATGCTTTTAAAGTAAGCAGGGGTGTCTAATGCCTGAATCTAAACGTTATAGATGATTTAATGGATGATTGATATGGATTTGTGTTGCTTGTAATGACACATTTTGCAGAAATTTCACACGTGTCTAACTGATGTCAACTGTGCCTGTTCTACGCTTTCCGTATGCAACACAAACTGTAAAACCCTGCTAAACAGTCCTATCTGCTGCCCACATATGTGCCTGCAATGGGTAGAAAAAAAACAAGGAATTTCTGGATCACCTCGTCATCCTTTTCATTATGTCAAAAAAGTTGCATTTAATGTACAGGTTTGTACGCATCTATGCACAACATTACTTCTATCTGTAGTTCTAGACATGTTTTGAAATTGCACTGAATAAATGATAATTACATGTCATTTAATAAATTGCATTTGCAGCATGCAAACATACAACAAAAATGTGTCCCGTCTATTTATATTGAAATTAAACATATTGCCCCTTTCTGTTGGGCATCACGCCGTATAGAAAAAAATAACATTTATATTTTTAATGTTTATTTACTTAATAAAACTATTAGTGATGGTGTATTTTTGCAAAGTAGGTAAGTCTGTAAATGTGATCCTCTTTCGCTGTCCACATTTACCGGATTCAGAGGATTTTAAAGGAGAGATCAAGTGCTTGAATGTTGATCTCAGTTCAGTCTGATTTATTGAAGATATGTGGAGGAGTAAAACATAAAGCATATCAGAACTGTATAGAATAAAAGTTTTTTTCTTTTAAGAAACACTCTCCTTTGTTCAAATCCAAAGTATGCTTTTAATTCATCAGAAGGTGGCTCACTTGACAGCTTCATATCTCATCCACCTCAGGAACATTACAGATGCACCATCGTTTGGTTACCTTTAGGCAACAGAGACAAATACTCACGAATTGGTGAATTTGGGAGAGACCACGATTCTAATTCTACCAATGGCTTCAATTGTCTGGGGAAGAGCACCATCGTGTGGCCTTTTGGTGTAAGAAGACGTCTACAGGAAACTCATTTCCCAGTAAACATGAACTGGTGTTCAGTTTTTTTGGAAGCTGCTGTGGATTCTAGTTTTCCAGAGCTACTGGTTATTGCACAGCGGAGGGATATGAAGGTGATTGAATGAAATCTTCTTAAAATATCCCAAAAATAATTGTTATGTTTCTGTGTTCAGAATAAAATCAAAGAGCTCTGTTTATTCATGTACTCCAATTTGAGTATTTCCATTTTATGCTACTCCATACTTCTCTCCACGTTTCAGAGGGAAATATTATAGTTTTTACTCCACTACATTTATTTTACAGGTACAGTTGCCCGTCACTTTTTACAGATACAGATTAATACAAAAGATAACTCAACAACAATTCATGATTGCTACAGATTGAGCCACCAGGCAGTATATAAAGTAGTTTAAATTAGCTCCACCTTTACAGTGTACAACATTAGTGAGGCTTACATATTAATGTGTCAATAATTATAATGCAATAATATAATGTTTATTGTTCTGCGATGGGCCATTCTTTATACTAAGTACTTTTTAACAGTAGGTTTTGATGTTAATACTTTTTACTTCAGTAACATTTTGAACTCAGGAGCTTCTTCATTATTACATCTGGAAACTCCAGAAACTAAAAACAAAACAACTGACTCATTTACAATTGCCCTTACTAAAGTACAGAAGCTTTTTGAAGAAGCAAACTTGTTGAACCGCCACAAAACGATTGTGTCGCGAGATTTGGGAGGAGTGGTGCGCTAATTTTCATAATATGGAACTAAATGGATTTTAGAATGTCCGCGTGTCGTCCATGTGATTCTTTATACATTTATTAGAACGCTCGCAATTCTAATTCTTCTCATAAAGTTCACAAATAGCAAGTAGGTAACACCATTTCCAAGTCTTCATCGACTATTTCTCGGAGCCTGAGACCCCCACAGATGCCTCTTCTTCATCAGGACATCTACTGACGACCCACTGACGGTGGCCAAGTGCGATCATGAAGGAGGGTGAGTTTGGATACTTTTGAAATCCATGTTGCCCTGGTAAGTATTCTTGATACTTTCAAAACCTTACTGATTGACTAAGGCATTGACAAAATCACGATATTGAGTGAAATGTTCAGTGTAAATCAAGCAATTGGGACAGATGTTTGACTGTGCACGTTTTGAACCAAATCTAAAAAGGAAAATAGACACCAGAATTCACAAAGATCGATAGACAGGATTCAAGCAAACATTGTATGATTTCAGAAATAACTTAGGGTATGTTTTGTTATCAATTCATATGATTTTAAAGTTGTTATTCATACTATAAGGCTTTGGTATTTGGTCTGGCTGCTCTCAGCATCCATCTCCCTGACATGATATCAGTATGACAAGCAGTTTAGCAGATTTTAACATTCATGACAGATGTCTGACTGACCCTCCTCACTGCTGGAAGTAACTGATCATTTACTGAAGTAAAAATTGATAATAATAATACCACGCTATTAGAATTTCTCAGTTACAAGTAGGCCTAAAAGTATTGCATTTAAGGTTTAAATTAAGTCAAATATATTACCAGCTAATATACTTAAAGTATCAAAAAGTATTTGCTAGGTAGTTGTATAATTCTATTATTGTATTGTATTGTATTATCTTATACAATTATCTATGCATTGACATGTAAACAGTAATGTAGTCTTAATATAATGCTACTTTTGATTGTTATATTGATATTGATGAGATTACCCAAAAGTATAGACTGTAAAAGGGATTATATTTGATAAATGTATAGGTTATTTATGCATGTGAAATCTTAATCTGAAATGTAACTATGAGGCTAACTGAAGCTGTTAGATAATGTAGTGGAGCGGAAAATTACAAGAGTAAAGTCTCTGAAATGTTATGGAGTAAATGTAAAAAGTGCATATAAAATGGAAAAATACTAAAGTGATGTTCAAGTATTTTAAAACTGTACCTCAGTACAGCACTTGATTAATTGTATTTAGTTACTTTCCAACACTTTATACAATAATGTAATATTATTACAAAACAACTAAGAATAATAAACATATCATTTGATGTTTAGTTTACATGGAGTAAGTTGAATAATTAACTAATTGTCTGGACCTTGCGCGGATTGTAAAAATCTAATGGTAGTGGTGGCACATTTTTTTATAGTCCAAAAAAGATATTTTCATTTTCAAGAAGGAATTTCTAAAAGGAATATCAAAGGAATTTACACTTCATCAAATATTTTCTGATGTAGTAGTATGAGGCGAGTTTTCACTTTTATTGGATGCATTTTATGTTATCGTAATTTCATTATGACGTGTAGTATATACTACGTAATAGTACATTTTATTTATATTTTACAATATATTGTTTAATTACTTTCGGTAAAGTTTATTTGTCATTTTAATGTAATTTTTATATATTATTTAATTGTAATTAGGTTTTTTTCCAACTGTTTATTTTTCAAATATACTACAATGTTTTTCTACTTAATGACATATTTATTACGTTTGTTGTGAAAACTGCTTGACTTATTTTGACTTTTCTATTTTTATGAAATTATGTTGTATATATTTTGTTAAATTTGACATTGTTGTATTGTATTTCATTGTATTTAATGTCACCTTTTTATCCACTGCATTTTTTTTGTTATTGTATTCAATTTCAATACATCATGTGTAGTAGACGCTGTTTTATAGTATAATTTATTTGATCTATTTTTTTTACATTATATTGTTTAATTTCTTTTCATTAAGTTTCCTTAGTATATATTATTTAATTGTAATAGTTAATTTTCTGCAGTTTAATGTTATACTTTATGGTATATTTATTGTACGTTATTACATGACGTATTTTAACTTTTAAATAGTATACGCTGTTTTATAGTATATTTTATTTGATCTATTGGTTTGACATTATACTGTTTAATTACTTTTCTTTGGCATTTTAATGCAAATATTTACATATTGTTTGATTGTAATTATTTATTTTCTTCTTTTTATTTTCATACTTTATTGTATATTCATTGTCCTTTATCACATTTATTGTGAAAACTGTAATTTGACTTATTTTAACTTTTTTATTTTGTTTGATTTGACATTGTTTAAAGTATTTTATTGTATTTCATGTCACCTTTGTATTTACTGCAATTTGATGCTTTTTATGTTATTGTATTTAATTGCATTATGCCTTGTGTAGTTAACGCTATTCAATAATTTATTTTTAAAAATCTCTTTACTAATATAATATTGTTTAAATACTTTTTGTTAAATTTCCTTTGGCATTTTAATGTACAATATTTGTATAGGTTTTTAATTTAATTTTAATTGTTTATTGCTTACTGTTTATATTAACACTTTATGCGAAATGTATCGTACTTTATAATTGACTTATTTTAACTTTTTTTTATTTACTTTGTTTTGACATAGTGATACGCTATTTAATAGTATATTCTATTTGATCTATTTTTTTACATTTTATTGTTTAATTACTTTCAGTTAACTTTTATTTGCCATTTTAATTTACATTTTTATGTAATTTTTGATTGCAATTTTTGATTGCAATTTTTGATTGCAATTTTTGATTGTAATTTTTGATTGTAATTTTTGATTGTAATTTTTGATTGTAATTTTTGTATTTTCTTCTTTTTATTTTTTATACTTTATGGTATATTTATTTAACTTCATTATATTTATTGTAAAAACTGTAAATTGGCTTGAATTAACTTTTAAACATTTTTTTATGTATTTTATTTTTTATTTTATTTAGTTTGATTTGACATTGTTGTCCTGTATTTAATAGTTTTTCATGTCACCTTTCTATTTACATTTTTATTGGATGCATTTTATGTTATCATATTAACTTTCTTTATGTCCTGTGTATTATACGCAACTTTATAGTATATTTAAAAAAAATCTCTTTTCTAATATAATTTTATTTAAATACGTTTTGTTAATTTTTGCCTTTTGCATCTTAATGTAACATTTTTTATAGGCCTTTTTTTTAAAAACTACTTATTTTAACTTTTGTTTTGTTTTACAGTATGTGTTACTTTTTAGTTTAATTTGTTTTGACAGTGATACAGTATTTTATATTTGTTTATGCCACCTTTTCTATTTACTTTTATTGTATACATTTTTTGTTATTGTAATAATGTCATTATGCCGTGTGTAGTATTGGCTATTTAATAGTGTATTCTTTTTGATCAATTTTTTTTTATTTTATTGTTTAATTACTTTCAGTTAAGTTTTCTTTGCCATTTTAATGTACATTTTTTATATAAGACTTGATTGTAATTTTTGTATTTTCTTCTTTTTATTTTTTATAGTTTATGGTATATTTATTGTACTTTATTATATTTATTGTAAAAACTGCAAATTAGCTTAATTCAACTTTTTTTTTGTTTTTTTTAATTTATTTTAGTTTTTTCTATTTTGTTTGTTTTGACATTGTTGTACTGTATTTAATAGTTTTTCATGTCACCTTTATATTTACATATTTATTGGATGTATTTTATGTTATCATATTAACTTTCATTATGTCCTGTGTATTATACGCTACTTTATAGTATATTTAAAAATATCTCTTTTCTAATATAATTTTATTTAAATACTTTTTGTTAATTTTTTCCTTTTGCATCTTAATGTAACATTTTTTATCGGCCTTTTTTTTTTTTTTT
>CALSCE010003296.1:0-14515 GCA_943593645.1 Bovichtus variegatus
CTTAATTTTAATGAAAAAAGCTTGAATGTCAAAAAAACTTAATTTTCAAGGAAAAAGCTTTGATGTCAAAAAAAACTTAATTTTCTTGAAAAAAACTTAAATCTGAAAAAATACTACATTTTTTTATGAAAAAAGCTTGGATGTGAAAAAATATATCATGAAATATTTTCCTGAAAAAAACTTGGATGTCAAAAAAACTTTCATGGAATAAATTATATTTAAAAAAACCCTTAATTTTCATGAAAAAAGCTTGAATGTCAAAAAAAACTTAATTTTAATGAAAAAAGCTTGAATGTCAAAAAAACTTAATTTTCAAGGAAAAAGCTTTGATGTCAAAAAACATTATTCTTTTTGAAAAAAGCTTGAATGTCAAAAAAACTTAATTTTCTTGAAAAAAGCTTGAATGTGAAAAAATATTAAAAAAAATGTATGAAAAAAGCTTGGAAGTCAAAAAAAAACTTAATTTTCATGAAAAAAGCTTGAATGTGAAAAAAACGTAATTTTCATGGAAAAAGCTTGAATGTCAAAAAAACTTAATTTTCTTGAAAAAAGCTTGAATGTGAAAAAAACCTCTCAATTTTCTTGAAAAAAGCTTGAATGTGAAGAAATACTAAATTTGTTCATGAAAAAAGCTTGGATGTCAAAAAATATTTCAGGAAATATTTTCATAAACAAAGGTTGGATGTGAAAAAAAACTTAATTTTCATAAGTAAGTTGCGGCTCTGTTCGCTCGGACATAACCTCAGTAATAAATGTCGTCTACGTTTCATATGATGTGTAAAATCTATCAGAATTTATCGTTTAGATCATATATGAATGAAATGCTTGTAGAATCCTTGTTGTATTTGTATTGTTGATTTAATGTAGAGAAGGTCACATAAAGCTCAATATTAGCCTGTAATGTGTAATATACTGTTGGAGGTCAGCAGGCCTGTTGTTTTTGGATATTTGGGGAGTTAGGTGGTCCGTGAGGGTTTTTTTATTGGTTAAGTGGTCCTTGGTCTGAAAAAGTTTTTGAACTCCTGTTCTAGGTGATAATAGATAAAAAACATCTATTAAATGAATGCATTTTTAAAAAAATATGCTGTGAGTTATTCATTTAAATACATGCACATTCTTAATGAAGATCTGACATTGAGAGAAAATGTGTATTGAATATCCTCAAAAAGGAGAAAATTAAAAGTAGTAGTAGGCTTTCTATAAGAAATATATTTATTAAATATAATAAAATATATTACACACACAAATATATTTAGTTTTCACATTTTGCCCCCATCTGAAATGTGTTCTCCAGTAGCACCAGCAGATGTCAAACTATCAAACATAAAAACAGATGCAGTGTACTCCTCAAATAAACATTTCTGTTTACATTTAGTCTATATATTTGTCATTGTTTCAGCAGCAAAGTTATGTTTTATTTTTTAAGTACGCTTACCCTCTGTATGAAGATATGTTTTTTTCTTGACTAGTGATGCACCCTGTTGGCCATACTGTATAAACACAGTTTATGACCGTAAACAAAATATGACAGGAAAGATAATAAATAGAAGGTAAATATATGTGCGTAACCAGCTAAACCAGTCAAGTAAATAACTCTAAAGCTCTAAATAAGGAGCAACAGTAGATCAGGGATAACATTCGTGGCAGCTGTGCAGATCCCTCCAGAAGACAGTGGATTATGCTGTTGGATTAATGTTTTAAAGAATAAAATAAAACAAACTAATTATTAAACTGCATTTCTCTCATTGGGATTGATCTTCAACACTGTAGACTCTAATTCTCCTCACTTTTTGTCTCCTATTTTGTACTACAATGGTAAAATATGTAGAAATAGTTACATATATTTATATGCAAGTCAAAACACTGACTGTCATATAAAGTCAATGAATATTGCAACACCCGAAGCTCTTATGGGTGCGACCGCTCAGTCGGCTGCTGCTTTTTCCAGCTTCATTGTGCATTGCGTATCATTATGAAGTGTGTCCTCTGTCATCAACGTCAATCAAAATCGCGTTACTTTGGTCCCATGTGCTGACGTGACCTCTGTGGCTCCACCAAAACTCTTGGTTTTCAGCTAAGTATACGGTTCACTTCTTTCACTTTTGATTTTTGCACTGTTTGGTCAAAAATCCATTCACGAATATAGTTGAAAGTGTACTCAGCAAACAATGAACACTGAAAGAAACAAAGAAGCAAACTATTCTGAATATGAGCCTCATGTGGAAAACAAAAACAAAATGAGAAGGAAGTTTAAACCCAAAAGCCACACGCAGGAGGTTATTTACATAGAAGTCAGTCAGAAGTCAGGACAGCTGGTGTAACTTTGCTGTAAAAGGATCTAAGAGTGACAAGAAAGGGGAGTAGTCTATCTTTTGAACATCTCTCCTTCATTGCACCAGCTAGCGCTCTTCTTCCTACCAGTGCATGCGGATCTACTGGTGCTGCTTTATAAGACAGTTTGTTGCCATGGCGTCAAATGCCAGCCACATGTTGGAGGCTGCCTTGGAGCAAATGGATGACATTATTGCTGGTAAGATTTTCTGTTTCATTATCATTATCAGACCTTCAATACGCACTGCCCACTTTGTAATTGCAGGCCTCCATAAAACCGGCGCTACCCACATGATTTTCACATACACGTATGAAATAAAACGTTTTAAGTTGTGACGGAGTTTTAACAAAAAGAGTGAAAAACAAGAAGCACGAAAAGAAACGAGTTAGTAAAGCAAGTAAAGTTCGTTTCAAGGTCTGACTGAAATAGAAGTCAGCTGCTTTTTGAGTTTTCTGTAATCTTTCTCCTCTATATTCTTCAATCAGGCGCTCGCTCAATTAAACACTTTTGTACTTTCATTGCTTCACCTTGAGCTTGTACATCTCACAGCACAT
Source organism: Bovichtus variegatus (assembly GCA_943593645.1). Lineage (NCBI taxonomy): Eukaryota > Metazoa > Chordata > Actinopteri > Perciformes > Bovichtidae > Bovichtus > Bovichtus variegatus. The sequence goes on from CALSCE010003296.1 coordinate 2,887, forward strand.
TAATTGCTCACAATCCAAGTTATTTTCTGTGTCTTCTCTTCTGTATTTTCTAGCAGAGGTGACACATTTTAGTCGGTGCTGTCTGTCACAACCTCATCAGTCTGTTAGTGTTTTCACAAAGGGTCAGAAGACAACGTTCTAGTAATAGAGGTGACAGTCCAGCCCTTCACACACTCTCATGACACACTGCACAAAAGCTTATAACTAATAATCACACACTGTCCCTAAAAATCCATATAAAAACTATGCATTTGTCCGCATTGTGTCCCGACTGCTTTACTGTCCCTTTGATTCCACTTCAGATGGCATATATGAAAAGTTCTTTCTGCAACTTAGAGATGATGATTACAGTGACCTCCAAGCTGAACCTCTAATTTGTGGATTTCAGAACCCACAGTGTACAGCCATTTGATGCTATTTACATACAGTGAGCCACATTGGAGCACAAACAGCGCCCTCAAGAGGCCATTTCTTAGAAACTATCCTTATTGTACTGCAGCCTGCCACTCAACTCTTCATCAGCTGTGTACTCAGTGCCCATGCCAAAGTAATTAGGATGCTGTGATATCATTTTTGTTGATTTCCTGTTGTTCTTTCCTTTAGGCAAAATGGGTGAAGGGCTGTTCAGTGCTCTTATGCGGTTAGGAGACCAGGATTGCCAAGCCTCAGAGTGCACTTCACAGTTGACCCTTGACCCAGTTGTGGACCCTGCCCTCAAGGCTCTCCAGCTGACTGAGGCCCTCAGGGCAGTGCTGGAGGGGCAGGGGAGTGAGCAAGAGAAGGACTCTCTTAGGAAACAAGTCCCCACTGATACAGCTCACGTTATACTGAAGTGGCTGGAGAGAGATAAGGTGAGTGCTGAGCCACTCACATCTGAAGGCCCTCAACAGTCACACGGGGGATGGAGGACAGACCAGAAGAGCATTACATAACATACAATACCCAATCTGAAATATCCAAAATCCAATTAATGAGAAAGGCAGGGAAAACTGAAACTTAATGGTGGGCCATGGGCCAAAAACAAACACGGATTCTAAGTTGTCTCTGTCTCTCCATTTCTGTTTGTTACCTCACTCACACCAAACTGACTTCCTGAGTGTCACCCTTAGGAAAAATAATAATAATTAGAGATCCTACATCTTTAAAGAGCTTTTTCACCTCACAAAATATAAAATAGCGTAGATTTATTATATTGTAATCTAATTGTTTACTCGAAAACATCTGGTGGACAAAACATAACCTTATGTTGCGCCAGCTTTGGCCTTAGAGAATTGTGCAGAGGCATATAAGCTACTATATACTCTATGCTCTCTACTACTCCATGAGTCCATCGGTTTTATTAGTTGCGTGATATGGTGGTCTTTGATCCTGGCCATCAACATCTGGAGGGCTTTTTCCTGTCTGCTCACAAGTAGTTAGCAGGAAGCTGGATCTCTTGCAAACTGCACCGGTAATGAGATCCAGAGCTTCTGTTTTAAAGTACAAGCAGTTGCTCTGCCTTTCACTCCCTTATTTCCTTTATTCTTATCCGCCTGCATTACTCCTGTCCTCACCTTTCTGCAACACTCGTTGGTTTGTCTCGTCCAGGTTAGCCACCATCAGTATTTTCCCTCTTCTACTCTACATATCTCTAAGTTTGATATTTTCAACTTTACACTCACGTTGCCGTTCAGTCTCCCCCACCTCCTCCCCTTCTGCGTGGCCTTTACTGACTTTTTGCACTGCTCCACATCTGACAAGCATGTGCTGCAGAAAGTTTCCTCTCCCCTGTGCCCCTTTAGGAAGCCCCGGGAAATAACTAGACCGAGAGGTTACTTCAGACGGAGCGAGACAGGGCTGGAGACAGACAGAGTGGGGTACGGGACAGAGACAGAGAGGACAGGACAAGATGAGGGTTCATGAGGTGCAGCAGAAACACTGAAACAGTTTGAGTGTGCTTGAGAGTGTAAGCAGGAGAAAGCCAAAGGGGGAGTCAAAACGAGGTAGAAAAAAGTGAAGAGAAGAAAGAAAGGGAGTACAGCCAACTGGCATAGTTTGAGTTATTCGCCTCAGCTCTAAAAGTCTCGGGCTGCCCAGACTCCAAACCACACGGACTAAGGTCCTCTCTGCTCCCTCAACTACAACTGCAATATGGAGGGTTTGTAAAAGGAGGAGAGTTGGATTGAGGGAGATCCGCAGTGTAGCACAGTTTGGAGCCATTGTTTTGTCGTACTGTGGATTTCGGTATCTGTTCATCCTCCTTGATGCTTTTTAGCACTTGCTCAATTCTGTTAGTGTCTTACATTAAGAGCCAGACTTACGGTACAATGGGCCTGCACAATGGAGTATGATATTGACTTCTACAAACATTTTGCCTGGCTTAGGAAGGTAAGACTTTATCCACTTGCATGTCTGCTCTTCGTACCTTTTTACTGCACCAAAGTTTACACAAAGGATATTGGTTGTGTGTTGTGGTCGTGCGGTGTTGTTGCTTTTACAGCATAATTACGGTTGCCATGGTAGATCATTTGGGGGGAGGAGATGTTTTGATGGTGAGTTGAAGAAGTGTGCTGCAGAATGTGCAACACATGGAATCTACGCTAAAAGTGAATGTAGGAAAGGAAGCAGCCACATGTGCAGTTTTAGGTTGGATAGTAAATGCATCACTACATGGGTGACTTGTTGAATACACAGCACGTCTGCCAAACTGCTTAAAAAGGTTTAAGTGTTTGAGGTGAAAGATAAATGGATGTGCATGTCAGCTGAGATCCTTTCCTGCCACTGGAACCTAGAGGGAGTCTTTGGACAGCACATACCATCTTGCTACCATTAAGGAAGCATTAGTCCTCACTGCCTCCATTAGCTTATAGTTCTTGTTGAATGTTAAATGCATGGAGGAAGAATATTCATGCATGTACTTGTCAAGTATTATTATGTACAATTTTCATCCACAGATTCATGATTAGCTATTACTTGATGATCCACACAGGCAAAACTAGTTGATTTATTTTTCCTATAGCACAGACACGACTAATCTTCATGACAATGTTTTGAATACTTTCAAAATAAATGAGAAAAGTCTGTAAAGATAAAAACACACTGTGTTATGAAATGGAAATTAGAAACACCTGTACTGTGCAATGCATTGCAACACAACTTCTTCTTCATCTCAGTTTAACCACGTCACAAACTCAAAACATGTTGAGGTTAATCCATTATGTGTCAACTAAAACATACAATTGTGCAGTTTCACATAGGAAGTATGGACTTTTTTATTAGGATTGAATTACAATATTTAGGATTATTAGTGTGGTAAATCAGTTTAACTTTTAAAGATCAGTTTCAATAAACCTCACTAGAGATTATGTACACTATTAAAGTCCAAGTTGTGAAACACTTGGGCATTCCCCAAGATTTTCTGTTTTTATAAAGTAAAGATATATGTCTGTAGTTACAGTAGGAGGCGAAGCTGGATCTAAGTTGGCAGAAAAGCAGTTTGTAAATAATTAAGCACACAGTAAGAACCAAGGGAGCTGTTCACAATTTAAAGTATGCCAGAATCTATTATTGCCAAACACTGAATTAAGAACAATGTCAAGGGTCTAGAAGAGGGACTGTGCAGGACACAAGTTGCTATTGATCACAAAAAGTTATGCGAAAGAATATCTGTAATATTACTTAAAGTATGCAAACTGTACGTTCGAGTAGTATACAGCTAAAACAGATGTACTCAGTGTTTTTAAGGTCTCATGCAAAGCAAGTATATTAAAGGCTTAATGGTATTTTAAAATTATTGCAAACCACTTGCTGGCTCCGGATGATGGACGCTGGACTGCGTAATGTTTCCATGGTTGTGGTTGAAAGCCCGGATTTCTGAGAAATTTGAGCCTATTGGGTTGCACTTTGCTTCTTTTGCACACTGATGGCTCTGCAATGTCCATGAGCTCCATTGAAGCTGAAAGCTGTGTGTGTACGTGCATCTGTGGGCACATGAGACTGTAACCTCAATGAAGAAAATCAAATGTGACCCACTGGGCAACAGTCCTGTATTCAGCTGTACTTACAATGTACTCACTGAACCTAATAGCTGACCTTTATTCTGAAGGTAAACCTCCATTCATCTGGCAACAGTGAGTCCTACCAGGAGCGGTTGTCCCGTCTGGAGGGAGACAAAGAGTCACTAATTCTGCAGGTGAGATTCGTCACTCCTAACATTCAAAGTACAAAACAATACGATCTCTGTCTGTCTCTTTTTGTCTATGACCCGTACGCATTTTGTAACCTAAAGCATGCCTGGATGTTCGTTTACAAAGAGCCTGCTGAAATAAAAGTGGACATATGACACCACACTGTTAGTGGGAACTGATTCTAAACCCATATCACATGACAGCGTCAGAAGGAGCGAGGCGAGGAAAGGAAGGGCAAAGGTGGATCAGAGTATTGTGTTGTAAACGTTGCGTCATCGCTGTATTTCTATTGTATAGGTGTAGCAACAGTTATAAAGCTGGGGTTGGTGCTGCGGTTACACTAGAAGGTCTTGTTTTGTGTGATGACTGTCTAGATATGTAGGTGTGAGTAGTTGTGACTCTGAACAAGTGCTTATCTCAGACAGGCTGAGGCTAGCACCACCATGTGCTGCAGCGTGTAGGTGTGTGAGAGCAGGTGCCTTTGTTTGTTTCTTTAGGCCTCACATAGAACATTCCTTTAGAAAATCTGCTCCGCTTGGCTGGTCAGACCGGCGTATTAGCATGTGATTGGCTATTATGTGGCCTTAATAGTTTCTGTGCAGATTTACAGCTAACCTGCGTTCTGCTGACAGTGCTGGCGCCACTGAAGTGTCGCAAGCACCGACTGAGGCACAAAGGATTATTCATTTCTTTTCAATTCAAACATTTGCACTGTTTGATCTGGCACAGATGTAGACATTTCAACAGAAAATTAGCACAGGAATTAAAAGAAAAATAGCTGATATTAATGTAGAGTGTGGGAAAGTAAAGGAGAGGTTCTGAGGGTAAATCATTTTGATAAGCTGAGGGTGCAATTATGTGATAAAATGTGGAAATAAATGATGGCGAAACTGTTTTATTGTCAAGTTTTGGTGTTGAAAAAACATCCTCATCTCTGCTAACTTTTTATACACATAGGTGAGTGTGCTGACGGACCAGGTGGAAGCTCAGGGGGCCAAGATCAGCGATCTACAGAATTCTTTGGTGGAGCATCAGCACAAACTCAACTCCACAGAGGAGATGCTACAGCAGGTACACAGCTTTACTTGTGATCTTACACTACCACTTTCTCAATACCAAGTGCTTGATTTATTACTGGACCAAAATCAGGAAACTCTGACTACCATGAGGAGACATCCAGGGCTTTTGCATCAATGTTGTTCTTCCATTTAATGCGCTGTGACCTGGCCGCAGACTGTCCATCTATCTTTTAAACATGACTCTTCTCTCATAAGCTGTAGAATGTGACTTGGGATGAGTTCAGCTTCCTGTGAACAAATTCCTTTGCTGAGATTCCAGTGTTTCTGGCTGCAGATCACCTTGACAACCAAAATATTTAGGACGCTCAGACTCATTCCAGAGCAGTGTCTCCGAGTGTTTTTCTACTTTATGTGGAACCAGACTGCTCTGTCTGGGCAGGTGATTACAGCACCATTAGCCACACCCCCAACCTGTAACCACCAAGACTCTGCATGTGCTCACACACACACACACACACACACACACACACACACAGACACAGACACCCTGAACCTGTAACCACCAAGACTCTGCATGTGCTCTCTCTCACACACACACACACACACACACACACACACACACATACACACACACACACAAACACCCCAACCTGTAACCACCAAGACTCTCACTCTCTCACACACACACATACACACACACACATACACACACACACACACAGACACACCAACCTGTAACCACCAAGACTCTGCATGCGCTCTCACACACACACACACACACACACACACACACAGACGTACACACATAAACAGAGGAAAGGAAAGCGCGTCAAACGAGTAAGGGAGGAACAGCTGAAAAAAGGTGGAGAGATGGGAGGGAATAGGGGTGGTGCTCCTTTAAGAGTTAGAAGTGTGTGGGTGAAACTTTCAGTTGTTTGCTTTTGACTTGAAATCTACAACAGAGACTCTGCTAAACACTACGGAGGACACTGAATGGATGTATGAAACTGTAATCTACTGAAACTACAAGACACTTGAAACCGTTGCATCCATGAGGGAAATACACTCACTCTTCCTTTGCTGCAGGCAGACACTGGAGTAAGATGAACCAGGTATAACACAGAATCTCCTTCTTGAAATGCTGCTCTTGTGAAACTTCCATTCAAAGTAGACCGTTTTAACCTATTCTGACTTTCATTTTATGAGCGCCAGGAATGTGTCTTTTAACCATCTGATGAGTAATACTCAGTGTCTACTTCTACGTACAGAGCTGTATGTGTGCAGGGTATCAAAGGGCAGCCAGGGCCGGTTTCTTAGAGACATGGTCATTATGAGGCTTTGGACCTGAGCCGTAAATCTCTTCCTGGTGACAAAGCTTTAATATTTTCCATGTGTACACTCTAGAAGAAGCCCAGATATTTTCCAAAGCCAGAGTTTAAATGGCTATATCAATATATACTGTTTGCCTTCCTCCGATGCTCATTTCTGGACTTTAAGTGATTTGGCACCTGCTTGACATCAACCAAAATTAGTAATACATCTGCCCACGTAGCCTATCTTAACTCTCAAGGCTGGCGAGTTAAGCTGGAAGGTAGTCACAGAACTGTATAGCGGACCCAACGTCTCCCTCAGCACCAGGTTGGATTGGCAGCACTTCACAGTGACAGGAAAATGCACCTGTCAAAGTTATTTTAATGTTCTTTCTATGAATGTTTTGCATGCTTTTGGTATCCTTCTCTCTCACTCTCTCTCCCCCTCTGCTGTCTACTTTGAGTGAGCTGTGAAATAGGCATTATAAATAGTGGTCATGGGTTGTGTATATTTAGCCACTCAAACAGCGTCTGAAACCAGTGGGTTTGTCTGGGGGACTGTCATTACAGAACTGGAAGCTTGCTGTTGCTCATACTTAATGTTGCCTTTGTTCAGTAAGTACTGAGCCCTGTGTGTCATTGAAGGGATTATGTATTCATGTATGTGTGTATGTATCTGTACGTCTGTTTGTGTTGCCTCATGCTCTCGCTGTATGTTGTTGATGACAGGAGCTCCTGCATAGGACGTCACTGGAGAACCAGAAGCTGAGTCTTATGGGGGAGGTGTCCTACCTGAAGCTAAAGCTGGCAGACATGGAGGGAAAACAGGGCCACGGGGCTGAAAGGCAGCACAAAGCAGAGGTAGGGCCAAATGTGCACATTCTTTGTGGTATTTAATTTGTAATATACAGTACAGCCTGTAGGTATGGTTGTGTTGTTTGTCAGAACGTATGTAAAGCTTATATGCATCTATCAAAACAAGGTTGCCATGTTGAGAAGCACCAGTCGGACTTGATTTACTTTTCTTTAATTAGTAGCAAAGTTTCTTAAATGTGAACAAAAAAATAATTTCCCTCTGACTGTAATTGTGCACATGGAGCTCATATTCTTGACTCATATCCACATGAGCTTACAGCTCGTTTCACGGACGACTGTTTGCAAGGAGAACGTAGTTAAGCTAAAATCCTCAGCAACGTCTGTTTTACTTCAGTCCTCGGAAATTTGAATCAACTCAGCCAGGGGTGAAGAGGTTACACACAAACATGTGCCTTGTGTTCTGATGGATCGAACCTTGAAGTCAGCTGCTGATTTTATAGAAGATCGTAAACACTTTCTGGACGGATGGAGGGGAACATTCACCCAAACCCTGGCTCTGGTGTTCCTGGGCAAAGTCCACAGGAAAAAAGTCTCCAAGGGATTTACATTTTTTGTCAGTTTCAACTGAATCATGTATTTGCTTAAGACCGATGTGTTAGGTTACCAGCAGGCATTCAGTGGCCATATGAATTGAAGAAAGGGGAAGCAGGGGAAGCAGCCCTACCAGACAGGATACCGTCATGTATGTAGTTACTTCCAAAACACTGCTGGTCAAAGAGCCTTTGTGTCCTCAGGTTAAAAGAGTCCCTGCATAGCAGAGCTGGCATGATGGATGGCAGGCCAAATATCAATGTGTGTAGGCTTCAGCCCAGATCAGTCTGTTCTTGGTGGTGGGTAAAGGTTGACTAATAAAGTATAGGAAACAAATGGTTATTAGTTTATAGGAGTTTAAAGGCAGAGATTTGATTAGTATTTCTGTATACTGCTCGTGAGGTTTAGTAGACAGACTTTCAGCAGTTCTTAATCCAGCTTTCACAAACAACACGTTCCCTACAACAGCTGTTTGGATTTAAGGAGAATAGGAAAAAAATATGTGCTTTGAACACTTTATTGGTCTTCCACGTGTTGCCTCTACTACACAAACATGTCCACACACGTGCATGTATGAGCGCACACACACGCGCACACCATGCGGAAGCCTCCTTGCTGGGGAGCCAGTAAGCTTCCAGTTAAATTTAGCCACGCAGGCACTCCATATCATCTGTCATATCCGCTGTGCTGGACCCCAAGTGAGACTTCCTCTGTCCACAGTCCAGGCATACCTCGGCTGCTGTTTACACTCTTTCTGAAGGAACACGGGCACGGATCACCTTTAAAAGATGGCAAACCTGCTCACCCCTCTTGCAAATTAATCAGTGCAAACTATCTAAACGGGACATATTTGAAATCAGAAATATGGCACAGCATAATGTAAATACAGTCACGGTCAAAGCAAGGGTTCAGGTTCATGGACAAATGCGGAAAAATAGTTGTTTATTTAGACCAGATGATACTAACTGGCCCACTGTGTGTGTATATGGGGACCAGCAAAGAATGTGTGTTTCTAATACAGGCTCACTGGCATATTTATGTAATCAGGCTCAAGATCAAATCCACACGTTCTCAGGATTTAAAATATCAGTTTATGCAGACTTGAGGGAGAGGAGAAAAGAAAGATAACTTCTATAACGATGCATTAATACACAAACACAGACATATGTACACGCCTATAGTATTTCCTCTTCTCTTTCTAAACATTTCTCTCAATTTTCTTTCCCCCCACTGCATCTGTCAGACTGTAGTGAATTTCATTAGTGAGCTGCAGGAGCAGATGTGTAGGTTTCAAGAGGAGATCAATAGCAAGATTCAGGAGAAAAAGGCCTTGGAGATCCCAGCTGAGAGCAGCGCTTCAGTGGCGTTCCCCACTGAGTCCACTGAGGCCGAGGGCTCAAACCCCGGGCCGTCCTGTGACAGAACCTCAGGGCTGATGCACAAACTAGAAGAGGCTCCAGATGGGCCTGATGGGAACACGCACAGCCTGGAAGAGGGTAGCTCAGAGCAGCTGTACCGCTGTGGAGGAGAAAGTGTAGGCACTGCCTGCCTGCATGACTTCTAATGTTGTGTGCAGCATGGGTTGTCTCACTGTAGTGCGTGTAATCCTTAGCTTCAGAGATCCCCAGCAGCGCTAAATGCCACTGTGCAACTTGCCCGATCTATTTGGAAAAAATAATCGGCTTTATCAGATATGCCTGAGTGTGTGACACCACTAATATGTGATTTATGTGACATATTTAATACTGTGTGTTATGGAAGAACAATGTGCAGGTTTGCTAACGTCGCCTGAATATGTTGCACTGGCTTAATGTTCGTATACGTTCTGTTTCAGGGTTTACTCAAAGAGCTCAGGATTCTCAAGGACAAAGTGGAGCACCTGGAGGATCAGAAGTTACAGTATGAGAAGAAACTCAAAGCAACAAAGGTGAAAGAAAGTTGTGATTTTCATGGTGTCTAGACTTTGCAATACAACATCAGGGTCCAAATTCCCCTGCCAACTGTCCACTCAACTTTCCTTAATGCTGTCCAGTTGAGTGAGTCACCTATGTTTTCTTAAGAGGTCTGAGAACTGCTTCACCTTCTATTTTAAAGTCCTGCAGAAATAGATTTAATGATGGCGTAGTCCCTATGTGTATACATTGGCATGATCCCATGGTCTTAACTACTTAGACTTCCTTGAGCAGTGCTCTCAGCCTTTGATAGAAATCATTATTTTTCCAATTATTTCATCACCTCTCTCTCAGTTGTTCCTGCTGCGCTTCCCCTCTGGTACAATATCTGTCTGTCTCTGTTTTAGATCAGTTTCACTGTGTTGTTCTACCTGCACACTCAAACTGCACTTTGATTTTACTACCTCACTCATACACATGTTGCCTGGTCAACCTATGGTCACGACATGTTAGATTTAGATTGGGTTAGAGTTACATGGGAAGATCCGTTTGGTCAAAGGAGCTCCGCCTGCTTTGTTGTGCAGACATGTGAAGGTTGTATATTATCATCTGCAGCTCTTTACTTTACATTTTTAGAAGTTCATCAAATATCCTATTGGCATCTCTCCATCAACTGGAGGTTAACCCAGAATTGCAAACAAATATTACATTTTACAGAATGTGTTCTTCAGCTTTGGTAGATTGTTTTTTTTTAATCAAGCTAGGAAAATCTTAACTCACCCTCAATAATTGTCCACAGATGTTGATATGGCAGATACTGAGCTATATAAACATGCTTTTATGGATGAGTTTATGTATCTTACTCTACCTTTATAAACAAACCAGTGGGGATTAACGTCATAACAAAGGAAAACAAGGAGAATATGAGGCAACGTGTGTATTTTCTACCTTCCACTACAACACAAAACAAAGACAGAAACACTGTTAAATAGATTAGCTTGAACTTACACCGTCAGTTTTTCCCTATGCTCTGTAAGTTGTTTACAAAACGAACTAGAAACTCCAGACAGGAGTGGCCGTGGGTCTCTAAAGTTCAGAGAAGAAACATTTCTGTGCTTTATTGTGGGTGTTTTTCATACATTTAAACATCTGAAGGTACCCAGTGCACAGCGGTGCTGGTAGACACTACTTTATTAACACACTTAAAAGAGTGAACTACGCATATCGCATGCTGCTTCCTCAGATTTGATGTCTACCAGTATCCTGGTGTGCTGGAATTTTTCGGTCTACTGGTTTTATATACGTGAATAGATAATGGTGGGAGAAAAAAAAAACTACATCTTACAAAATTTTAGTTTCAAGTGGGAACATGTGCAGGCACTTAGATACATGTAAATGTCTTGTTTTTGTGAATGTGAAAGAGTTTCTACAGTTCAGTAAACTACTGTGCGTGTTTAAACAGACACATTAGCATTACAGTGCGTGATTCCTCACTGTGTGACACCCACAGGCAGAGATCAGCAGCCTTCAGCAGCTTCTGCTCAGTAAGAACGCTGAGATCGACAGCTTGCACACTCAGCTGCAGGCCAGAGCCTCTGTGTCCCCCGAGAGCCCGGAGAGAGGTAAGCAAAGCACCCGGCCCTCGACCAACCTGCCAACAGCCCTGTCACCCAGACTGATGGTGACACACTTCATTTGTAGTTAACTTGTAGTAACAGCTGTGGGAAAAATCTCTCTCTCTCTCTCTCTCTCTCTCTCTCTCTCTCTCTCGCTCTGTCTCTCTGTCTCTCTCTCTCTCTCGCTCTGTCTCTCTCTCTCTCTCTCTCTCTCTCTCT
>CALSCE010003338.1:0-12072 GCA_943593645.1 Bovichtus variegatus
GACCTTCTGAACACCCCTTTAACCGCCCAGTTGAATTAAATATGGGATCTCACTCCATTGCCTATGAAAAAAGGCTTATTTCCAGATAGGATGTGCACGTTGTGGCAAATTGGGGTCTGAAAATGCCACTTACTGGAATAACGCAAATGCTCCTTCACTCGTGTAAGGTTGGCTATTGTATTGGTGAAGATGGGACCATGGGTTTGCATACATTTCTTAAGATCGAGACCTGAAAGAGCAAGGTCCTGGTCTTTATCAACATAGGAAGTTTGCTTAATTGGCATGTTGTCTTAAAACGTTGTAGTAGACAGTTAATTTTTGATCTTGGAAACAGCTGTTTCGCAAACAAACTCAACTCTATGTTCAAAATCAAGAACTAAATGTCAATTCTAAAATAGTTTAATGGATCATTTTAGTAGAGATTTAAACATCGATACAGCTGGCCTGATCACCACTGGCAGGTCATTCGAGGGGACCTGACCGTAAAGCTCTGGTCTTGAGCTTTAATCGGGAACTACTAACAAAGACCTACCTGAGGATCTCAGCCTGCCCTCAAGCTCAGATGGGGTCAGCAGTCAACAACATATGTACCTTAAATGTGATAAATAAAATGTTAAAATTTAACATAAAAACATCCAGGCAGCCATTTTGGGGATGCTTAACGTGGGGGTTATATAATAAATCTTCTGAGTAGTCTTGATATGATGTTCTAAAGCAGCTGAAGGTCAGTACTGACTGAGACAGGAATATAGTCAAAACATGTTAAGAATGATGGACGGCTGTTTTATCTACCAGGATTCGCTTCAAAGAAGCATTACCAAATTATGTATTGACCTTTAGCATAATAAGAGGCGTTCTTTTTATTGCTTGTTTTGCCATATCTTCCAGTGAGAGCAGACTTTCTACTTTTGGATGTTCTCAAACTAATGAAGCGTAACATGAATAAAACTGCTCAGTTCCAACACACTACAAAGTAGTGGACGTCATCACCGTGACATAACCCCTTGGTTTGTGCATCACCGTTTTGAAGCCTTGAGTTTAACATTTTGGCCGCCGCCGGTTGTTCGGAGCCAGCCGTGACCATATTTGGACGAGAAGGTGCAGCTGGGGAGGGATATGCATTGCTACGGCTCTATCCGTATCCTGATCCTTGTCAATCACAAGATAGCCACACCCTAACACATTCCCTGCTTCATCCTTTATTTTACTCTAAATGGGACCATCATTTACTAAATGAACATCATGCTGTATTGAAGAAGCCATTGAGAACATAAACTCAATAGGAAAATGTTTACTGAGGTAATAAATCAAGAGAGAACCACCAGCGGAATCGCCCCCTGCTGGCCATAAAAAAGAATGCACTTCCGCCCTATTGGCTACACTTTTCCGACCCGGAGGCTACGTCCACTTCTTTTATACAGTCTGTGTTGCAGCAGGGGCAGTACCTCTCTCTATATTTATTGCCAGTATTCTTTTCTGTCTCTTCCTTTTTTGACTGTTGGATTATTATGTTTATGTTGGAATTGCAGCTGTCTGTGCAATACTTCGTTCACTGTCTGACTGTTTGTCAGCAACAGATAAGCAGCACTGTTTGCTATTCCACAGCAGTTTGAAAGGCAGAAAATGAGGCAGACTGAGTTTATAATGTGGTGTGGAAGTGAGGCTTGGCTCAAAACACTGACTGGACGAAGAGGTTTGTACTTGAGCAAGCACAACTGCTGTTTATGGTGTGTGTGAGTGGGAGTGGGAGTGTGTGAAAGAGGGAGAGCCAGATGAATGCTGTGTTGGCCAACACTCCGTTTCCTAATTTGAAATCTCTGAAAGGTGCTCAGCTCTCTCTCTGTCTCTCTCTGTCTCTCTCTCTCTCTCTCTCTCTCTGTCACTCTCTCTGTCTCTCTCTCTCTCACACACACACACCCACACACACACACACACACACACACACACACACACACACACAGATGTTGGTCGCAGGCCAGGCTGTCCAGCCAATTCCCCAACAGCACTACACATACAGAGATGTCCCTGCCAGGCAGTAGAGGCAGTAGAAAGTGCTGTGTCATGTTATCATGCAGGGAGTTCTGCTTGTCTCTAACCTTTGACCCATGGTCTGCAAGTGTGTTTGGGTGAGATGGGTTGAAGCTACTACACTGCATTTATACTGTGTGTCTGGGGGCATGTAACAACACATAATAAATATAATTATAATACATACGTAATAAATTTTTTTAACCTTCTTTTTTTAGGTATTTCTTCTACTGGATTAACCAAAAATAGACCTTCCCGTCTGGTTATTTTTTTATGTGCCTCTCATTATATATATCAATTGACAATACACTCATTGGCCACTTTATAAGGTACTCCTGTATAATCTAAGGCACTTACAATATATACATAAAGTAGACTTTATGTATATATTGGTTGTATCCGATTCCATTAGACTGCACAGGTGTAACTGTGTGTATAAAATTCCAAGGTGGTCCCTTCCATTTAACAATAGGATACCTAATCAGGTACAGCGGTTCCCAAACGGTGGACCTGCTGGCCTGTTTATTAACAGTTAGCACAATGCTAAGATACAATACTAATAATAATTGCATTTTGGAATCTTTAAGAACCCTAATGAAAAAAGTTATCTTTTTTTCCCTTTATTATTGACTCACTAAATACACAGAAAAAAACAACAGATTCAGAGTTCTAACAATTAATCAACAGACAAATGTGTCCTGCCATTTCAACCCCCTTTAAACCAATATACAGATCCAAACCAACTCTTTAACTCTTATTAAACATTATTACTATCCCTCAACTGTTACATCTACTACTCCTTACAGTGCAGCTAACATGCAATGACAACAATAGGTTTCTTTCCCTTCCTTCTCCCTTCCTCTTCCTTTTCATTTTCATTTTACAGTGACATTAAGTACTTATTCCAAGTGACCTTTTCCATCGTAATCATTTCTATTGCTTTCGGTGATCCATTCTTTCTGATTTGGTTATTTAAAGCATTCCAGTTTTTCATGATTACCGTCATTGTGACCATACATACTGATAGAAAGATCTTTTTTTATTATTACTATTCATGTAATGGATTATTATGTAAATGCATATTTCGTGTATAGTCACTCAGACTCTGGGTGGAGGTGTGTGTTTTGAAAAGCAAAGTGTAAGGCAGCAGCGAGTGACGGCGTGGTTTTCTTGTAAGCAGTGTGGCAGCATTTGTATGTGAAATATAATGCACAATTCTAATAGACAGTTTGCATATGTACCCCTTTTAATTTTCATGAATTGATAAGTAAATCTAATTGCGTTTTTCTCACCAGCATAATATGATTGTGTCTTTTAAGCACCAGTGCTGTTTATTTTTGAGATTTGTTCAGTGACATGTAGCTCACTGTAGTTAGTCCTTATGTACAAATAATTAACTTTAAAAAAAAAAAAGACAAACAAACTAACCATATTGGTAAGATAAATCAGCGGAGAAGGAAAATAAAAAAACCTTGGAGAAATGGACACCAGAAATTCTGGTCCAAAAACATTTGCAGAGAAACTGAAGGCAGAATGCTGTGTGTCTGTTAGTGGCTGTAGAAATGTCTGAGAACACGGTGAGCCAGCAGCCACACATCTGTATCTTTAATAGATTAGATTGACTGGAGGAGTGGAGTGGGAGCAGGGTTATGTGGGTGCTCTTATCATGGGAAAGCTAAATCTGTTCCATCTTTGGAGAGTGACTGATAAGAGACTAGTTTGATGAACTTGGAGGTCACTGACAGATGCAACTCGACAAGACTGAATATTTTAACTCAGTCAGAAAGTCACATGAGCTTATTGCTGGCATGCTGTTGTTGTGCTTAAAATATGTGTCCTTACTTTAGGGGTGTGTGTGTTGTGTGTGTGTTGTGTGTGTGTGCGTGTATGTGTGCACACACACATACGTGTACACACACAACACACACATACACACACGCACACACACACACACACACACACACACACACACAAACACACAATAATTTCAGCCCAGATAATTTCAATTAGCTGTGGAGGGACTGCATGAATCCCTTTAGTGTTTGATGAAAAATGCCTGTGTGTGTGTGTGTGTGTGTGTGTGTGTGTGTGTGTGTGTGTGTGTGTGTGTGTGTGTGTGTGTGTGTGTGTGTGTGTGTGTGTGTGTGTGCTTACTTTTCCCCTTTACATACTGAGGAAGGACAAACCACACAGTGAAGAGACTAATATGAAGGGAGCAACATGCTTGGCCTCTCTTGCACTAGTTTTCCATTTAGCTCAGGGGGCTGCCAGATGCACATTAAACAGCAGACCCTTTTTTTTCGCTTTATCCAAATGACAAGAAAACATTTTCTCACGTACCTCTTATCTCTCCCTAAGGAATTGCTAGGTATATCTGAGAAGTCACAAGATGTTCAACAAGAAAGGAAGAAAGCACATTTCTGCAAACACAGTGCTTGACTACACTACTATTATTTTTGAAAGTTGTCTTACAATCCAACCCCTGGATTTGGAACCAGTGGTCTCATTTTACCTTCAGGTCCTCTCTAGCTGGATAGCGTGTATTCATCAATCCAGCCAGGGTGCAGCTTGTCATGGTGGGAAGTCTCCATGTCCCCAGTGATCCATATTCATAGAAGCCAAATGATTCCACTCAGATTTATGCTTGGAGTGAGATTGGAATCTGATAGTAGACCTTAAAAAAGAGGGGAAGGGACGGTGGTGACAGCAGTTCATTAATTCAGCAGTTTTAATTATTGATAGTAACATGTTTCCTAGCCTATAGATCTATTACTGTGTCAATGTATACCATTGATTTTCTATCTTTACAGATTAAGTGTTGTCGAAAAACGTTTTTTCTGTCATCGCTGCATGCCTCCATCATGCACCTACTTACGTATCTCCTCCTCTTCTCTGTCCGCTCACTTTAAAATGTTCCTTTTCTTTGAAATTCAGAGCATTTTGCCTGCACAGTTAAGAAAAATTAGGTCATGCTGCTCAACAAAAATGTCCCTGACAGCACAGGGTTAAAACTGGAGGCAGCAATACTGGTGATGATTACGAGGCATTTCTCAAACAAACTGTCACACACATAACAAGACCGCAGTTTACCCGTCATGGAAGTGTGTGTGCACAGCACCTTGGTTATCTTTTAACTCTTCAGCACTTTTTAAAATGAGCAGAAAGGTACCGTATGGAAGAGTTAAACTGCACAAATAAATCTCATTTTAAATCAGCAACAGGTTCCACCCTTTTCTTTTGTCGATCTTTTCATAGTACTAGTCATGAAGTTTACTCAGTACCATAGAGTTTTGAGTCATTTATTCCAGACAGAGAAAGTTGGGGATAACACTCCGGGTAATCACATTCTTTCCCCAGCTGTATAATCTGGCCTTTGCTGGGCACTTCTTGCTGAGAGGTGAAAATAAGCAAATGTTGACTCAATTTCTACTGTGTCCTTAAATGGGCATCAGGAAAATTACATAATTTATCAACTGCAAAATGTCCCACTTACTACATACAGTATCATGGTCATAATTATTTAAGTAATAACCAAAGCAGCCAAATTAGCAGTGTGGCTCTAGGGATGGCAACTTTAGTCCGTCTGAAAGTCTGTCACCACTTTGGTCGTCAACAACTATCTATCAACAACTATTGGACTGTTGTAGTTTGTGTTAAGTGTTAATTAGCAAATGTTGGAATGCTCAAACACTAAATTAAGATGATGAACATGGTAAACCTTAAACTTGCTAAAAAAAAAAGTAGCATGTTAGCATTATCATGTTAGCCCAAAGCTTCACTGTGCCATAGTACAGCGAGTCTGGGTATCGAAACTCAACTGAGAACTGTTAATACAGCATCAAGTATTGAATTAAGTTAGTCTTGAATGCTTACTGGGGTTTTCAGTCTTGTTCACTTCACTCTTTGGTCAATGACTGTATTCTATTTAGACAAGATTATTTTTTCAACAATGTTATACAATGAGTAGTTTGGCTTTGGTTTTGTCAAAAAGAGTAAATGGGCAGCAGTGGTAGAGTCGATTGTCCATTTATCGTGGGTGTTTTCTTTGTCTCCTGCTCCTTCTGTCCATATTTTAAAGTATTTTTCAGCAAGACACTGAACCCCAAGGTTGCTACCAATGCCCAGGCCATTTACAATTGTACTATTTGTTTCCCACACTAAGGCATCACACAAGTATCAGGCTTGTATCTGCACTAAAACTCACCTATGATATTGGTACTAATACTGTCATTTTTGAAACATGTAGCATTCTGGTTTATTTCTATAGAGTTGTCAAGGTCTTGAGCCTTATCATGAGAAAATAATTTTTGACTTCTTGAAATTTAGAATGACCTTTAATAACTACTTCCATAACTTCCAAAAGGTTAATCTAAAAAGTTGTTATCAATCTCTGTATGACTTTATCATAGCTTTGTCTTTTGAGTTATGTTGATGGCTGTTTAGGAAATCAGCTTGCATGCCATTGTGTGAACATGTGTCACAACTCTCTGTCTGCTGTGGCTGGAATAAATCCACTTGTCATCACTAACAAACCAGCCAGTGTGGCATTTCGCCTAACACTCAGTTTGTCTTTGTCCTCTCTGTCTGTCTCCTCTATGCTTGTCTTCTTGCTTTGTTTCTTTAGCCCTTTAATTTCCATCTTGGTTTGAGTGATGTTATTAATGAAAAAGCTGAATTTTCTTATATATATATATATATATATATATATATATATATATGTTTTATTTATATATATATATATATATATATATATATATATATATAAAACCACAACATACAATATCTCTTCATACCTTTTAATATATTCAAATTTATTGAAAATATATATATATTAAGGGGAGACACCCCAGGTGAATAGGGTAAACAATTTACCTAATAGATGTCGCCATGAAACTTCCACAGTTTATTACTTACATTAAGACTTGACTATTTGTTGTATTACAAGTTTTCTGAAATGTTATATTTTAAATATGCATTGAGGCATTATCTTATCAAATATGTGCTAATAACAGAAATATGAACATATGAACAAATGTTGACATTTGGGATTTGGATATCTCTTTTTTTATCACTCCATTAATCAACAGCCATAAAAGATACATATTACATTTTCATGTTTTTAGGGATAATATATGAACAAACCCTGTTGTAAAAACATTCAGTATACAGTATATATATGAATGAAAGTGGAAAGTTTGGTGTATGTACTACTGAAGTGGAGATTTCTGCCTCATAATCTGAGAAAAACCTTATTTTGAGAAAACATCCTTTAAAGATATGGATTGTAAAATTCCATACATTCACCATCAACTTCCTCCGTTTATTACTAACATTAGGAAACTATTTTTTTGTATTGCAAGTTTTCTGAAAGGGTATGCTTCAATACGCAAATGAGGCATTATGTAATTCTAATTTTTGGTTACTTTAGGAGAATTTCTACAGACACAATTAGACACAGTGCAGTGAAATAAACACCTATGTGTATTTTGGATGTTTTCTTTTCTCTAGTCTCAAAGTGGTAAATCTCCAAATTTACGACTACAGGAAAACGATATATTTTCTGTGGTCCCCCCCATAAAATATTTAAAAACTCAGCCGTCAAATGTCATTAGATCTTAATATCTTAACAGGGAGGACATTTTGGGGATATAGGAGTGCCATTTCTCTCTAAAACAACATCAGAGGGTGTACAAAATGCTTGAAGTGATCAAGAATCTCTATTAGTTCTTCCTTATACTGGATCACCACAACTTCTCAGAAATGACATGATACCTGTTACTTCCCTACCTGTCGAAATGCATTGTGGTGTGGATGAAAGCACATCAGCTGACGGTCATCAGAAACGATGAATTTAAAAGACACTTTCCATTTTTTTCCTAAGAAATGTTACCTTTCATTTTTTTAGCCTAACTATATTAATTCACATTTTCTCTCTGCAGTGTTTCAAAGGTTTCGATTGACAGTTGAATGAAACTAGCTTCTGTCTGTCTGTCGGTTTCTGTCTCTCTCTCCATTCTCTGTCACACACATGTTTAATTCACAGTTTGGTGGTAATCTCAGTCGCGCAGAGGAATTAATATCTGCGAGGCTTCCCAACTCCAAAGCCTTTCAACGCTACAAAGAGGGAATCTCTTCCGCTTTATTCACACTCCGTCGTGAAATATTGAACCGCTTGTCAAAAGCATGAACCTGCTCTTTCTTTGGGACGTCATCCTCTGTGTGTCGGAGTAATCACTGTAATAACTCCAACTCCACAAACTCCACATTATGCATAACATGTTCTGGAAAAACTCCTCTGTCTGTCTGGCTGTGGTAAAAAGAAAAAAGAGATTGAGGGAAAAGAGTTTTTAATAGAAATACTTTTCTTTTTTCCCATCTGAAATTCCCATTATATACAATTAACAGTTCAACCCTAATTGGTTTATTTTAGATTTTTTTTAGATTATTTGAGGAGATGATGAATCTTTTTTCTTATGGTGATGAAAGTACTAGAGAGTGCAGTGTCGTTGGTTCACGATGTAGCACCTCTGAGGTTGGTGAGGTTGTAGCAGTGACATATGAGATGCCTTTCACTTCATATGTCATTTACAACCTTCGTTCCTCCGGAAGAGAGGGTGGGGAGTTTTCTGAAAAATCCTCAAAGTTTGAACAATTGCGCAGTACTCAAAGCTCAAACTGTGGATTTACAGAAACTAGCATCTGTCTATGCAGTAGTACTGTTTGGACATACAGTCATTTGTTTGTTTGTCTTGTCTTTGTTGAGTTGTTTTCATGTTGTATTTTGCAATGATAATTTGGCCATTATGTTTTAATACAGCCACAGAGCTTGTACTGTATGTCATACATGTCCACTATAGAAAGTGAAAGGTAGTCGGTGATAAAAGAAAGTATTGTTTTTTATTTGTCCAGGTTTTGAGATCTGTCTCTTAAATTTCTGCCTCCATCGAAATACAATGGAGGTTAATGGAATTTGATTTGGAAAAAAAAACTAGACGTTGAAGAGTCATGCTAGCAGCTATGTGAGGTTGTGTTAGGTACAGCAACGCTTTGAGCTTAACGCTTAGGCCACCATTCTAACATGCTTACATTCATTATGATTCATCCTCTGGAGACCATGAATGTCTGTTGAAAATGTCCTTGCAATTCATCCAATAGTCGTTACGACATTTCTGAACCACCTAATGTCAAACTGTTGGTGGCGCTACATGAAAAGTCATTTATAAGACTACATTATGTGGGTACTTTGAATATCTGTACTAAAATTCCATCCAATAGTTGTTATTATTTCAGCCTGGACAAAAGTGGTGGACTGGCCAACCCTGCTGCTATACATACACATTTGGTAATTAACACGTGGTCGTTGATCTTTCAGATAAAAAAAATCAAAGAGATGAGAGAGGAATAACATGGAATGCTGATGATACCAGCTTCCTCTGGACTGAGCGCTCACTCCCTCATAATAGACGTTATACTGCTCTTTAATTTGATTTGAGTGTCAAAACCTGACACAGGAATATCATTCGTAAATGTTTTGCAAGCTGCAGAGCATTTTGGGTCACATTGATGAGGTTTTTAGCCGGAGTAATTTATAATGACAGTGTCATTACTCTGATTACAGACGGGCAACAGTAAGGGGAGCAGGGGTCATGTCATCATCCATTTTGGTGTACACTGAATAACTTCTATTGGTCTGATGTCAGATCTCAAGTCCTCGTTACAGGACATATTGGACCACAAAATAATTCAGCCATTTTCTGCAAGCTGGAATTGGTAGCAGTGCGTTAATTCTGTTAAGGACATTAATTAGAGCTCTTGCTGTCTGTCCTGTTTCCTCCTCATTCTCACTGAAGACTTATGTGGGAGTTCACATAAGCAGACACTGAGAGCAACCTGAGAGATCTAAACCAGGGTCCCATTCATCCACACTGAAATATAAAGGCTTTTATTCTCTTAAGCCTGCTTCACAAGGACTTTTACTTTTTTGGCCGTTCCGGGGTTAAATTTTATTATGCTAATTTTCAGGTTCATACTTGTTTTTTGATTTTCTACTAGAACATGTTTACATGCTTTAATGTTCAAAAAACACTTTCTCATGCTTTCTTCCGACATGCACCTGTACTCGCCCTCTGTCTGAAATGCCTGTCTCTTTATGACGCTTCCCGAAAAAGCCCAGTCTGCTCTGATTGGTCTGTGTTTTCGCATCTGTGCTGTCGCCGTCTTTGCAGACAGGGAACTACTGTAACTGAGCGTACTTCCCCTCATGTGATGTAGGTCGTGATGAATCAGGTTGTTGTGATGGCCTTGGGAACATGTCTTCGGCAGGGGGTGCTCTCATACAACAGTTAAACAACAAACAGATGATTTTAATATTAGACAAACTACAGCAACATGTATAGTAAAGGAGTGACAGTTTGTCAGCCAATGTATAAAAATAAGAAAAAACACATAGCATAACATAGTCACTTATTAAATGCTGCTGTTGATTGATAGCAGTATTTGAACTGAAGTATTCTGCTCATGCTGGAGATGCTGATGAGCTGTTATAAGACAGGAGTTGGATTTTAGTTTTTTTTGGGAAATTGTCTCATAATCCTATGACCAAAAACTGGGAAATTTATTTAATATGGATGTTGAAATTGTCTGTACATGAAGATCCTGCTTTGTAGCCTTGAATCAAGGTTATGACTCCTGCCATAGACAGAGATACTGAATTGTCCCAAGACATAGCAACATAGAAGTGGTTTGAACTGGAATATGTTTAAGTTGAGACGGCTAGGTAATCTATTCTCAGTCTCTCAGTTATTGTCCCAAATGTTGCAGAATTCCTTCAGCACAATTTATGTTACTGTCGATATGCAATGAAATCATTTACTTACATATTCCTTCATAAATTGGGTACGGTCCTCCATGAATATGAAGTGAATGCAGATGAAGTGCATTGACCTTATATCTGAGGCAGGCTGCAGTGTGTTTGAGGCTGCTGCTGCTGCGGCACACGAACTGAGTGCTACGCTGAAATGTGACACGCCAGAGCTTTGATGTGTAATGTTTAATTTCCATACAGTTGGACACCCGCACTTGGCTGCACTATATCCATGACCACTCATGTTGAGCCAATCACTTTACAGTGATGGCATAGCTGGGTTGAGAGTGGAGACCATCACAGTTTGGTTCTGCTTCAAAGAAAAACCACAATGTTGCAGGTCTGTTACCACCTGCCGTGCGGGTGCAGTGAAAATGCATAGCATGATTATGGAGCAGCTACAGCATGTTAGACATAATCCATGTCTGTGGAAAAGGAGCATAAGACTTTATGGGTTTGTGTGAAGCTCTGGGCCTAATGTTGAACCCTGAAGATCCCACTAAAGGCTGTGCTTCAGGGCCATTGCTGCCTTAATGTATACATGTACATAATGTACACAGACCAAGACTGTATGTTGTCATCTCGCGCCAACACGGGCTAATAACTGTTGTGTTGCTTTTAAATGCTGTTTCCGCCTGGGCTTCAAAGAGCTAGAGCGATATCTTTCATTGAGCACTCATGTTTATGTCCACCAGATGAAAGTAAGTTCAATATCCGCCCTCTTCTCAGCTCTGGTTTGGTGTCAGCTATTATTTAGCTCACATATAACAGGTTATGAGTTGCCTTTTTCCCCCAATTTGTTGTATTACACCTTCTTTAACAAAGGAAAATGCTGGATATCAACATTTCACAATGTAAAAGTCCTCATTTCTAACATGATCTCTGCGGAGTCTTATAAGCTCTAAGTACAACCACAACACTTGTCTTTTCTTCGTCTGTAGTCATTTCCCCCCACCACTGCCCTTTTATTGCTCATGTCCATAAATTATAAATCTTTGATAAGACACGTAAAATAGCTCAGCAGTCACTGTAGATGGATCTTTACGCTAGCAGGACAGACGGCAGTGTTTTTTGCCTGCCAGTACCATGAATTTTTAGTATGAGGTTTGGCCTTCTTAAGTGTTTTTCATTTTGCAGCATCCATCCATCCATCCATTTTCAACCGCTTATCCGGGGTCGGG
>CALSCE010003343.1:0-10135 GCA_943593645.1 Bovichtus variegatus
GTGTGTGTGTGTGTGTGTGTGTGTGTGACAGTTGGGCGCAGAGCTCGGCGCCTCAGCCATCAGTCACCTGGAAGAGGTCACGGACGAGGGAATCGCTGCCATGGCAACAGCAAGAACCGCCGCCGTCCTTCTACCAACTACAGCGTACATCCTACGGTACTGTAACGTAACTACGCACGTTTTACTCAACTACATATTTGAGGTACTTGCACTTATATTAGTATTTTTGTTTTTATTTCACTTTATACTTTTATTTAACTACATTTTAGAATCAGTCAGAAAGTTTTTTATTATAAGTTTGTTTGCACAGACGAGTCGTTTGTCTTTGATTTGCTGCAAAGCAATAAACACAAAATAAAATATTTACAGGAGGGAAATATTTGTACTTTTCACCCACTACATTTGTTTTTCAGCTGAAGTTATTTTACAAATACATTTTTGCATAAAAACATATGAAGTTTTTATAAAATATGCTTTTTAATGTAAATTAAACTACCCAACAGTAATTTACATGTACAGCTGAAACTATTAATTAATTAATTAGCTAATTATTTTGATAATCATTTGAATTATTCTTCATTTGAAGACATTTCCTGGTTCCAGCTTCACAAATGTGAAGATTTGCTGCCATTCTTTTTTTTAATCATTTTATTATATCTTTAAATATATAATAATAATCGTCAGTGACTAATTCTCTGTGTGAGTACTTTTACTTGCAATTACTTGAAGTGAATTTCCTGATTTTTACTTGTAATAGAGTATTTTTACAGTGTGATTTTAGTACTTTTACTTAAGTAAAGTATCTGAATACTTTCTCATCACCGACCTTAGTTCATATTGTAGCTTACTGGCAAAAAAAATCATAATTTCGCAATTATTTTTGATAACACACACACACACACACCTCCATAGCTGTGGGTTGTCTAATAATCTGTGTGTGTGTGTGTGTGTGTGTGTGTGTGTGTGTGTTCAGGCTGCCTCAGCCTCGGGCCAGAGACATGTTGGAAGCTGGAGTTATTGTCGCCCTCGGCAGCGACTTTAACCCGAACGCCTACTGCTGCTCCATGGTGAGCGGGACGAGTGTTGCATGATGCTTTAAACTGTCCCCCGTCTCTGTCCTCTGTTTATCTGTGTGTCCTCTCTCCGTCCTCAGCCAATAGTCATGCACCTGGCCTGCGTCAACATGAGGATGTCCATGCCCGAGGCTTTGGCTGCGGCCACCATCAACGCAGCCTACGCCCTGGGGTGCTCCCACACACACGGCTCCCTGGAGGTCAACAAACACGGAGACCTGCTGGTCCTCAACGCCACACGGTAAATCACAAGTCCAGATTTACACACACACACACGGGTACAAGGGAAGGGAGGTGTGCTTCTCGTACCAGAAGTCAATCTTAAATGTGATGCAGTTCATGAAACATCCAACAGAGGGATTAAATTCCTCAAACTACATTGAACACTTGATGAGAACTACTGAATCTGATAAATCGGGAGTGAGCCGATGTAGCGCCATGTTTCTGAGACCCAAAGTTCATTCAGCGTCGACACGGTGCTGCTGACATCCTACATTTAGTCATAAGATTAAGCTTTGTATACTAATAACATTTTAACCATTATAAGTCATATAGGTTGAATAAGAGCTCAATGTGAGTGATGGCAGGAAGTTTATTGGAACTTCTTTTGACTAGTTTTTAATAAGATCTGAACTATTTCCTCCCAAAATGCTTTATATAAATGTTAATATACATATACCACCTTAGCCCCAGGTCTAACTAAGTAGCATTATTGTTGTTTTTAATACAAAACTGAGTCTGATTCTTTTTCTAGATATTTTATTCTGACACTTGTGTTAGCAGTTGTGTGCATTATGTTTAGTTTATAGTATTTATGTGTAACTGATCCTCTTCTGCGTGTTTTATTGCAGATGGGAGCATCTGATCTACCAGCTGGGAGGACATCAGGAGCTGATCCGCTACGTCGTCGTCAAAGGAAACGTCGTCGTCGACAATGACAAAACTCTGGACTTATAACCAGAAGAGGCCATCAATAATTCTGATAGACAGCTACAAGATTTACAAGGTGATACTTTTGACATTTTTGGAAATGCGTCTGGAAACTTCCTAGAGTCTCCACCGGTTGTCTGACCTTTCCCCCACTTGTGGTGTTCATGCTAAGATAACCAGCCGTACTGTATTTCCAAAAATGTCAGTTTCTTTATGTTAACATGGACCTAAAATCTGCAGTGAGTGAGATGTTAGTGTGAGCTGCCTCTAGAAACCAAAGTCCTTTGTCTGTAATGCAGAGCAGGCCTTCAGTTATTCAGTGACTACAGCAAACAGGTAAAATATTTCACACCTCGAGGGATCACACAGGCTCTTGATTGACATGACGCTCACCCTGATTTTATCTGTATAATTAAAAAGCTTCTGTTTGACTGTCGGGGTGAAAGCAGATACTAAAACTTTAGAGTAACCGGAAAACAAAAGTGATGAGTCTGTACTTATCAGTCCGCCTGAAACAAAACATTATCAGGTTTGTGAAGAGTGCTTTTATTGAACATGTTAGTACACGATGCTTGTTACGTCTAAATGGGAACATACATCATACATTTGTCCACAGGTTTTTAATAACCTGAACATCCTCTTTTCTTTCAGTCGAGACAAATCACAAATAGTTTACATACAACATGCATTAGAGTGCAATTTTTAAAAAGTTACCATATGAAACTAGTTTAATAAATGGGCAAAATGTGAGATAAAAGGCTGTAGTTGCACATGTGATAACTATGCTTTATGTAACCGATATGAACAGACTGAATCCCGTCAGGCTTCATACTTCTTCCCTGCTCGGTGGATCTGTTGGTAAAGCGTCATTGAGAAAGCCATACCAAGGAGCTGGGAAACAAAACACATCATGCTTTCAAATAGAAAACTGGAAGGTTGTGCAGTTAGTTCACCTGTAATGTTTAAAATAGTCTTATACTATTTCTACACCTCCTTATCTGCAGCTATAAACTCTTTCTTCCAATCCAATATTCCTCTACCCTCCCTCAACAAGTTTAAAACAAACACTGTCATCGTTTCTAAATGCAGCACCTCAGGCAGTTCAATGTTTGTGTACTTGCATGATTTTTTTTTACCGTTTTTAGGTTGTATCCACATGGTTTGTTGCACGTATTGTAAGTCACTTTGGATGAAAGCGTCATCCAAACACCAGCAGTTTATTTTAATAGCTAAGTGCTTGATAAAGATCTGCTCACCTGTATGACCAACACACACATGGCGATGGTTCCCAGAAGGTGTTTGTTGTCATCCAGCCACTGCTCTACTTTCTCATAGCAACCCTGAAAACACACATCAAAAGGAGAGTAAAGCCAAGACGATTGCTTTTGTTTTAACAAAGTTAAACACACAATCACTTTTCTGCTTGTTCTCGTATTTAGAAAATGTTCACTTTTAAGGCCTTGTTTGTCAAAACTGCAAATAAAGTAATACACTGAAGCTAAAGAGAGAATCCATGCCGTGCTTGTTTTATGTCTTGTCTCTACTTGTGTACACAGGGGTGTCTGGATTTCCTGTGATTAAGTTCAAACACTCGAGGTGAAAAGGGGCTGGCTCTGGAACTAACTTCAACCAGCAGAAACAATAAAACTGCACTCTCAGGAAACACATAATTGAAGGCAAGCACGAGGTTATAGGATTTCACACAAAGGCAGAAAACAGAATAACTAGAACACGTCACAGACTCTGTAAACACACTGACCCGTGTCCAGAAGGTATTGGAGGCGTTGCGTCCACAGCCCGGGTAAACCTGCTGGCAGCAGCGGTCAGGAACCCCGCTGTCGTGCAGGGCAGCGTACCAGTCGTTGTGGTCGATCACACCACAACATCGCCACTGGTGCACGGGCAGAAGAGAAGGAAACGGTCAGAAAATAAATGAATTGCATGACTATATTAGTTTAACTTTAAGCTGATGTTGGATTAAAACTAAAGACATGACCAGAAATAACTAAAATACTATAGTTGCAGGTACTTGGTTGTTTTTAAAATACCTCTCCCTGTATGGTGTTCCATGCATCCCTCAGGCCGGCGTTGTTCTCCGTGTTGTACAGCACCAGCCCTTCTTTCAGGTCCCGTCTGGCGTTTTCGTTCACCTGTGTAAACAGAGATGAGGATCAATGGACGTGTAGTCGCACTCGCCTACAGCAGGAGATGATTTGTTAATAAATAGGACTTTTCTTTCACACAGTCTTACCTTGTCGGTGTAGACGAAGAACAGGATGAGGAGGATAAGTTCAGCCAAGAGGATGATCAACAGAACGATGAAAAACTGGAGAAAACGGAAGAAAAGTCAGATTAAAAGGCCTCAACCTGAGCAGGAACAAGTAATATGCACTAATGCTGCATCTATATCAGTGCAAAACATTGTAAATATGAGCTCCGTAGTTTAAAATACAAATCATTTCAGCTTTTAGACGTAAATTACGAAACATAAACTTGGGGTTTGGTGGTGGATCCCGACTTATCAGCACAATTATACCTGTAGTAAAGTTCAAAAATATAATTTACAGTGTAAGTGTTTAGACAACATAACTTCTTCTAAGTGGCTCCAACACTAGAGATGCATCATGGGTACTGTAGTATACTTACACTCAGCAGCAAGCACTTGTTCTCCTTGATGGCACCCAGGCAACCCAAGAAACCGGTCACCATGACGACGGTGCCGAGCGTGATGATGAGGTTGGCGGCGGAGAGCGACGGGAAGGAGGGCGACAGGGTGGCGAAGCTGCCCTGAGACACAGACAGCCACACGCCCACACCCAACAATCCACACCCACCCAGCTGAAACACACATACACAGGAAACTCAGAAACTTCCTGTTGATTTAATGATAACAAACTATATTTGATCTCGTTTCTGACTGTGTGTGTTTGAGGATTAATTACCCAGAAGAGCAGGTTGAAGAGGAAGAGCATGTATTTAACGCAGCAGATGCAACCACGAGCCATGATTGAGTCGACGGGCACTGCAAGAAAACATAAAAAAAGAAGAAAAAAAGGTCTAAAAAGAAATCCTAGAATTGGATGTCATAGAAATGTATCCGAATAGTTTCATAAAAAGGTTTTTTAAAAATTCAGTCATAGTATAGTATGTAAAAAAAAAAAAAAAATTCAGAAAGTCATGTAAAAAATAAATAAAGTCATAGTATTGTATGTAAAAAAAAAAAATTAATAAAAAAAAAATTCAGAAAGTCATATGTAAAAAATAAATAAAGTCATAGTATTGTATGTGGAAAACACGGGGAAAAAAAGTCATAGTATAGTATGTAAAAAAAAAAAGAAGTCAGAAAAAAGTCATGGTATAGCATGTTGAAAAAAATTAACGCACGTCATAATATAGCATATCAAAAAATAAAATAAATAAAAACGTCATAGGGGAGTATGTCGGAAAAACATCATAGGGTAGCAGGTCGAAAAAAGTCATAGTATAGTATGTTGAAAAGTCACAGTATAGTATGTCGTAAAAAAGTTAAAAATGTCATAGTATGTCATAAAAATGTCCAAAAAAGTCATAGTACAGTATGTCTTAAAAAAGGCAAAAAAAAGAGGTCATATAGTATATTATGTCATAAAAAAGTTTAAATAGGTCCTAGTATAGTATGTAATAAGAAGCCATAGTATAGAATGTCGTTAAAAAGTCATTGTATAGGATGTCTTTAAAAATTAATCATAAAAAGGTCGTAGTGTACAACACAATAACTGAATGGGGTCGGATCTTTGTTCAGGGAAAAAGCATAATTTAATGTTGTTTTTGTTAACTTCTTAAATCTATCGGAGGTTGTTTGTGTCACCATGAGCACAAACCATCACACTGTATTTCATATTGTATTTTATACTGTATTTCACACTATATTTCATACTGTATTTCACTGTATTTGACCAACCTCTTGTGTTTCCGTTACATCCCACTAACTGTAAACATTTAGTTCTCTCTGTGGACTCACGCTGAAACCACACAAACACAACAAGGAAGAACGAAACTTACCACTTCAACGAGCAGAGAACAGAGAAGCTCTAGTGGTGTACCTGCAACACACAAGTGTATACAAACATTTACACTATACTGCATATTGTGTACACGCCGTCGTTGAAAGGGGCGCTTTAGATTTACGGACAAAACTCTTGGGTTTTAAGCAGTTTTTGTGATGAATATGAGAGGGAGTGCGTTTTACACATTTCAAAACACAGGACTGGAAACTGACGTTACTCACAAATGTGCAGAAAATACTTCAAATGCTAATGTTGGTAAACGCAGAAGCAGGGATTTATCAGCAATTAATCTTCTGATTCTTTTCTTGATTAGCTGTTTAGTATATAAAAGATGTAAGTAGGTATTGTTGGTAAGAGATTCCTAGACTGAGCACATGAAACCTGTAACAGTGAACTGTATGAGGATATTGGCGTAAATCAACAGTTCACAGAATAAGTTCATGATATTATCAAAATATGGTTTATTTTTGTCAGACATTACACACATTAAGAGTTTTACCTATAGATGATAATATCTGCATGTAGTGCTTCTCAACTAATCATACATTTAAATATTGTTTTATTTTTAACTGTGTATATAAAAAATATAATATATATAATATAATAACAGTTGCATACCTACTGTTTATCCTGATGATAAAGGGCTTTTATTTTATTATCTCCCAGGCTTTCTTCAAGTAACAAATTTACATTTTAAAAAAGATAAAATATATATATATATATATATATATATATATAGATATATATGACGGTAATATAATGTATCATATGTTGGCCAATAAATAACAAATAATTGCAGTATATAAATGTCCTATATACAGGAGGCTAAGTTTAAGATCATTTAGAAATAGTGTTGCTTTGAGATAGTTTGTCAACTAACTTTAAAAACTCATTTAAGGGATTCTTATAATGTGTTAATGTTTTATAAAAAGTAGAGCTATTTATTGTAGAGCTCCACTATAGAGCAAATAAATCTCAGCCTCTTTGAAGACTTTACCATAAAATAAAAAAGGACATTTTTAGCTATTCGGTGAACAGTTTTAAACTCAGTTAGATATCGTCCAGTAAAGGAAACTTTAGCTTTATATAACATTTATTTGTGTTTTATTATCAGGACTCAGAGGTGGCGTCTCTCCCCAGAGGACGTGACGTCACGCACTCAACCCCAGTTTGCGGTTTTGGGAAAGTTTGCGTTAAAAAAACACAACAAAGAAAAACACGCAAAAAACTAAGCGGTAGAATCTCTGCTATATCGACTAATGTTAACGTTAAAGACAGAGTTAAAACAGAGTTAAAACAGAGGTAAAACTTAAAGGACCCCACTGCAGGCTCAGGCCGAGGTTGTTTTCATGTCCACGCGACGAGGACGGAAGAAAAGCGGGACAGTGGAGCTCTTTCCTACCGTCACTATGAGCTCATCCCCCCGCTAACGTCTCGAGATTCAGCCGGGAGAGAAGCTTCACATGCCGGCTTAACTTCTGCTGATTTCCCCCCTCACAGCATCTCTCGATTTTAAAAACACACAAATGCGACGGTGGTGAAGTCGGAGTTTGAAGTTTTCTTCGATGGCTGCAGAGCTGCAGGAGGAGGAAGAGGAGGAGGAGGAGGGTCGTGTTGGGTGGAGAGGGCGGAGCACGGCGGAGGACGGACCCGGGGGCAGAGGCGTGTCTGCCGGGGCTGGGAGAGAGGGACCGGCCGGGCAAAGACCCTGGCTGTGTAAATATGGCTGTTGAAAATAGCACGCATATTTGCATGTGTAACATTTATTTTTTGCAACAGAAAAATAGTGAAACTCCAGCCGACAGTAGAAATGTGAGGTACTTGTACTTTACCTGAGATTCTTTATACATATACTCCACTACATCTCAGAGGGAAATAGACATTTTTTACTGCACTACATTTATGCGACAGCTTTTGTTAGTTTACAAATTAAGATTGGCTGCTTTTCCTTTTTAATTATTATATTATTATAATCAGTCAGACATGACTTCTATATGAACTCTGAACATCCACACAAACATCCCAAAGTCAAATAGGACTTTAATAAAAGGTTCATCATTATAACATTAATATAAATACATGACTCTGAACAGAAATTACCAAATAAAAATACAAAACATACAAAAACCATTAAAAGTATGTTTCTCTTTCACTCGCTGTCCTTGAGCATCCACGGCATTAAAGCAGGAGCACGTTTCCTGTGTATTATAGAAGTAAAAGTCCAGTTTTTTGAGTGCCAAACATTTTCCAGTGAAAACTGAGGTCTGTTTCGGCCCCCTCCCCCCTCACATGAGGAGGGGGGCAGTGACTGACAGCCACTGACTGACTGTTCCTCCATTACTTGACTCTGTCCCCTCGCTCCGTCTTGTTTATCCCAGGACCCATCGATCACACTGGGACGAGTTCAGCTGCACAGACTCGCAGCTCTCTCCTCCCTCGTGCTGAAAGACACAGTGATTAGAGTCATAATCATATAACAGATCCTTTACTGTCACTGTGCTTCTAACAATGAAACTGTGTGTCAGCTCTTCAGCAATGTGCCAAAATAAAAGCACCGTAAATAGTAAAGTAGGTCAAAAAAAAGCGAATAAAAGCAAATTAAAGCTGAATATATAACAAGGCAAGCAATACAGACGAGATAAAGTGACCTAGACTGTACAATGTTGATTCAGTAGCAGCATGTATAACAAAACGTACATGTTTGACAGTCGTGGCTCATAAGAAGCATTGATTGGGAGGTTTTCCATCCAGTGGGGATACTTTTTAGCTGCATATCTCGAGGGATCCAGACTGAAATATCTCAACAACTACTGGATGTATTTCCATGAAATTTCATACGGACATTCATGGTTCAGAGAGGATGTATCCTCGGGATTTTGTTGATCTCCAGACTTTTCCTGCTGCGCCACCGTGAGGTTCACATTTGTGATTTTAAGTGATTTACAACTACCAGAAGGCTTGACATGATTTGAGCCACGCTGCCAAACTCAATACTTTGTTAGGTGTAAAATCTGCGTGCAGAAAGCAAATGTACGTTAAAGTGAAGATGTGATCATGCAGCAACCATTCAAACGCACACCTTGTTAGCTATGGCCCGGAGTTTCCCCAGCAGGGTGGGTTTCTTGGTGTAGACCACGTCGTCGTCGGGCTCCTCCCCTTCAGCCAGAGCACAGCTGTCTGCAGCTGGCAGCTCACACTCCTTGTTGGCAGACATGACCAGACGAGAGTACTTGTACTCCAGCCTGACCACACACCACAGGGACAGCGTCATCGTGGGACAACATGTTATTTGGCATAGACAACATCCAGTGTGCAGCCGTTTAAAAGGAGGATACGGAAAACTTTTCTGAAAGCGAAACGTTTTATGATAGTAGTTTAATCCAAATATCGGAGCAATTCTACAATAATTACTATTTATTATTGTGCAATACATCCTTTTTTTTTACGATGTATTATTGTTATTACTGGCTGCTAGTGTATTACTCACATGTTCACTTACTGTATTATGCTGCTACTTATTTTACCACGGTTGTTGTTTTGTTTATATTTGTCCTTTTATCTGCACTGTCCCTTTGCTGTACATTTCCCCGCTGTGGGACGAATAAAGGTTTTCCGATTCTGATAACTAAAAGTATAAAATAGCGTTTAGACCAAGATAAATCTGAGGGGTCACAAGATGATTAAAGGGATAAAAATGGAAAAAATATATATTTCTGACCATAAAAGGGTCACAAGGTTATTAATGACTATATACCTAAAGTAGTAGGTAATTTAAATAAAAACATAACTCTGACTATGTTTCTGATAAATAAAAAGGTGTACTTCTTGAAATCAAATCAAGTCTATTTATACAGCCCAGTATCACCAATGACACATTGATTTTATGATTTTTATTGTTGGATTTATTATGTATTTGGGTTACATCATAATGTCAGTTTTAAGCCTCTTGTGTCTGAATTTGTTGTTTTTTTTAGCATTAATTTACTTTTCTTCACTCGCTCTTCAGATAAGATCATCTATAGATCTATCTATCTATCTATATCTATCTATCTATCTATCTATCTATCTATCTATCTATCTATCTAT
>CALSCE010003361.1:0-12611 GCA_943593645.1 Bovichtus variegatus
TGTGTGTGTGTGTGTGTGTGTGTGTGTGTGTGTGTGTGTGTGTGTGTTGACATTACTGCTTCATCTCAACAAACTGTGAAAGGAACATCTAGAAACATTCCCTCTACTCTCTCAGACATATCAGATTGTATTCTGGGAAAACTAGTTGTGTTGCTATAGCAAATTTTAAGATTTTTGCATTTTACGGGAAACTCTCAGTTCAGCCTGAGGGAATGACGATGTCTCTAAACATCTTATCCTCCAGCATTGTTTTGTATATTCAAACTTCTTGTACAGGTTTCACTAAAGGCTCTTTGACATCTGACAAAGTCTACTGTTGATGATAACATCAGGTCTAACACATCTGGCACATCAACACTCATCATGGCTGCTCTGAACTCAGGGAGACAGCTCGACCTTCCTGGGCCCCATCTTATACGACAATTTGAAATTTTTTATTATTTTCTACCAATCATACTACTTTTAGGTCAACATAAATATCAATAGAAGAAAATGAGACCTTTCTTGCCCCATGACCAATCAACAGAGTTTTCTGCATGTTAGATGTGTGAAGGTGATTTAATCATGCCTGTTGGAATTGCCGGTAGTTAAACTGGCTAATCCTGTTCAGAGAAAAATGCCCATCTGCTAGCAGAAACAATGAACGAGGTGAAAACACATTATCTGCCAATGAATGACTTGAGACACTGACTTCATTTCAAATGCAGCAATTAACATTTTAACCACCCAGGACCAAGAGTGAAAACATCTTGATTGTTGCAGTCCTGACCACACCCTGATCACTTGAATCAAAGAGGTTTTTACCTTTGACACACAATACCGAACACCTGCTATTACATCACAGCTTTGGGTGTGGAACAAAGTGCTGCATGAAAGTAACTCATCAGTGCAACAAACACTTTCTGCCATGTGTGCTTAGGGTTGATTTGTCAGAAGTTAAAGAAGCTGTTGAACCCAATCGTTTACCAAGTTTTCCAAAACCCGAAACCGTCTGACTTGTAAGGTACGCAAACACTTCAATGCAGTGAAGTGCTTGTTCTGCTCTTGCGGCACAAATGATCCTTCATCAGTTTCATTATTGTATGTTTATTTTACAGAACTGATACAGTAGACATTTGGTTATAGAGTACTCATGTGAATCCACGGTGCAGCAGTAGCTGTAAGAAAAAAGGACACGGTGCGAGGCTGTCCGGTGTAACCCTCATGGAGTTATAAGTGGTTACCACTGATGGAACAAACACAAACATACTTAAATGGTAAACCTACTGATGAAGGTTTTCCAACATATAAAAAGAAGAGTAAATAAAAAGAAACTCAGACATATTAAGCTATATAAGGCATTTATACCATATATTTTGAAGGCAGGAAGTAGACTGCAAAGTTTGTTAAAGGGCCAGCTCACCAAAATTACAAAATAATTAATTTTCTTCCTTAGTTCTGGTGGTATCTAACCATGAAGACAGTTTTTGCTCGAGATATCCATGTCTGTCATTTCTGCTGGTGGGAAGAGTTGTGGACTGTCAATCCAAAACATAAACATCCATTTACTTCTGTTGCATTGGGGTGGAGGCACAAATCTCAAAGGCTGATATCTCACACCTAGACAATTTAAGACAATTTAAGAAAAATGGCGAGATACCACCAGAGATTGGTAAGCAAATATATTTTTTTGTACTTTGGGTGACCCGACTGTTTAATAATGCCAAACCTGGCTTCTTCATTCTCATTTGGTAGCGATGGCGACTCCCTTCTTGACCCAGGCGTTGCTGTTGAGCAGAGAGAGCATGAAGCGAGCCACGTCTCCTCTTCCCACTGTGCAGCCTGCCGAGTTGCTGTCGGGCACAAAGTATCCCTCATGGGTCAGAAACTCTTGAGCTGTAAAGGACGCAAAGATGAAAAAACTGAGTCAGAGGCATAACAACAACAACAGGTACCTTCAGGTAGTGAAAGGCACAACATGGAACCCAGATTAACATGCTGAAACCTCAAGGGAAAGAATAGCATTTAAACTGCCTAAAGTGATTAGTGCACATGCGAATGAGCTTCAACTATGTCAAAATGGATCCTCTTGAGTCTGTCTATAGGTTTGTTTCTTTTGGCCACTGCTCGTCTGCTTTCACCTGAGGCCTGCAGGTTCTTCAGACCAGGCGGGCGAACCACAGTCCAGTTGATGTCCTCGGTCTTGTGCAGAAACTGCTCCATCTCATGCATGTTGGAGAGAACGCTTCGGATCATTGGCAGCAGGAGGAACCGGATGAGATAAGGTGACTGCGTTCCAGAGTTAGCTAACAACAAAAGAGAAAAGAACCACATTGAAATGATCCTCTTAAATCTGCTGTTTACATAATATGAGACGTGCTGACTCGCTACTATTTACCACACCATTGTAACTTTACCTGGCAACTATTGTCCTTAATTGCTCTTCTATAGTTCATATTTTTAGTTCTATTCTTATACTAGTTGTATATATCTATTATTCTATTTACTCTTTTTATTTATTTATTTTATTCGCTATTAATCTGTACTTATTTCTGTCTTAATGCTGCTACAACACCTGGATTTCAACTCTTGTGATCAATAAAGGCTTGTCCCATCTTATCCTAATGTGAAGACCAATTTTCTGTAGCACATTTTTACACAGAACTAGAACTCAGCTTTGTCTGAATTGTAAAGTGATGCTTTCAGGTGTTCATATGCATTACTGTAAACAGAAGATCCTGACAAACACATAAATAACTTATATTCCAAAACTATAATCAATTTAAAAAGCTGTAATTGTAGCACTTTACACTTGATATTCAGAATTATAAATGAAGACAGACAAAGATTCGGCGGCCATGTTAGCAGCTCTGTGAGCCTCTAGTTTATAAAAGAGGAACCTCTTGAAGAAAATGAATTGATATCACATTATTTCATAACAGCCTCCATTCAACACAATGCAATGCAGCGACGAGCCAAGGGTTAACAAATTAGTTGGATAAGTAGCCACATACACACACTTGACATCTGATGGTTGTGGCAAGTTATTTTGAGAAAGTGTAAAACAGGAGTAAATTACAGTTTATCAACACAAACCAACTCCTATAACATCAATCAGGTGGACTGTATTCATTATTAAATCACAGAGTGCATCATCTTGTGTGCTGCACTTACGCTCGGTGTACCAGGAGGTCATGGTGATGATCTTGTTGACCCGGGCCTCCCGCATGGCGCTGATCATACTGTTCATAGACAGGGTGTAGCCCGTCACCGCCGAGAAGAAGGAGAACGGGAATCCGAGGCAGGACATGATCACATCCTGTCCTTTGAAGTGAGTCTTCAGACTGTCAGCTGAGAAAATATCAGCTTCCACCACCTAAAAGTAAGTAAGTAAGTAAGTAAGTAAGTAAATAAATAAATAAATAAATATATATATTTCGTGAACACAGATTAAGAGCAGTGCATGATCAGGAACTTCTTTGTGGAGTTTAGATCACATACAAGCATTTTCTATTCATTTAGGGCTGAAGACCCTTTATTTATTTTAACAGATGATGCGTTTCAAATTGCAGGATGTATAATTGCAATATTATGAAGAATGAATGGTTAGTCTGTCTTGATATGTTTTTCCCCGACTTCCCTACCCATCAGTGGCATTCAGCCCAGAGCCAATTGGTTTCTACTGAAGACTAAACCAAATAATCTTAAAAAATAGGTCACAGTTGTATGGTTTCTTTTTTTTCCCTTCTTTTTTTTTTTTTTTTTTAAATAGCTTTTTCCACTAAAATCTTAATTGACCAGAGACTTGCACCATTAAAACATAAATGTAAAGTTAATTCAGATTTTTTCCCAATAATCCTGCTGATGGATTTATTTGAGGCAGTCTTGTATCGTGTCCATTTTGCCCTTTGTTTCTTCCAGTTTTGCTTTCTGATAAGTGTACGTTTTAATGCTTAACCCTCCTAAAGTGTTCAGGTCAAATTTGACCCAAAAAACGCCTGAAAACAGAACCCGGATATGAAGATTTTTATCCATTGATGCTTTGTCAAGTGTTACTGGCTTTTAATACAAATACCTGTCACTTCCCATTACCCTTTCTTGAGATATAGTACCATGCCACACAAAAGCACCTTGTATTCTAAGATTTGTTGTAGCACTTTACATACCACTTCCTAAAAATCAGTTCAAACGATTCAAACTCTCCAATATGTCTTTCAAACGGCTTGCTTTTCACCTTGGATGTGGGCACTGTAGTTTTTATATAGCTCAGAGGAATACGATGCATCAGCTGATACTTCATATCATAAGATGATTATTGCTTTTGGTCTCTTCATGGAATTAGTTGACAATAATATAAAACACCAGGCTTTTTATCATTATCGTTTATCGTGCACAGTATCACACCCAGATGTTAAACATGTGTGGCTTCTTTTCAGAAACATATGCAGCGTTTGAGATTTTACCTCATACAACCCTCATTTAGACACAATATACATTTATTATGTGACTGAACTTTGATCCCAACATGCAGTGAGCAGCAGCACAACACTACGACAAACACAAAGTGATAAGAGTGTCACATTACCTTGAGATTATCATGGTGCACGGTGAGTTTTGCTGGGTTCCTCACAATGGCAGTTACCATGTGACCCTGCTGCAACGCCTGGTTGACTAGATACTGTCCAGTCTGCCCAGTGGCTCCCAGCACGGCGATCTTCATCCTCAGACACTGACACACACAGAGCTCAGTCAGGGCAGAAGCTTATCAATGGACGACGTGTGACGAATGCGCTGACCTCTCCCTGTTTCGCAAGTGTAAAGAAATGATTATTATGGTGCAATAAAGAAGCTCTCTCTTTGGAATTTAGGTTTGTCATCTGATGGATTTTGTGTTTAAATTGTAGATAAATGCTACACTGAATCCTTGTTTGTACATTAGCCACTGAATAAAGAGAAATACTTATCTAAAGAGGTTACATCATGTTCAATGAAGATAATCTGTGGAAGTAGGTTTGGTAACACTTTCGGGGTAGCAAACGATTGTTTTCATTATCAATTAGTTACTGATTATTCCTTCTATTAATCAATATAGGTGCTTAGTTTATAAAATGCCAGGAAATGACTAAAAATGCCCTGCCCACGTTGAAGATGATAATCTTTACATCACGTTTTAATGCCTTTGTTTGTCTTGTCTATGTCTATAAAATGAAACAAGCCTTGATATGGGACTGAAACCTTGTGAAGGCAGAATAAAAAAAGTCAACGCTCTTAATCCTGAGATTCTAGTGAAAAGAGTTGTCAACCATTTAAAGTATTTAGGCTTCATTATCGATCGAAAGTATATCTCACGGAAAATCAAGCATAGTTTAATACATTTTGATGCACATTATCGCATCTGTCTTATTGTGCCACCTCCTGGTCATAGACCTGTATAACAACAATACAACCATTTATAAACTGTTTAAACAAGCTCTTACATAGGGCTCCAACTAACGATTATTTTCATTGTCGATTAATCTGTAGAATATTTTCTTGATTAATAATTTGTTCTATAAAATGTCAGAAAAATGTG
The DNA here is from genome assembly GCA_943593645.1 of Bovichtus variegatus. Lineage (NCBI taxonomy): Eukaryota > Metazoa > Chordata > Actinopteri > Perciformes > Bovichtidae > Bovichtus > Bovichtus variegatus. The sequence goes on from CALSCE010003361.1 coordinate 5,552, forward strand.
AAAAATGTCCTTCCCAGTTCCTCAAAGTCCATGGTCTTTAAATGTCTTTTTTTGTCAGTCCAAAACGCAAATATATTCAGTTCAATATGATATTAAACAGAGAAAAGCAGGAAATCTCCCGACTTCAGAGGTTTAAAACACAACAGCATTTTCTGCCATTTTTGCATGAAAAATTACTTTAACGATTAATCGATAATCAAAATAGTTGGTGATTATTTTTCTTTCGATCAACTAATCAATTAGTCGACTAATTGTTGCAGCTATACTCCTAAAGCACTGGAGAGAAAACCAAACTCATATTACAACTGCTAAATTATTATTATTTGTTTTTTGGCTTTAAGTTTGTTTTATTCTCTTTGTGTTTTAAATCTGGTCTGTTTTTATTGTTAAGCACTTTGTAACTGCGTGTTGAAAGGTGCCATGTATAAAGTTCATTATTAATTATGTTACAAGTTATAGTCATTCATGTTAATGGTGTATTATGATACAAGCCATCTGTATTCCATTTAAAACAGTAGTGTCACAATTTTAAATGTGCAATTTGATTCTGTAACCATTCAATCCATCATAAAATCTCACATTTTCCACAAGGTTGAACTCGATTTAAATTGTTTATATATAATATAAAATGTTCAATAGCTCTAATGTAATAATCTTGTAAATATTAACTTAAGTTGAAAACCCAAACGTATATGACTTACTTTCATGCATATATTCTTAAAGATAAGCACTACACAGAACCTTACGTGACCTTTAATCTATCCCAGGGTCAAAGGTCACTTTTTATTCAACTACAAGATGGTACTTTTGCTCTTGTACTGGCACTTCAAACTCACCAGTCCCCGGAAAAAGACAGGAAAACGCATGTTATGCGATACTTTAGTGGAGTTGAGACTGATTTAGTGTTAGACTGCTGTTTTAATGTCTTCCTGAGGGACGTCCTGCCCTGTAACATTCTTCAACTTAATCTACAAGCGATTCCCTTAAATGATTATAAGGCTGCAAGTGACACGGAAGTAGCTAAGTATCATGGAATAAAAGGAAAACTGTGATACTGTTTTAAAAACGAAACAACTTAAGGTTTCAAAATCCCTGTGAAAAAAGGTTTCAACTCCTTCCTCTTCGTATCTCCTAATTCTGCTGTAGATTATGAGAGCATACATATTTAAAAAAAACAACAATCCTCAAAACCTTTTATATTTAAATGGATAGACCACCAGCATGGGATAGTATTTGTAAGTAATAAAAAATAACTGCACTTTCTATGAATATAAGGTAGGTGTGTTAAATATATAGGAACTGTTGAAATAGTTAATAGTGTCGTGTTCTTATAATTTGAAATGGAGATCTGTAGAAATCAATTGCGGAAAACTTCTTAAAGTAAACGATATTTATTCGATGATGATGTTGATGAGCATTACAGAAGTACGCAGCTGCGGTCCGTGTGCCTCCTTTATGAGCAGGTTTATAAGTTTTGCCGGTGCCACTATGCGACCATCATGAGATCGCCATAATCCCTCTACCTGTGTTGCGCCTTTCTGGAACCACTGAGTTTGTTCATATGGTCCAGCATGTTTCTCCATATCTTTAATGTCTTCGGTGGTTAGCTGTTCCTGAGTGTCGCTATTTAAAGATATCATTTGTTTAATGTACCCCCCTGCATGTTTTGCTGCCTTGTCTGCCGCATCATTTCCTCTGGATATGGCATTATCCAATGTCTGGTGTCCTTTACATTTTATTACTGTTATTTGTGATGGCAACAGTGCAGCTTTCAGCAGTGCTTTGAGTGGCTCAGCATGTTTTACTGGTGTTTTGGCAGAGGTTAGAAAGCCTCTTCTGATCCATTGTGGTCCATCCACATACACTGCTCCATGTGCATAGGCTGAGTCTGTGTAAATGTTAGTTCTCTTCCCTTTGGCATGTTCCAACGCTTTGGTAAGAGCTATTATTTCAGCCAGCTGAGCTGAGGCAGGTTGAGGGATGATTTCAGCTTTTATGATCCATGTGTGTCCTTCTTGTTGGATTACTGCATAGGAGGCCACATTTCCTTTGTCTCCTTTATAGCAACAGCCGTCGCTATATAAAGTCATGTCTGGGTGTGTTAGGGGGTCTGCCTCTAGATCTTGTCTTATTCTCAGGTCCTTTTGGGACACAAACTCAGTCATGGTGTATGTGGTTGTCTGAGTTCAAGCCTTCGGCCATGTTTGTTAAACCTACTTCATAGGTTATGTGTAGTTTGGTTAGGCTGTTTTCGATTTTAATTTTTCTGATTGGGGAAAATGTAAATGATTGTGAATTTAAAAATGCCACCACTCCATGTATAGTGTTTACTCTTAGTGGATGGCACATTACTACATGTGCAGTTTTCTCAATTGTTTTAGCTAGTGCAGCTAGATGTCTTGCACACCCGGTTTGTCCTTTTTCTATATTGTCTAGTTTGGCGCTGTGGTACATCAGTACTTGTCTCTCTCCCCCTTTTTTCTGAAACAGGACTCCATTCACCACTCCTCCTGATTCAGAAACATCCAGGAACAAATCTTTATTGTAGTCCGGTGTGGCTAGATGGGCGGCTTGTCCCAATGCTTGTTTTGTTTGAGTGAAAGCTTCTTCGGCCAATATTGTCCATTGTAATTTGGCCGTTAAGTTTCGGTTTCCTGCTTCTGCGATGATGTCTCTCAGTGGTTGTCTCAAATCCACATAATCAGGTATGTGGGTTCTGCTGTATCCAGTTAGTCCTAGGAATGCAAGCATCTGCTGGACTGTATTGGGTTTTGGTTGAGAGAATGGATGATCTTTGTGCTTGCGTTAGGGTGAGGCTGTTTGACGCAATCATTCTTCCCAGGAATGTAACAGTTTTTCTTGCGATCTGTGTTTTTTCTCTTTTTACTTTATATCCTGCTTTGGCCAATAGGAGTAGTAGTTGTTTTGTGGCGTCCAGACACGTTGTAGCGTCAGGTCCAGCCAAGAGCAGATCATCCATATATTGTATTAGGGTCACTCCATCTGGCAGCTTCAATGTACTCGGGTCTTTTTTCAGGGCTTGGTTGAACATCCCAGGACTATCTTTATATCCTTGTGGCATGCGGTTGTAGGTATATCTTTTTCCTTGGTAGGTAAAAGCAAATATGTCCTGAACTTTTGGGTCTAATGGTAAACAGAAAAATGCATTAGCTAAGTATCACTGTGAAATATTTTTGGCTTGGATTCAGATTCTGTAGTGCCACATATGGGTCTGGTACTTGAATGTTAAGAGTTTTAGTGGCATTGTTTATTTCTCTTAGATCATGAACCATTCTCCATCCTTTGTTCCCAGCCTTTGGTACTGGTAGAATAGGAGTGTTCCAGTTTGAAGAGGTTGGCCTGATCACTCCTGCTTGTAATAGTCCCTTGATTGTGTCTCCAATTCCTTCCACTTGCTCTTGTTTCAGTTTGTATTGAGGGCGCCAGCAAGTTTTGTGTTGATCTTTTAGTTCTACGGTGACTTCGTGAGATACTAGGCCGACATCATAATCTCCGGCAGTCCATAGTTGCGTGGGCAGTTGTGACAGCATGTCTTCTGCATCATGATGGTTGGTGTGCTCCCTTCCATGATCTCTGTCCAGCTCTTGTTTTTCTAAGAGTCCTTTTTCTCGACTGTTTTGTCCAATTTTCCACATCTTTTTGTCTGCTGATTGCCAGAGCAAGGGAGACTCAGTAGGCTGCCATTTTAAACTCAGTGCATTCTTTATCATCGGTCCCAATGATCTGGATTCAGAGCCTACCGCTAAAGTGACATGAGGAGCAGCTTCCTCGGATAATGCATACCATTGTTTTTGTTCTTCATTTGGTATTACTGCTGCTGCTGCTACGCCTTGTGGCCCCACGTAGATGTCTGTCAGTTAATTCTTCCATCATTCCTTCCTTGTCCTCTAACCAAGCATCTTGGTATTCTTCGTCTGGGTGCCTTAGGTAGTTATATGTACAATGTAAGGGGTCTTGAGGGGGCCCGTATGGTCCCAATGTGTTTATAAGTTTTTTGTACACTTGGTGTGTCAATGTCAGTTGTAAGCAGACGGCTCCAAAACACAGACGTGGTATTGTTATTTTCATCATTATTTGGTTGGGCTGCCATCATCATGATTCTTTGTTGTCCACTATATGATTTGTGTAGTGGTATTTGTCCTGGGAACTGGACGATCAGTCCATCACAGGTACACAATATTCTAACTCCAGTTTTAATGAGCAGATCTCTTCCCATAAGGTTGATGGGGCATTTGGGGGCATAAAGGAATGGGTGTTGTAGGAGCTGTTTTCCAACCCTTGTGACCAATGGAACTGTATATCTTTGTTCTTCTTCTTTTCCCGAGTATCCAACTGTTCGAAGGATATTGGTAGAGAGTGGAGGGCGTTTTCCTTTTAATGGAGGTTAAACAGGAAGCAGTAGCTCCTGTATCTACCATCATTTCCACTTTCTCTCCTTCGATCTCACAGGTAACCATTGGTTCGTTCTGGGCTGGAGTTACTTCACCTGTGGTTAGATCTTCTGGGCATCCTCATTGCTGTGTGTCTTCCCAGGGAGCCTGATTCTCCCAGGCCGACATTGGCATTTGGTGCATGTTTGGAAGTCTTCCTCCTCTTTCTGGATGACCTCTTCCTTGTCCAACGTGTCCTCCTCTTCCTCTTTGCTGTGAAGGGGGCCAGTAATTTGGGGGCTGTTGTGGACAGTTTCTGGCCCAGTGATTTGTGTCTCCACAGACATAACATCCAGTGTAGGCAGGCTTTACCTGACCTCTTAATCTATTGTTCCCCGGCCGTGGTTCTTGTTCTCTTGAGGGACTTAAGTTTTTGTAGGAATATGGGGTTGGTGGGCCAGCCCACATGGACCAATCCTGTGGAGGGATGAGATTGCCGTTTCTTGCCTCTTGATCTACAGCACCAATGGATCCCATTATCATTTGTTTCTTTTCCTTTATTTTGCATGCTTCACCATCTTTCTCTGCCACTTGTAGTTTAAGCAACCTTTTTGAGAGTGTCTTGAATTCTTCATCTTCAATACTGGTTTTCTTAAATTTCAGGTCATGATGTATCAGGTTCTCTCTCCATTCTTCATTGTTTTTTGTGTCTAGTCCCACCACTTCTTCCAACTGATTTTGTACCTTTAGTGGTAGAGCTTTTACTACCGCATTTCTCCATAACATGACCACAGCTGGTGTTGAGTCATGGCGTTCTCCTGTGCCATCTAGCCATACGTCTTCGCACCTTTTCAGGAAAGCCTGCATTTCTTCTTCTGGTCCCTTCTTCAAACTGGAAAGTGCAATGAGACTGCGTTTTGTTGGGTATATGGCACGTATGGCATTCCAGTATGCATTCCTGAGTTGATTAAATGGGGCATTATCCGGTTGGTCGTTGCATATAGCCTTGAGGTCCACTTCTTACTTTGATTCTTCCTTCCAGTCGAAATATCAATGCCCTTACATCACCTAGGCATAGGCGGTCCTGGGCGGTATATTTCTCCAATTCAGCAATCCATTTCTGACCTCCTTGGGAAAATGGCAGTAATTTCACCACTAATGCTTCCATGTCTCTGTGGTTCCATGGTTGATATACTGTCGCTCCTCCTTGTCCAAGTGTCATTAATGAAGCCTGTGTGTGTGGTTTCTCTGTTTGCCCGCGACCTGGTTCTTTCAGCAATGGGATCACTGCTCCTTATCACCACTTTCCCACCTAACACCTGTATTTCTTTTGTGTGCGTTTCTTCACCTCTTTCTCCACTTGAGGTTTCACTTTTGTCTTCCCATGAGTTAGGGGACACTCCTCTTTGTCTGGCGTTTGTTTTGTATTCATATTTTCTGCTGAAAGGTTCATCGTCTTCATCATTTTTGTTTGAGTCATGTGGGCTTTGTTCTCGTCTTTCCTTCCCATCACTGTATCCCGTTTTATGTTCAGACATGTACCCCTTTAGTTCGCTTTCCCACACTTCTTGTTCCGTTTCTCCCCGAAATGTAATTTTTTCCTTGCTTCTTCTTTATGGATTGGGTCTGGACTGGCGATATGGCCTTGAAGTCTCTTTGGGGCGGTGTGGAGTGCCATACCACATTGCACTTTCCTCTTCCTCGGCTAGGGATTTTCCCCCCCATCATCTCATTTTGTTTCGTCTCATTCGTCATTGAGGAAGTTTTTTCCACTAATGTTTTTTACATCTCTTATTAACTCTCGTAGATCATCCCGTTCTGTGTTTTCTAAATCTAACAACCCTCCATTGACTTGCATCACGGGAGCTTGCACATGAGTTGGGTAGAAGGGGTTGTTCGGTGGCGTGTAGGAAGGAGGCGCTGTGATGTAGTTTCCTAGGTCTGGATATATTTTCGGGGTCCTGATGGACGTGGTCATTTCTGTGTCTTTTTCAGCAGCAAATTTCTTCTCCTGTTGTTCGGCTGTCTTTGTCACACAGGTGTCACTTGTAGTTCCAGGACTGCAGTGTTTCAGGTGAAGTAGCATGCGTGTCCCTCTTGCCTTCCTCTTTTCAGCTTTTTCTAATGCTTTTTTCCTCAATCCAAATAGTGGGGGTTCTTTTTCCCATTTGTTCAGCTTTTCCAGAAATTCTCCATTCTCATATTCTAATATTGCTTTTCTGTGTATCATGGTTGGTTCAGGCTGATCATCTTCTGGGATCAGTCCCCTGGCCTGCCATAAATCCATCTGCTTCGTCATTTGATCTGACCTTTTTTCTTTCCCTGGGCTCTGTTATAGCATCTAATCTTTTATACATTCCATCCTTTAATGCTGCAGTTGAGCCTGGTTTTGGGAACCCGGTTGCCATTATTATTTATATATAATAATTATTATATATATTTTATTAAATAATATTATTATTCTACTACTAGAGTGTGCTTATGTGTATAATGCTTTTATATGGCCAATGATTTATTATTACTACACTACTATAGTATATTATGTATATAATGCTATTACGTGTATATGATCTGTTATTATTACACTACTCTATAGTGTACTATGTGTATAACGCTTTTATGTATAATGCTATTACGTGTATATGATCTGTTATTATTACACTACTCTA
>CALSCE010003363.1:1489-11521 GCA_943593645.1 Bovichtus variegatus
GAGAGAGAGAGAGAGAGAGAGAGAGAGAGAGAGAGAGAGAGAGAGAGAGAGAGAGAGAGAGAGAGAGAGAGAGAGAGAGAGAGAGAGAGAGAGAGAGAGAGAGAGAGAGAGAGAGAGAGAGAGAGAGAGAGGGGTTTATTTTTCTGTTATCTACTTTTGGGATCCTTGGGGAAGTGAATTGCAACACCTGATTATCTTCGAGCCTGAGCATCAACAAGAAAGGTAATAAGGTAATTCTCCAGAGACACATTGAAACTAGAAACTCTTTCTCCCACTCTTTCAAATTTTCCGTTCTCCTCTTTTTCTCCTTATCTACTTTCTTTATTACTCTGCACACACATACAATCTTTCTCCCTTTCCTCTACACACACACTTCCATTCCTGTCTATACCCCCTCGCATCCCTGTTTTTCTCAATCGGTTTATCCTCCCGCTGTCCCTCGAGTATTTCTCCTTCCTCTTTTCTTTCATCATTCTATTTAAAAGGCTTGGTGGTTTTGAAGATGATTGCTGCTGAGATTTTCACTGAAATAATTGTGCAATCTCCGCTGCCATTCCATTCCCTCAGGCTACATCAGGTTTCTATCAGAGAAAATACGCAGAATCACTTGCATCAGGTAAAAGTATCTTGAAATATTTGTTTTCAGGCTTGTTTCATATGTGAAATATCACTTTGTAAAGTAGCTGATCAACTCCAAGCATGCAAACCTATTCAGTGTTGTGCTACGACCTATTCTGTTCTATTCATCTTGAGGAGAATCTAATTTCTCTTCACCTCATATTAAATGTGCCACTCAAGGCCCCACCTCATATCTTGGAAAGTAGCAGTGATTCCAAATCCATGTGTGCAGAGGGATTGCCTTGTATCCCTTCAAGTGACTGACAGCTAGTCAGGTTGAAATAGCCGAAGCAGCACAGAGTGGTGTTGCTGAAGCAACAATAGCACACCTCGCTTAATTCCAGTTCTATTACATTCAATCATCCCCATTGTTTAAGAAGTGCATTATTCTGTGACAGTCACAACAATCTGTACGCTCAAACTTAACTCAAATTAATGAGTCAGCTGTGGTTAGGAGGATTGGAAACTTTACTACTGCAGAATCAAGCACACTCGGTACGTGTTCCCTGGAAGGGTCTCAATGGTGTGAGAAACCGTATTGCATGACATTATAACAAGATGTAAAACATTCTCACACATTTTCATTTTAGGAAAATATAGCCATGTATATTAAGTAATGTGCAAGCCCAATCCAATCCTGTTTATATATGATGCTTTGTCAAAAGTGAAAATGTTAGGACTCCAAAAGCTATAGGTTCTCTGTGCATCAATTGTTTTTTGGTTATTTCAGTAATGAAATTAGATTTATTTGGAATATGCTTTTGTCAAAAGAATTTCCCTTGCGCACATATTCGTTCAACACGTACGTACACAGGACTAGCTGAACCACAGCTGCCCCAGTTACAACCTTGTTTGTGAATTTGCACCAAATATGTAAAATATAAACTAAGACAGTGTGGCAGTGGGGTGTGGTGGCAGCGTCGGCTGCTAGGGACGAGATGGGAGTGGCTCAGCTGGACAGAATCAGGTAATCAGTCACACAATAAAAGCATAGTGATGACCTGGTTCTGTTCTTGCAGTAGGCTGGGACCATGGAGGGACGGGGACTGCAGAGAGAGATGGAGAGAAAGAGCGAGAGAAAGAGGAAGGGCGAGAGCGAGCAGCTGCGCTGGAAAAGGCTCTCCTGAAGTTGTGTGCAGCTCCTAATTGGTCTGAAAAGACAGCCACCTCCTCAATAAACTGTTTTGCTTTGGAAACCCTATTTTTTCCTCCTTTATTTTAGTCGTCAGAGAACTTCTATAGGTGACATTTTGCTGTCTTGTGGGTGAAGTCTGCAGTGTGGTGAAGAGAGCCAGAATCGTTCCCTGTGGGGCCCCCTTACTGCAGATAATCATGTCTGACTGACACTCCCGGGTCCTCATGTACCGTGGATGGTTGGAGAGGTAGTCCAGTATCCAGGTGGTCAGGTGGTGATCAACCCCGAGCGCTGTAGGTTGTCCCCCAGGAGCAAGGGCTGGATGGTGTTTCAGGCACAGGAGAAATCAAAGAACATGATTCTCACAGTGCACCCAGCCCTCTCCAGGTGAGAGAGGGATCTCTGTATGAGGTAGATGACAGCGTTATCCACCCCAGTGCCGGGCTGATAGGCGAACTGCAGCGGGTCCATTGATGGTCTCACAAAGGGCCGAAGGTGATCAAGGACCAACCTCTCCTGGGTCTTCATCAGCTGCGATGTCAGTGCCACCGCCCTGTAGCTGTTGAAGTCCTTGGGACGAGGGGTCTTTGGCATGGGAACCACGCATGATGTTTTCCACGGCTGTGGTACCCTCCCTTGTTTCAGGCTCAGGTTGTAGATGTACTCCACGATCCCACACAGATGCTCTGCACAGGATTTGAGGAGCCTTGAGCTGATGCCATCTGGACCCGCAGCCTTTCTCACCTTACACCTCTTGAACTCACTCCTCACCTGGTTGGTTGTGAGGGACAAAGTGCAGGTAGTAGATGGGGGGTGGGGGGTGAAACAGGAGACAGAGTGGGTGTGTCAAGTGGCTAGGAGCTATGGGTTGGGGGAGGGGAGTATATGGAAGTGGGGGGGATAACAGGACCATATCCTGGCAGTACAGCTGATGGGGGTTGCAGCAGGGGGGGAGGAGGGGTGCCTGACTGATCAAATCTGTTGAAGAAAGAGATGTTTTTTAGGCCTCTCCAGACTCTGCAGCTGACATTCCTCAGCTGCTCCACCATCTTCTTCCTGTAGCTGTTCTTTACTTCCCTGATCTTCCACCTCGCCTCCCTGTGTACAATCCTCAGCTCCTCCTTGTTGTCTAACCTGAAAGCCCTCTTTTTGTCCTTAAGAAGAGCCTTTATGTCAGGATTAATCCAGGGTTTGTTGTTGGGAAAACATTGTACAGTCCCTATGGGTACGACGTTCTCCACTCAGAAGTTGATTTCGTCAGTAATACAGTCTGTAAGGCTGTTAATGTCCTCCCCATGAGAGTCTGCAAGCACATCCCACGCAGTAGTGTCGAAACAGTCTCTTAGGGCCTTTTCAGACTCATCAGACCATCTCTTCACAGTGCGTGTGACCACTGGCTGCCTGTACACAAGAGGTTTGTACACAGGCAGGAGGTGTACATGGTTGTGGTCGGAACTTCCCAGGGGAGGAAGAGATGATGAGCTGTATGCCTCCTTGGTGTTGGCATACAGTAGGTCGAGTGTTTTATTGTCTCTGATGGAGCAGGTGACATACTGGGTGAATGTGGGCAGAGTGGCAGAGAGAGAGGTATGATTAAAGTCTCCAGAGATCAGAAGGAGGGCATTTGGGTGCTGTGTTTGCAGCCTGCTGATGGTGGAGTTTATGACGTTGCAGGCTTAGTCGGCGCTAGCAGAAGGAGGAATGTACACTGCTGTCGCGATAACATGGGAGAATTCCCGTGGCAGATAACATGGCCTCATGCTAACGGCTAGCAGCTCAATGTCCTTACTGCAGACCTATTCTTTGATAACGAAGTGTCCAGGGATACACCATTTATCGTTTACAAACACAGCCAGCCCTCCTCCTTTCCTCTTACCACTCTCTCTTGTCCTGTCCCCCCGCAACAGGTGAAAGCCGGCCAGTGTTGCGTTTGTGTCCGGGGTTAGCTCGGTTAGCCAGGTGTCCGTGATTAGCATGATGCTACACTCCTGATAGGCTCAGTGTCTGACTAGTTTTAGCAAATATAGTGCTTATCTACCTAATTATCTCCTGTGTATTCGCTCGATTCAGCTGGGCGATCTATTCATACAGCAAACAGTCACTTCTGGATATTAATCATCGTTGTATCAACGTAGTTTTGGACCACCAATTCGACTTTAACGAGCTACCAGCGGAGTTGGTAAAGTCACCTGGGGGCCACGGAGAAATCCATCCGACCGGAAGTGCCCGGCGCCGGCGTCGAGATTGTAAACAAAGACGGGGGAAATGCGGAGGTCTGTGTGGTAAGGCTAAGGCTAAATCAACACCGGCCAGCGCTCCCGAGCATTTTCCTCGCTAATGTGCGGTCTCTGGCGAACAAGCTGGATGAACTCAAAATCTGGGCCCTCACACAAAGAAGGCTTATGGAGTGTAGTCTCATATTTTTCACAGAAACATGGCTCAGCAGCGTTGCTCCTAACTGCGTGGTGGACTTACAGGGACGCACTGTCTTCAGGGCAGAGGTGGAGGAGTGTGCATTTATGGAAACAATTCATGGTGCACAGACTATGTCATTGTTGATACCCACTGCTCTGCTGATCTGGAGTACCTGATTATTAAGTGCAGGCCCTTCTACCTACCACGTGAGTTTACTTGAATTCTTGCTGCTAGGGTGTATGTCCCTCCGGATGCTTATGCTAAAGTGGCCATGAAAGAACTGTGTGCTGCTATTAACAAACTGCAAACCATGAACGCGGATGGGACCTTTATTGTCGCTGGGGACTTTAATCACTGCACTTTACGATCTGGATTACCCAAATTCCACCAGAATGACTCCTGCAACAGAAGGGGACAAAACACTTTGGTTCAGGTTTTCACCAGTGTGGCTGACGCTTACAAAGCCTCACCCCTCCCCCACCTCGGACAGTCCGACCACCTCTCTTCATTTTTGCTCTCCACATACAACCCAGTCCTCAAACGTGTGAAACCACGGACTCTCAGACAAACATGGTCATTTTCACCAACCATGTCCTAGATCACATTAACAGGTGTGTGGACAAAGTAACATCACACAAATGTTTTTACTTTCCCCAACCAAAAGCCCTGGATGAACAGAGTGGTTCGCCTTCTGCTCAAAGAAAGAGATGGAGCCTTCAGGTCTGGAGATTGAGAGAATCCTGACATGACACACAGATTTTGATCTCAACAGTTTTTTGAAAAACCCTTTTTATGTACTTTGTTTTCCATTTTTACTTCATTTGGATGTTACTTTTTTATTTTTTTCCCTCAAGTCTGTAATGGTACAAACTGATTCTAGCTTGCTTTTTTTCATTATCCTGAATTATGATATTCATCTCTTGTTTTTGCAGTCCCTTGTATTTTAAGTCTCTGGTAGTGTTGAGTTTTTTTAGTGGTAATGCTCCATCCAAGAAAAGAATCTGATCACATTTTAAATGGTGTCCAAACACTAAAGTTAATCAGTTGAATTGTATTCTGATGATCAAGTGTAACATTGTGTAGCTTTTGTATAAAAAAAAACATGAATTGGAAATCATGGTCCAAGACCTGAAGGCTTACAGCTCAGCCAGGACCAACCCGAGGAGAGGTATCTCACAGGCCAAATACTGCTACAAACAGAGGATCGAAGAGCACTTCAGCTCCTCTGACCCTCAGAGTATGTGGCAAGGCATACAGACACTCACTAACTACAAATAACCCAGCAACATGCCCCGGAACAACTCCGCTTCCCTCTTCGACGAGCTCAACCACTTCTACGCTCGATTCGACCGGGAAAAAAAGGAGGTCATCATCAAAACCGATCTACCACTTGATGAACCGCCTCTCACACTCTCCATCTCCGATGTCTGCTCCACCCTGAGTAAGGTGAACGCTCGAAAGGCAGCTGGCCCTGATGGAATGACTGTGCTCCTGTTTATGGCTCCAACACCATAATCAAGTCTGCAGACGATACCACGGTGGTAGGCCTGATCAGAGGTGACGACGAGACACGGCCTATAGGGATGAGGTACAGCACCTGGCCACGTGGTGTGCTGATAACAACCTGGTTCTTAACACCAAGAAGACCAAGGAGATCATCGTGGACCTAAGGCGAGCTAGGAGCCATGCACACACCCCATCTGCATCAACGGAGCTGCAGTGGAGCATGTGTCCAGCTTCAAGTTCCTTGGCAGTCACATCTCTGATGACCTCACCTGGTCTCTGAACTCCTCCACTCTGGTCAAAAAGGCGCAAACAGTGCCTCAACTTCCTACAGGGCATTAAGAAGGCTCACCTTGTTCCCAGGATCCTGGTGGACTTCTACCGCTGTACCATCGAGAGCATACTCAAGAACTGCATCACAGTGTGGTACGGAAACTGCTCCGCTTCAGACCGGAAATCACTCCAGCGGGTGGAAAACTGCCCAACGGATCACCGGCACCCAGTTACCCAACATTGAGAACATTTATCTCAAACACTGTCTGGACAAATCTAGGAACATCATCAAGGAGGCCTCTCACCCCAACAACAGACTGTTCACCCTCCTCCCATCCGGCAAGCATAACAGAAGCCTCCACTCTCGCACCACCAGGCTCAGGAAGAGCTTCTTCCCAGAGGCAGTGACTCTGCAGAACTCTGCTCCATCACTTCACTAAGCATCATTGCACTCACCTGCACTTTTATCGTACTCAACGGACATGTCATTTGCACTATTCATATCTGCACAATATACTACTATTTGCATATACAACCTGCATTTGCACTCTGTTACATATTTATTACATTTAACATCTGTTCATCATCTGTATATTGTAGTTTATAGCATCACTCAATGCACTTTTTGTATATAATATAGCACATTTTTGCACTTCTGGTTAGACACTAACTGCATTTCATTGGCTTGTGCTCTGCACAATGACAATAAAGTTGAATCTAATTTAATCTAAAAGAATGTTAAACTTTAAGAAAAACTGCATTACTCCAACGCTAAACTGTGAGACTAATTTTGTCTTTTTTTCTTTATCTACCTGTTTTACACCATTTCAACACTGGAAATAAAAAAAAAAAAACTGATATATCGAAACAGGCTTAGGGAATACATCATGATGTACATGAGGCATGTGACTTATAATATAAAATATTGGATATGTGTGGAGGGATAAGGAGACTAAAGTTCCTCAAATTAAAACATTAAGCAATCCTAAATGTTGTATTTCCATCATGTTTTGACCATTTAAAGTTTGACTGGTGCTCTTTTAAGTACGCCATCTTGTTGCACCGTCATCTTCTGCAATTGGGTTGATGGCACCTAACTGGAGAATTAGTGCTGTCTGCTTATCTCAGCTCACATCTCATCTCAGTGGTGGCTGAAAACAAATTTGCGTTGTCCTTTTGCGGATATACTGGGAAGTTGGTTAAAATGTGTGCTTTAAATACTGAGGTTTCACTGCTGTATCCCATCAGGTGTCCTGGGAGCTTCCTCCCTCTCCCTTCATGTTTATTTCTTCTTCTCTCCCTTTCCTTTGCTCTGCACTTTGTGTCATTGGCTCCCATCGGTGTGTCATCCAGATGACTCTGATACGGGTCAGTTGTCCTCCAGGATACTCAGCCAGCTTAGTCTTTTGTCAAGTCAAAGTTCAAGTCCTTTATTTTCATTTCCACAAAAATGACAGTGAAGCATTCATTGGCAAAGCAATTTGTAGTTCTCAGGCTCCTTCCAACAATGCTCATACAAATGCTGTACAAATAGTGAAACCCTATTAGCCAAATTTGGGATTTGGGGGAATATAAATAAAATTGACTTGACTTGACTATTGAGGTCTGAATGTAGCAGATAAAATGAGTCTCCGGGAAAGCCCCACAGTTGCTCTCCATTTTCTTTTGAAACAAGGAGCAGAAGCTGTCTTTAATGCCATCATAATCACTATGATATATAAGGAGTTACACTGTTAATTAATGCACCAATTAGATAATGTTTCGACGTCTGCACATACTGTAACTCATTGGTGGCATTTTGAGAAGCTCCATAACCTTAAGTACAAAGAAGTTACAGCAGTTCCATGGATTAGTGTTTTCTCATTAACATGCAGAATGTGGGCTTATAGTCCTTGAGGGTAAAAAAACATACATACATACATGGGCTCAGATGTGATAAGGACTAAACACAGAACAGGAAATGTCCAGGGAAAAGCTTCTCTCTAAAAGGATTGGGTATAGTAAGTCCAGTCATACTGTAAAGGGCTTAACTGAAAGAGTTCCTGGCCTCTCTGTCCCAGCAGTACTATATACCATTTGTCTGGCAGAGAGGCAGCTGCTTTGAAGCACCAAAAGCTCTCCACATTAGAACAGAATGGCCTGGGGCACAAAGCACTTCACTGGAGCACAGTGAGAGTCAACACTTGTGGGAGATCCACTAAAAACAACCTTCTTAAATCACATACACTACTACACGATTACACATCATAACAAACTATCATTTTGAGAGTGTCTTAGGACATGAATTACCAGTGGGAAATTATACATGTCAAAATTAATGGCTGAATAATTATGACCATGTTCCATGAAGCAGAAATGAAACTTTAATTAACTTGTAGTTTTTTTGGCCTTGAATATGATCAAAACGAATTGAAACCTGAGGAACATGAGACCTGCACAAAGATAATTCCAGGGTTGTAAAGATTAATCGATACATATCAGGAAAACTGAAACAAGAGTCAGAAATACACAACTACTGATCGCACCCAAATTTTACCCAAAGTTTAAAATTCAGAAAAATAGCAATATGGCTGTCAAAGAGATAACTTCTCAATTCCAAGTTAGGAAGGCAACATGAGTGCTGACAGTTACCAAGAGGAGCTGTCGACACAAAGCAAGTCATGTTAGCGTTTACTAACGCCTTTGCTGCTGCAAATGCTATTTCCGTCCGATGCCAACTCCTCCCAATTACTGAAGGCATATGATGTTTTACTTACAGAGACATGCGTCCACACAGTGTGAAAATACACAACTCAAAAGAGTGACACTGACCCAGAACTGAGCAACAACATTGTAGTAAAACAATCATCATCCTTAGGGGCTAGCTAACAAAGTTATGTTCATCATATAACTGAATCAGCCTGAGTGTACTATTGTTAGTGTGGCACATCATTTTCTAGGAATTTCTGATTAAGAATTTGAATTAATTATTAGAATAATTCATTTATTTGAATTAAGCCGACCAGCGCCGGGGAGAGGGGATCCTCCTAGAACGAGCGACTGTCCCTGACCCGCAGAGTTGGAAAAAAGAAAAAAAGGAATAAATAGTACAATCTTCTTATTAAACAGTTTAATCCGATTTAAATGAAAGATTATTTGGGTACATCCCCAGTAATTCCTGTTTGTATACAGTATATTTATATATAGGCGTACACCTTTTTGTTCACATACTTTTGTAGATACAGTAATAGCCCTGTCTATTCTTTACCTACCTAGAGAGAGGGAGAGCGTGTGTGACGGTGACGCACCGCTTACCAGCTT
This sequence comes from Bovichtus variegatus, assembly GCA_943593645.1. Classification (NCBI taxonomy): domain Eukaryota; kingdom Metazoa; phylum Chordata; class Actinopteri; order Perciformes; family Bovichtidae; genus Bovichtus; species Bovichtus variegatus. The sequence continues at coordinate 10,734 of CALSCE010003363.1, forward strand.
TAACCAGTAACCAGACCTCCAACAACATGTGTTTATCTTTTATTATACAGAATGCATTGTTTTTCATGTAAATGTCACAAAGAACCCATAAATAAAATGTGTCAAATTATTTTATTTTATATGATGTAACTGGTTGTGGTAAATGGAACGATGATATCATCTCATATCGATCGCATACCCCTGAATTGAATCAAATCTTATCATGGCAGTCTTTGTAATATGGGCACAACATCGTATCGTTGTGTCTGTGTTGTATTTGTAGCGGACTGTGATCTGTGTATCAAGCTATGTATCAAATCATCTGAAAGGTGGAGATACACAACTCTAATAAATGAACATACCGCCAAATCATCCTGTTCCTCACTAAAATAAGAACTCTGAACACTTCTGCACGGACAGGAGAGAGGTGAAGGAGAGAAATCGCACTCAGCAACAACCTCCGTCACAGGGAGCCCCAGTTTGCGGCCGAAGCAACTTCAGGTAATCCAGCAAAAGTCCAAGCGCCGGGTGTCACAGCGGGCTGGTGGAGGGTCTAACCTGTGTAACAGCAGAATCACAAAGTTTGCAGTTCCCCTGGATTAGACGGTGCTGCGGTTGAACTCACTCGCTAATTGCTAACTGCTAACTGAGTGCTCCTGGTATATTATGCATTCGTGTAGACTGCAATCGGTGAAATTAGATAACAACAGAAATGAATCTAATGTTTTACTATTAGATTCTGTCCCTATATATATATACACATATATATATATATATATATATATATATATATATATATATATATATAT
>CALSCE010003378.1:0-14178 GCA_943593645.1 Bovichtus variegatus
CTATCTATCTATCTATCTATCTATCTATCTATCTATCTATCTATCTATCCATCCATCCATCCTTCCATCTATCCTTGTGTTCTTTTTGTTTCCCCCCGTCGCTTCTCCCTTTGTCTGTTATGATCTAGAGGTTAATGAGGCTAATTTGAAGACTTTGGTTGCACCTCTCTCCACATGCAATGTTCTTTTTAGTGTCCGTCATCTGTATTGTAAGAATATTGTGCCCAGTTTTTACATTTTGGGTAGGGGGAGGAAGTACTTGATATTTTTAGACTGGCGTCCTTTAAGCCTTTCTGCTTGATTTGTTGTGAGAAAGAAGTGAACGTTAAAGCAGAAACAGATAACTCCCTTCCCCCTTTAGCGTTTTCAAGTGGTATTATTGTTGGTGCCGTTGTCGGATCGCTTTCCGTTTTCCTCAGAACTACCAACAACAAAGGGCACACTGCGTTTGTTTCCATGGCTACCGCTACCAGAAACAACCATAAGGATCTACTAGAAACTAGAAACCCTGATCTCAGTGCTATAATAAAGGCAGCGTTAAACACCTGGTAGTATTATTTAGTAGGCAAACTTTGTTACTTACCAACCAATCTAGTTTAGTAGAAAGAACGTTATTTATCACTCCCACTTCGCCTTTCTTGCCAACTCCGTCAACAGGGCTCTTTAGCTGCGTAGAGTTTCCATAGTTAACATTACTCCGGCTGTTGCGCTACCTGAGGTCAGCTACTGTAAGATATTCTGTTGAGTTGCATCATAGTCAAATGCTCTCTGGTAAACAGTGATGCTGTGTATATGTTTGGGCTCTTATTGTGAAAGGGAGATCGTGACCCATGGGCGGACAGAATTGTGTGAATTGTGAATAGTTACTGTAACTATTGTAATTTAACGGTCATTAAGCATTCACTTAGGATTTCAAAGAAAGTAGACGGACTGGGAATCGTTTGAAAGACATCACAAGCCCACCCTCCATCTCAATTACACTTGCTATATTATCCTTGAAAAGCCTCCACTAAAGCTGTGTGTCATTCATTTAAATGATGTCTTGTTTCCTTCGCTCACCTCTAGTGTTATTTGGAGCGATGTCAGTTATTAATGACGGCTGCACGGCAGGAGGAGATCCAAATCTCGTGTTTCAAATTTGTTTTAGTGATTTTTGCTCATCTCCTTCATCAACAGCGTCATATTTGTAATCAATCGAGATAGATCCCATTCAAGTTTGTGTTTTTACTGTAAGATTATGGCAGTTACATTAAAATTGGTGCACTCGGCTGGTGCAAACTAGACACGTGATGGTGTTGCTGCTTTTAGTGGTATCATTATCGGCTGAATTGTCTGGGGAAATTCTGCAAGGATGTCAATATTGTGCATCCCTGCAATATAAAGGAACAGGTGATAAACCAATTTATTGTAAACCAGATATTCACACAGCAGCTGCGTCATCAGTTAGATTGTCCGCACATTAGCATGTCCGATAAAGATATTCCTTCAGTCTTGTCCCTTAAATTCACTATGAAGCTGCGACGAGCACAGTTTGAAACTTGCTGACTTTGGTGACATTTTCTGGTCCATGAGTACTTTTTTTATGTAACTGTCTTAAAGGCTGTGACTATTTGCTGGCTCCGGACTGCAGAGAGAGGACGAATATTGATCAGAAGAGGGAGTAAGAAACTGTCAAACTGAAAAGTGGAAGTTGAATAAACATTTATAAGAAGGAGAGTTATTTTCCCTACAGTACAAGAAGTGTTCAGCAGGGGCCAAGTTCAGGTCAGGTCCGCCAAAACAATGTTCTCTGAGTGATGCCTCCTCGGCCTCACAATAGTCTCAAATGGCTACTCTACATACTGTGCATGCATAATAGGTATATAATGACATATACAATACAGCACAACCTAATTTCTTTTAATTAAGGCCTTAACGACATTTTCCACCATAGTGAAATGTGAATTTTGCCACGACCCGTGCTGTGTTTCCACCATGAAAACTAAAAGAATTGTACAGTAGAGTGTTTTCATCAAATTTACAGACTGGCTGTTCAGAGCAATACACACACACACATACACACACACACATACACACACACGCACACACACACACACACACACACACACACACACACACACACACACACACACATTCCCACACATACAGTGTGAGATGCTATGTTCAGTTTGCTATTAAGAGGAGTGCTGGGCCAAGAGAGCTCTTGACTTTGACAGGCTCTCCATCTTTTGCACACACACACACACACACACACGCACACACACACACACACGCACACACACCCGACCATCAGGTAGAATGAGGTGGATAAGTGTATAATTATGGGATGTTTATGACTGTGTCCCATCACTTAGCAACAGTTTTACATTTACTTACTTCCAGGTGGTGCAGAAATATTTTTGACTTATTTAGAGCTCAGATGTGAATTTCTGTCTGGACTGAACTGCACTAGTGGAAAGATGAAACATGAAAACCCTGCGTGCTGTTTAGATGATGTAAAGAAACGAACGCATTGGAAATGCATTCACTGGGTGATGTCTGTGAAAGCATTGCCCACCGTTTCAAATCACAGTTAGCTTGCTGTTGTTTTTTTTAATAAAATGTTAATAACACACTACTGCCTTAAAAAACCCCTTTGTTGTGAGGTGGACGTCCGTATGGGACATCAGGTTTTGTGTATCTTTGTAGAGGAGACAGAGGCTGTTCAATGATGTTGCATGTAATGACATAAATGTCCCACAAGCCAATGTTTAAACAGGAAACAGTGGAAGGATTACAGGTGGTGGACACAACATTATGAACAGCTCTACTATCTAATGCAATCCATCCTTCCATCCATGTAAAAACTGTCCTCTGAGTGAGTTTCAGCCCCAAAACGACATGTTTACACTGTGAACTCTTTTCTAAATAAAGTAGCTCCCCCTAGCTTCAAAATGTCTTAAAAAGTCGCCTGATTACGCCATACGCTCATTTGCTTTTGGTGACGTCCTCGCACATTCAATTGCATACAATATTAATGGTAAATGGACGGCATTTATGCAGCGCTTTTGCAATCTTTGCGACCACTCAAAACGACTTCCTTAGCCACAGCCGCCCACGATTTAGTGGTTGTGTTGTGTCAGCACTTATTTAACCCAAACCATGATTTTTCCCTTAACCTAACCAAATAATTTCTTTTGTGCCTAAACCTAAGCAAATCTTAACCGCAGTGTCACATCACGATATTTATCAACAGTGAGTTGTATTGATTTTAGGACGCAAATAGAAATGATGTTGTTTTGGTAAATGGCAGACGGACTGCATTTATACAACATTTTACACTTTCTGCCTCTCATTCTCCCACTCAAACTCACACCGATAGTGACAGGCACCCAGGCCAGGTGCTGGCCCGGGTGCCTTGCCCTCCCGAGCCACAGCCGCTCTTCCCGATACGGATCAGAAAACACTTCTATGTGTCGTTCTAGAGATTTTGTGCAAACGACCCTAAATATATATGTGTTTACAATTTCATTGAACATCTTCTTTCCTCTCTGTACAACAGTCTGATGGGATTTGGGACACTTTTGAACTTCTAGCTGCTTTGGTGTGTTCTTTTTTTGGACACATTTTTCAGATTTGTTTTTCCTCATAATAGTTAATAGGCACTCTTTAACCATCTTATAGAATTGATCACATTTTAAAAGAATAGGAGCCTCACTTTACAATGCAGGGTGACATAACTGACTCACAAATGATTTTCATATTTTCCCCTTCCTTATGCTGAATCAGTCAGCACATTGTCAAAGTCTTGTAGTGTACAACCATCTCTAGAAATGCAGTAGAAAATAAAACCCTGAGTTTTTTTTCTCTTTTCTTATCAAAGTACAGCGAGTTTGCTCACAGGAAGGCGAGTAATCTCACAGGTTTTGTATAAAGTGTGATCCTGCATAAACAGACATTTCTCAAAAATTCATTTCAGTTTGTTTTAGTACTGCGTCTGTGCCAGGGGTAGCATAAAACCATTCCTTAGTGAAGCATAACCGTGAAACAAATCCAGGGAGCGCTCGTATGTCTGCTGCTGCTCAAAAGAGAAGGGATGAAAGCTGTTTTCTGGTGTGTATGTGGTCTGGCCTGGCAGGGGAGGGGACGCATCGCTGACAGCTACTTCTCTTTGTAAGGCGAAGATATTATTCCCCATTGAAACATCTGTTGAGACACCTTGTGGGTCTGTTGTGTCTCTGTGAGTCAATGTCTCTGTAAGTCATTTTTAAATCTTCTCCAAATGGTACAGCGCAAAGCTGCTCCACGCAAAGACAATATTCTGTTGTATTAACACAACCAAACCCATTGCTGCACTTAGGAATTATAAATGAAAATCCTGCAGCTCAACTAGGAAGTGTAAAAATGTGTCTGTGTCTTTTTTCCTCCCTTTTCATTCTGTAAACTGTCTGTCCTCTTCCGCCTCACCCAGGTGAGCCTGATGCACAACGGCTGGCCGGTGATTTCAGCGTTTGCCGGCGACCAGGATGTGACGCGCGAGGCGGCCAGTAATGGTGTTCTGATCCAGATGGAGAAGGGAGACCGGGCCTACCTCAAACTGGAGAGAGGAAACCTAATGGGAGGATGGAAATACTCCACCTTCTCCGGCTTCCTGGTGTTCCCCATGTAGAGGAAGAGGGAGAGGAAGAGGAGGAGCAGGGGGTGGAAACGAACGAGGAGGAGCTGGTGGAAGAATGAAAGTGTGATGATATGAAGGGGGAGGGGGGCGGAGGCAGATGGTGGAAGACGAGGGCCGTGGGAAAGAGAAAAGGACGTGAAAAAAGATGGTGTAAAGAAGAAAAGAGTAGAAGGAACGTGACAACAGACTCTGTTTGGGACTCTGCAGAGGGAGGAAGGATGAGAGATGTTAGAGAGATGTAGGAGCGATTATACGACGGTAAAACGAGAGAAGAATCATGAAGCCAGTACACGAAGGTGTATGGCCAGCTTCTTCACTTCCCTTCCTCCTTTCATCCATCCTTTCCATCCATCCTTTCCTCCCTCTGTTTTCTCTGTGGCTTGACTGCAGCTTTGGACAGCCAAAACCTTTTTTATTCTCTGCTGAAAGACGCAATTGATCATTTATACGTTCCAGCGTGTTCGAGTGTAGACCCTCCCTGCCTCCACATTCATTCAATCATCCCTTCATCAATCTCTATCAACATAAGCTTTGAAGAATGTTTCTTGAAGAACTGCTCCCCACATCTCCAATTTCCTGTGGCCATATTTGTAGTCATTTTGTTTTCACGCTTGACATAAATTGCACTGATTTTGGATCAGCCTCTACCCCAAAGCCAAACTAGAATTTTTATAGGGGAAACACTAAACTCTGATCACAAAATCAGGTGCTACATTTACATTCCCCGGAAAAGATTTGTTTTGCACTTATCATAATAATCATTGGCCTTTTGAAGTACTCCGATACCAAGTTGTTCGTGACCAGTGTCCACCCCACAACTCATGTGCGGCACATAAATGTAGCGCTTCCCACTCATAATCCAGGCATCAATTACGTTTCTGTACAAAATGTAATCAGGAAAACAGAGGAGTTGTATATAAATGTAAGGAGCAGGGAGGACACAGCGTCGCTATCTGACTTCCATCAGAAAACTAGAAAATTCAAAAATTAATATGCTACGAGCACAACCTTTAAAAAAGCACTAGAAACTAGAATGGCACTCGGAGAGCGCAGACCTCCGCCAAAGCCAATGGTGCATTCTCATGCTCCTCTGATTGGTCCTTCGTGCGACTTCAGTGTGTTCATGAGCTTTACGTCGTAATGTGGACACAACATGGACGCTACAAAGAAGTTGTGTTGTAATTTATTGCTCAGAGCGTTTAAACAACACGTCGACAGCTGTTTCCGAGTTGTTGTTCCGACTTGAGGGGGCGCTCACCTGAATTTTTCCTGTCAGGAAGTCGTTTTTCGGATTATTATCCGACATCACGTGAATGCAGCACAAATGCCCCGTCTCGCAATTTTAACGAAAGCCAAACAGAATCCGGGTATAGGCCCGGTGATTCGGATCCGATCCCACATTTGAAGGGTTCTTCCGTGGCCCCTTCCACCAAGTTTCATGAAAACCAGGCCAGTAGTTTTTCTGTAATACAGCTGACAGACAAACAGACATCATATAACCTCCTTGGGGGAGGTAAAAATGCGATTCCACTGCACTGAAAATAAATGGAGAAACAGTAGGAAACATACAGGCTACAACAACAGGAATTTCAGGTAAACTGTTCAATTTCGATGTATTAAAGTCTCTAAATAGTCTCCAGCCATGTATTTAATGAACCTAAGATCACACAATGCACACAGAACGCATACAGTACCGTGCTCCTTCAGTGTTTTTATCATCTCTCTGGTAGACACACACACACACACACACACGTTCAAAACAACCTCCATATTGTCCTCCCATCCTTCGTCCACACCTTCATCCCCTTCCCCCGGTCTATTTCCCCTCCCTCCATCACCGCTACTCTTTTTTCAGATTTGTACCCCTCCCTCTCCAGGATCCTCTTCTCTCTTCGACTATGCTGTTTACCCACAAGTGCAGATTTCTCTCTCTTCCTTTTTTGTATGCCTCTGTTATCCCTCACTCCCCTCTCTCTCTCTTCCTTTTCTCAACTCCATGTCCCTCTCCTTCCTCATGTCTGTACTTTATCTGCTGCTGTACTCGTTTGCCTCCCAGCACGGATCCTTCCTTGCTTTTCTTCAATGTTGGACTTTGGACACTGAAACCAACTTACAACCACGGACTCTATAATATATACAGTTTATATATATATATACATATGCAGTATATGTATATATATATACATATATATATGAATTTACACAGTATATATACAAATGGTTCTATATAAATATAGCGAAATTTAAGCCACCATTTCTATTCTACTGGTATTATGATGATAATAATGATAATACTAATACTGAAAACTGAATCTGGTTGATGACTATAATATCTGTATTTCCGTACTTCAGTGTTATATAAAAGAAAAAATATTCTAAGAGAAACTTACTAGTGATTGTGTGTGGAAATCTGAGGCTGCCGTTCTGCTCTTCTGATTAAAAACATGCTTCTTGTTATTGTTTTGGGTCAAACCAAGTTGTGGCTAAAAAGCTGAGACTCCTACTTATGTAAAAAACCTACAGCTAAAAAGGATTTTTTATTTTGTTTATTTGTATTATTTGTTATCATTATTATTAATATTATTATTATTATCAATCAAATCAAATCAATTTATCTAATGTTTTCTTATTTTTTTGCTCTGAAATCAATAAAATTTAAATGGTACTTTTATTTTTCTTAAACCTACTTCAAGCATGGCCTGGCAAATCATTTTTGTTGAAGCTGGCATAACTTCTGAAAGCAAACAGAAACACACACAGCCCCAGGTGTGTTGAAGTGTGTAACGGTGGGTGGTGTTCACTATATGTGTCTTTCTTGTTATTGTCTCCTCCTTTCTCCACATCTCCCCGTGGATCTTTACTCAGTCACTTCTACGCTGTATCTCTTTACCCTGTTCTCTCTAAATGCAATCGATGAGTTTTCCTTGTTTATTTGCCTCCTCTGTCCCTTTTCTCCTCTTCTCCTGGTGCCTCTAAACTCTCACGTTCCTTTCTTTTCCATTAGTGTATGTTTATTTAATTTTTTTGGGGTGCTCCACCCTCTCTCTCTCTCTCTCTCTCTCGCTCTCTCTCTCTCTCCACTCGGTTGGTTTTTAAGGTTTTGTGGTTCGTTTCTCTCCAGACTCTATAATGAGCTCCAGGGGGAAAATTTGAGCTGGAATAACAAGCAAACATCAACATCATCTCCCCTCTTTCTCCTGAACCTCCCTCCTTCTCCTCTTCTTCTTTTCCCCCCTCATCTGTCTTCATTTCTTCTCTTTCCCGGCTATTGATTCTCCTTCCTGTCCATCCTCTTTTACACATCTTCTTCTCTCCAACATCCCTCTGTTGCCTCTTTCTGACTTGACTCTGACTTCTCCCGCTCTGCTCAGTCCTGTCTCCATGGCACTTCCCTTCTACTTCTCTTTGCTTTCCTCGTTCTTTCGTCACACTGTGTTCTTTTTTTGTTTTTATTTACTTCCCTCTTTACTGCCAAATACTGTATTGGCATAAATATAAGACAATATTTTTAGTCTAAATTACGTTGGAACAACTGGAGTCGTCTTACTTCCCCAGAACACTCTGTCTCTCTCTCTCTCTCTCTCTCTCTGTTTCTCTCTCTCTCTCTCTCTCTCTGTCTCTCTCTCTGTCTCTCTCTCTCTCTCTGTCTCTCTCTCTCTCTCTCTCTCTCGGTGCATGCTGGGAGTTTGTGGTGTGTGAGCGAGACGCTGAGCGCGTGCTTTTTGAGATTTTTTTGATTTATTTTGTTAATAATATATGTTAATTTAACTTAGTTTATTGGTGGCAGTTTACTTTAGTTTATTTGTGGTGTTTGTAGGTGGTGTAGGTGGTGTATAGTGTGTTTTTTCCATCCTGCCGGTGTCACGCCGGTCGGCGTCTGACGCCATGGTAAATGGAGACTTCGCCAAGCTCACGAGGAAGCACGGTATCAAGGTATCTGCCGGCTTCCCGTGTAGCGTGGAGGAGATCGGGCTTGCGGTGGGGGAGAAGGTCGGACACGGCAGTGTGAAGTCGCTGGCGCGGATGAACAGCGCCGTTGTCGTCTTCCTGGACCAGGTGGAGAAGGTGCACCGCGTCGTCGAGACAGGTATCGTGGTGAACGATTTGTTTGTACAGGTTCAGCCACTGACCCTGCCCGCAACCAGGGTGATCCTGTCAAACGTCCCTCCCTTCATAACCGATGAGTTCCTCAGCAGAGAGCTGTCCAGACACGGGAAGATAGTTTCCCCGGTGAAGAAGATGCTGTCTGGATGTAAGTCTCAGTTACTGAAGCACGTAGTGTCTCACCGCAGACAGCTTTATATGATACTTAACAACCGGGATGTGGAGCTCAACCTCCGCTTTCATGTTAGAGTAGATGATTATGACTACGTGATTTTTGCGACCTCATCGGTTATGAAGTGTTTTGGTTGCGGAGAGGAGGGACACACCGCGAGGGCCTGTCCGAGGCGCGGGGAGCCGGCTCCGCCTGGGCCAGGGGAGACGGCTGGCGCTGCTGCGGGGACACCCTCTATCGTGCCGGTTGTAGCGGAGCGGCGGGCGGCTGCTGTTGGGGGGGGGGGGAGCCTCGCCGCCGTGGGCGGCTGCTCCGCAGCCGCTGTGGCGGTGGACCCCCTCGCCCCGGGAGCAGCCGCTGCTGCTGTCGCTGCGGATGAGGTGGCAGCGCCTGGGCGGCCGATGGCTGCGCCTGGGCGGCCGGTGGCCGCTCCGCGAGCCGCGCCGCGCCGTGCCACTGTCGTGTCCGACCTTGTGCACGAGATAGGTGGTGAGATTTCACAGGGTGGGTGTAATAGTAAAGGTGTAGAAGAAAGTGAGCACGTTTGTTTGGGTGAGGCAGGAGAAAACGAGGTGGAGGGTAATATAGGTAAAGAAACATGTGAAAATGATGGGGAGCAGGTCAATAAAACAGACAAAAACAGAGAACAGACAGAACCAGAAAATAACAGTGAAATTAATGTAAATCATATAGTGGAAAAAAGGACTTGGGGTGAACAGGTTGAGGAAGCAGAGATGGAGGAGGAAGCAGCAGTAGCAGGAACAAATAAACAAAAACCTGCTACAAAAAGAAGAAGAAGGGCAAAAAAAGAAACTGAGGCAAAAAATATAAAAACTGGGGATGAAGGGCAGACAGGAAGAAGGCTGGGGCAGACTGAGGACAGTACCAGTGAGGAAGAGTCTGCCTCAGACAGCAGCGAGGGTTTTAGTGTGGTTTTAAGTAACAGTCAGAAAAAAAAGATGTACACGGCTGAAAGTTTGAAAGTGTTCCTCCAGCAAACTAAAAACCAGCATGGTGTAAAAGTGGAGGAACACTTTCCTGATATAGCCGTTTTTAATACCTCAGCCAGACTCCATATGAGCCAGAGAGAGGAGTCTGGCCTCACTGACCAGGAGGTTTTTAGATTAAAAAAACTTGTGTTAAAGGTAAAAAAGCAAATGAACATTGATGATGTGTGTCTTAACTAATTTATTTGTTTTTATTTTAGCTTTTAACACATATTTTATTATGGATAGATGTAAAATAGGTGTTTTAAATGTGAATGGAGCCAGAGTTTTTAAAAAAAGAACACAAATCTATGAAACCGCCAGAATGAAGAATGTTGATGTACTGTTTTTACAAGAAACGCACAGCGACTGTTTTAATGAGACAGACTGGAGGAGAGAGTGGGAAGGGGAAGTCATTTTAAGCCACAACACTTCTCTTAGTGGAGGAGTGGGCTTCCTCTTCTCCAAGTCTTTTACTCCAGTCTCACTGGAGGTCGAGCATTTTATCGAGGGGAGGTTGCTTTTAGTGAAAGCACGGTTTGACCTTTTTAATGCTGTTTTTATAAACGTGTATGCTCCAACAATCGGTGCAGAGAGGAAGCTGTTTTTACAAAAAGTTAATGATGTTTTAAATGGCTGTGCCTCGGAGGATTTTTTATTCTTGGGGGGAGATTTTAACTGCACAGAAAATGCACTTTTAGATCGTAACCACGCAGAGCCGCATCCAGCGTCCCAGAACGCTCTGAGGCAGCTGGTCCACTCTCATGGCCTGGTGGATGTGTGGAGGAGGATGCATGCAGACACTAGACAGTACACATGGTCCCACCTGAGAGAGAACAGGATCTCCTCAGCCAGGTTAGATCGTATTTATTGTTTTAAACATCATTTTAATATTTTTAAAGTGTGCACTATTTTACCTGTTGGTTTTACAGATCACTCCTTGCTTTTATGTAATGTTTTTATTAGAAACATTGTGCCAAGAAGCGCATACTGGCATTTTAACTCAGTTTTAACTTTTGATAAAAAATTTAGAGAGGTTTTTATTTATTTTTGGAGTGTTTTTAGACAGAGCAAGGGTGATTTTAGCAATCTTAGGCAGTGGTGGGACCATGGTAAGACTGAAATCAAAATGCTTTGTCAGCAGCACACCCTCAATGTCACACAAGACATCACCAGATCTATGAAAGACCTGGAGGGTGACATAGTGGAACTAGAAAAAATCAGTGAGTCCACAGGAGATCGAGGATATATTGAAATCCTCAAAATAAAAAAAATGGCGTTGGCCGACCTGCTAGAGGTAAAAGTACAGGGTGCACTGGTCCGGTCCCGGTTTCAAAACACCACCGAGATGGATGCTCCCTCTAGCTTTTTCTTCGGCCTGGAGAAAAAGAACGGGCAGAGGAGGGTAATCCACTCACTCCTTTCAGACGCAGGGCAAGAAATAACGGAACCAAGCCAGATCAGAAGGCGAGCTGTGAGTTTTTATTCCTCCCTCTACTCCAGTGAGTATGAGGGGGAGGACACACTGGTGGAGGAGTTCTGTGGTGGACTACCACAGGTCTCCGAGGAAGACAACTCACAGCTCGAGGGGCCGTTGACCATGCGGGAGCTGCAGGCCGCTCTGCAGGCTATGCAGGGACGGCGGGCTCCCGGCATCGACGGCCTCACAGTCGAGTTTTATAAAGCCTTCTCGGATATTTTAATACATGATCTTTTAGATGTTTTTAATGAAAGTCTGGCCTCTGGTTCCATGCCGATGTCCTGCCGCAGAGCAGTAATAACACTCCTGCCTAAGAAAGGAAACCTGCAGGACATCGGAAACTGGCGCCCTGTGTCTTTGCTGTGTGTGGATTACAAGCTTCTGTCCAAGGCCCTGGCCACCAGGCTGGGGAGGGCTATGGAGCAGGTCATCCACCGGGACCAGACCTATTGTGTGCCCGGCAGGTCCATGGTAGACAATGTCTACCTAATTCGGGATGTTTTGGAGGTCTCCAGCTCATTGGGCATTAATACTGGTCTGATTTCTCTAGATCAGGAAAAGGCTTTTGACCGCGTTGAGCACAACTTCCTCTGGAAAGTGATGGAGAAGTTTGGGTTCAGCGCTGGTTTCATAGCTAAGATCAGGGTTTTGTACAGTGAAGTTGAGAGTGTGCTGAAGTTTAATGGTGCTCTGTGTGCTCCTTTTAGAGTGTGTAGAGGGGTCCGGCAGGGCTGTGCTCTGTCGGGGATGCTCTATGCGCTCTCCCTGGAACCTCTCCTCTGCAAAATACGTTCCAACCTACAGGGTCTGTTTTTACCTGGTTTTAATGGCGGCATTGTTTTATCAGCGTATGCTGACGATATAGTGGTTGTTGTTGGAAGCCAGAGGGACGCAGACCTTTTAACTGACATTATAAAGGATTTTAGTACAGCATCGGCAGCGAGGGTGAATTGGAAGAAAAGTGAAGCCCTCGCTGTCGGTGAGTGGCGTGGCGGTCTCCCGGTTCTTCCCCAGAACCTGGCCTGGAAAAAAGATGGTTTTAAATATTTAGGAGTGTTTCTGGGTAAGGAGGACGTGGTCCAGAGGAACTGGGAGAACGTCACAGAAAAGATTGAGGGAAAAATTTCCAAATGGAAATGGCTGCTCCCTCAAATGTCTTTTAAAGGTAGGGTTTTGGTTTTAAACAATCTTGTTGCATCCCAACTGTGGCACCGCCTGACCTGTGTAGACCCTCCCTCAGGTTTATTAGCCAAAATACAAGCAAAGATGGTGGATTTTTTTTGGGATGGTCTACACTGGGTGCCACAGGGGGTGCTGTTTTTACCCAGAGAGGAGGGGGGGCAGGGCCTCATCCACCTGGCCAGCCGAACAGCCACTTTTAGACTACAGTTTTTACAAAAATATCTTACAGGCCCGGCTGATTTGGTGTGGAGAGATGTGGCCAGCTGCATTCTCAGACGTGTGAGTAACCTGGGGCTGGATGCTGCTCTGTTTTTAACTGATTCTAAATGTTTAAAGTTAAGTGGGCTGCCTCCGTTTTATCAGGGTGTTTTTAAGTCTTGGGCCCTTTTTAATCAAAAAAGGTGCACAAAGTCTGACTCTCTGCACTGGTTGTTAAATGAGCCTCTAATTCACAGAGCCAGGTTAGACATCTGCAGCAGCGTCACACCTGGCCTGATGGCGGCGCTGTGCAGGTCCAGGACCCTGACTCTGCAACAGCTGGTGGATGCAGTGGGGCCGGACCTGAGCGATGCCCGGGCCCTGGGCTCTCTGCTGGGTCTGAACTCTCTCCGGATGGCTCAGAGGATCCTGGAGCTCTGGAGGCAGAGGCTGTCGGGAAAGGAGAGGAGCCTCATCAAGGACTACGGCGGTGGAAAGGCTTCTCCAGACCCAGCAGATCCCTTTCCAGAAATCTACCTAAGCCCAGGGCTCGGAGAACTGACCGGCCCCCTGCTCAAGGTCAAAAACCCTGAGAGACTGTCGCTGCATAAGGCGGATAAAACCGCCTTTTACGGGAACTGTGTAAAAAGTATAAAAAAAAATACCCTCAGCGACAGGCCCTCCACTGTGTGGAGTACCAGGCTGGGTGGAGGAAGTGGACCTGGCCCACAGTGGAGGATTTTATATAAACCTCCCCTCAAAAAGCGGACCGCCGACCTCCAGTGGAGGATTTTACATGGCGCCATCGCCTCCAATGCTTTTATCTCTGTTATTAATCCTGCTGTTTTTAACAACTGTCCTTTTTGTCAACTACATGAGACTGTTTTCCATGTTTTTAGCGAGTGTAAGAGACTTTTAAGTTTCTTCACTCTCTTAACATTGGTTTTTAGTCTTTTTAATGTAGTTTTTACTGAGAGTGTTTTTATCATGGGAGCTGCCTACAAAAAAGCGAACAAAGAAAAGTGGCAGCTCCTAAATTTCCTCTCAGGAGAAGCTAAGATGGCCATATACATAAGTAGAAAAAACAGAGTGGAGAACAGAGAAGGGCAGGAGGCCAAAGCAGTGTGGCTGTGCAACATCAGGGCGAGACTCTGGCTCGAGTTCAGGTTTTATAAACATATAGGAGATTTAGACACTTTTAAACAACGTTGGTGTTTTAAAAATATTATTTGTTCTGTCAGGGACGAAGAATTGCACTTTGCACAAGTTTTTATGAGATAGTTTTTTTTTAAAAAAAAAAGCACTTTTATGTATTGTATTTAAAATATTGTAAATAAAGTGTTTTTGAAAAAGTCAAAAAGTCTCTCTCTCTCTCTCTCTCTGTTTCTCTCTCTCTCTC
>CALSCE010003395.1:0-11303 GCA_943593645.1 Bovichtus variegatus
GAGAGAGACACAGAGAGGGAGACAGAGAGGGAGAGAGGAGCAGTTTCCAGTGGCTGGAGATTGTTTCCCACAGAGGTGAGACAGGAGACTTCACCAGGGACACAGAAAGGTAAACCTGCCTTAACTGAATTTATGCACTTTAAAATATGTGATATACTTTGTTGAAATACGTTTTGATTTGAATTCCTTTTAGCTCATAGTTGATCTGGTTACACGAGCCCTTTTCATGCTCAAGAGAGTAACGTTGTTTTTTTTTTTACAACATACGATTTTCCCCCCCGTGTACTTTATACATGCTGAGTAACTTTAAGACGTTATTGTTCTTTGCCTATGGAAATAAACGCGAGATAATTTACTCTGACAACAGGACATTATAACGCTACATCTTTAGAATCGCTTTCAATTGGATACAAGTTCTGTGTGTAGAATATATTCATGATATATGTCATTTAAAAAAAAAAAAAAAAAGAAGAAAACCTTCAAAGTCTGATGACGCCCTGAAACGTGGACTTTGTGTATTTTTAATCGATTTCAGGCTGTTGTTAGTTAAAAGCTTCACCTGTTTCCTATCGGCGTACATTGATTCCACCTCCAGTGATGTTTAAAATGTGTGCAAGGCAACTTATTGATGACCACATCTCTCTGTCGTTCAGATTTCGGGATGCGCCACTCGTGCGTAAAACCCTGGCACCTTCTCCGGATGAAGCGCCGAGAAGAAAAACACCACGACTATGAAACCATAAATAACCGTCGTTAACCTCATCGTGGACACGTTCAACCTTTTAAATACTCGTTTTTAGAAGGAGAGCATCAGAGGAGGAGGAGGAGGAGGGGGGCGAGGGGGAGAAGGATCTCTTGTAACCCATCAAGGGGCAGACTGAATGCGATGTTCACGCCAAATTCGGGAAAGGGGAAATAGAAGGAATGCACGCGAGTGGAGATAAACAAAGTGTCAAATGTTTTTTTTTTTTTGTTTTTTTTAAAGAGCTGGGAATGGAAAACGAGCCCGGACACAAAACCGCTCCTTTAGTGATCAAGGACACCAAACAGCACCTCGGTTGAGATTTTTTTCCGGAGAAAAAACCCATCGGATGGGATTATTATTCATGCTTGTGGTTTCCTTCCATCACACTGTAACCGTCTGTGCAGTAAGGGAGAGTGCATTCTTCCATGTTCTCTCTTTTTCTAACATCCCGGAAACTGAAACAACAGTGACAGTAAGAGATCCCAAAATGACCCAGTGGACCTGCTACTTCTCAGTGACTTGCTGTTTTTTGGCAACTGTTGCTCTACAGACAGGTCTTTGATGCACTTTAACGTAACCTTTTGATCTGCTGAACTGTCCATAACCAACTTTTGAGGCTCAACGACAAATGACTGACGTATCCTGTGTGAGAAGATGTCTAAAAAAGGGAAGACAAATACACTAATGTTTCTCTAAAACTATGACGTATCCTGTGTGAGAAGATGTCTAAAAAAGGGCAGACAAATACACTAATGTTTCTCTAAAACTATGCCCAGAGACTCTTAGTTCTCCTCTTCAAACATGGAGAATGTGTCCGTCCCTGTTGGTGCGCCGCCAGTCTGCAACGATTCTGTGGACTTCTACTCCCTCATGTCAGGCAACCGCACTGACCTGAACTGCACTCCTCCCTCAGAGTTTTACTTCTACGCCGATCTTTACGTCATTTTACCCGTCATCTACTCTGTAATTTGCGCAGTGGGACTGACAGGCAACACGGCCGTCATCTACGTGATCCTCAAAGCGCCCAAGATGAAAACGGTAACCAACATGTTCATCCTGAACTTGGCCATCGCCGATGATTTGTTTACTCTGGTGTTGCCGATTAACATAGCCGAACACTTGCTGAACTACTGGCCTTTTGGCGAGGTTTTGTGCAAGGTCATCCTCAGCATAGACCACTACAACATCTTCTCCAGTATCTTCTTCCTGACAGTTATGAGCATTGATCGCTACCTGGTGGTTTTGGCCACGGTGAGGTCCAAGCGCATGCCCTACCGCACCTACCGAGCCGCCAAAATCATCTCATTATGTGTGTGGATCCTCGTTATCCTCATCGTAATGCCTTTCACTGTTTTCGCTGGTGTCTACATCAACCCAAATGATGCGAGGAAGAGCTGCGTGCTCAGCTTCCCCAGCCCGGAGAGCTTGTGGTTCAAAGCAAGCCGGATCTACACGCTCATCCTGGGCTTCGCCATTCCGGTCTCGACCATCTGTATCTTATACACCATGATGCTATACAAGCTGAGGAACATGCGGCTCAACAGCAACGCCAAAGCACTGGACAAGGCCAAGAAGAAAGTCACCATCATGGTGTTCATCGTATTGGCGGTCTGCTTGTTCTGCTGGACGCCGTTCCACCTCAGCACCATCGTGGCTCTGACGACGGACCTGAGGACCACGCCGCTGCTGATCGGGATCTCCTACTTCATAACCAGCCTGAGCTACGCCAACTCCTGCCTCAACCCGTTCCTCTACGCCTTCCTGGACGACAGCTTCAGGAAGGCCTTCAAGAAAATGTTGGAATGTAGACCCGCCTGAATGTACGATAGGAAGACACATGAAACCTGCCGCAGAGGTCTACGGAGACCTACTGAGTGAGGACTGACTGTGATGGAAAACTAGGATGGCAAAGGTTCCAATCTGAATTCTCAGCGTAGGTGATGCAGATTTGATCCGGTTGGTAAAGCTGCATTAGGCAACTTTGCACATTGTTTGCACATGATAGCAGCATTTATATCTTGTCATTTGTCTTTGGTATATCGAAAACATGTAAAACTATGCCTGTAAATTGGCACACGCCATTGTTAACGTGACACAACCCATCTATAAATGCTTTGTACAACGGCAAACTAAGTGATAAGAGGGGAAAAGTTTGGACGATTTGTGAGTCCAGCTTCGTCTAGACAGAGTGCCGTGTGGGTGTCACTTTAAATGCACCACCTCATGTGGGCGGAGGCAATCTTGTGCCAGCACAAGTCAATCTGAAGCCTCCCCCTGAGAGACAGGATGGTTTTCTCTTCACAGATTTTCTTTTATTGTTCTTTTACAGATTTTACCTAGTGCAGCCTTGTGTGGCTCTGAGAGCACAGTGTAAGAGAGATAATACTGTAAGTTGATAGAAATGTGCAATACTGCTTGCAATAGGGAACGGTCAAAATCCAGGACAAAATGGCCTTCAAAAAACAACTTGCTCGTTAAATTGTAACTATGTCACTGTCTGAATTCTGATGCTTTTTCAATGATGAAGTCCGACTATTTCCATGCAGGTAAAAAAAACAAAAAACAAATGAGGCAGCGAGCAGAGATGGGTCGTGACCGTCACTAAACTCTGACCTAACTGCAGACTGAGAAGCGACTCGGGGGGGGGGGGGTAAAAATTCAACACAGTGTCATTGATTTGCATGCTGTCACTCAAATCAACGTCGGGAGAAAAGAGTCAGGGTTGCAGGGACGACGTCAGGATGCATGTCAAGGGATTGTTATCCGTTACAACAACAACAAATAAATAAACCCCAGAGGGAAAAAGTCATTTATAAAGTCAAAACTAGTGGGATGCCTCGATAAAGATTGTGCGACCATGTATGCAAACACTTAATCTGCCTTTCAATGATGCCGTGTGTTGAGCAGAGTAATCTTTTTTACATTTTTGTGGAGTTCTTCTTTTTTTTAATTCTTTTTTTTTTTTGGTGGGCGGGCTACTGAGAACCGTTCGCAAAATGTGACCTGGACAGTGAAGTTGAACTCTTTAAATGATGACAAGTTTGGGGTATAGAAGTACACACTTTTTTTTTGATCCCCACAGAATGTATATGTACCACTTAAGAAATATATAAAAAAAAAAATTAAAAAAAAGGAACATTACCAACCCTGACAACAGTACTGTAGGCCTGATATTAGACAGGCATGGGACAGGAGGGCTATGTAAAATATAATCTCCGTTTCTCGTCACATTTTAACATTTATTTTTGTGAGCTTTTGTCGCCCCCTGTTGTCCACAGGGCTGTGTTGCATGAAAAATGCAGCCAGGGCCATTTACAGAGTTTGTGTGAGGGGAGTTACACAGTTTCCACACAGCTTGTGTCGCTGTCTGTGACGTCTCTCCTTTAAGAAAAGAATCCAATGAGGTTGACAATGATAAGGTTCACATTTAGCATCTCTCTCCATCTAGCGTCCCTGAGGCACAGTTTCAGATTTTCTTTTTTGCACAGTTAAAGTCATAAAGACATCGAAAACGTGCCACAAAACAGACGGGGGCTTATTTGAGGCTTCACTATGTAAAATCACAATATCAATAAAGGAAAACAATATAAATATATATATATATATATACCTGTGGGTACATTGAAAAGAGCAAGTGCATTTATCCAATGTAGTTTAATCAAATAATGAATGTTACCGTCATTACTAATGTGTTTCTGGCTTGCTGCAGGTGCTTGAAAGTTGCACACAAACGATTTTCAGGCTTAAATCCAAAAAATCTTGAGACTTTTGAAAGTTTTTTTTTAAGGGTTTATCTACTGGTAATATGTAATCAGATAATTCACATTTGCCACTGTTGCTGCCCTCTATAGTATCTAAAGGTCAAGGGAAGGCCATACATGTACACATGGCTTTCAGGGTTTCCACGTTGACAATTCTAACTTCTTCAGTTTGCAACATCACCTGCTAGTGTGCACTCTTTATTTCAACGTTCATTTTTACCATCATTTTCTTTAAATTGAAAATATATAACAATTCCCTGTGATACTATTTTTTAAAGGTTGTGCCATTCTGTCAAATAGAAACACTCAGATATGTATCTATGCTCTTTTAAATGTTGTAAATCATGACACGCAATGCCAGTGTAACTCCTTTCAACATCTGATGGCCATACTATGAGCAAACAGTACAGTCTACCTGTTGTAGATGACACTAGCTTGCAGCAGCTGTTTGGCGAGCACGTGATAAAAAAATTAAAAAGAATAAAAATCAGCTTCTCCAGCTTCCGTATGGCTCTGACTGCATCGGCAGAAACTATTCTGTACCATATGTCCCGCTGTAAATAGTTTCGTTTTTTTTTTTGTTGCAATTTAATTGTATCGTCATAGCAATGTATAGTCATATTTTTCTTCACAATAAAAAACGTGTGACACTAATGAGAAGAACTATAAAAATGTAGTTGAATATTCTGAATTATCGTCTTTGATGCAGCCTGTAATTAAGAAACCTGACATGTCATTTATTGTATCCGTGGATTTCACAAATCTTTCATGTCCATGATTCATTAAATATACATTTATTTTCCCACCAATACTCCTGTTTTTCAAGTCAAAAATTGCTTTACTTGATAGATGCAATAAATGTGCAGAAAATTGTGCGTTTCACTTCCAGCTTTTTACAGTTCTGATGTGGGCCTACATTAAATAAGAGAAGTACATCGGTATCATCAGTGGGTCGGGTCAGGATCACCAGAGTGATTTCTTTACATGGCCGACCACATCAGCCTTCAGCTGAAGAGCAGAAGGATGGATTAGCGGTTAGAGCTTCTTGTCAACGAAAGGTCACAGATTCAATCCACACAAAAGCCTGCTGCCTCCGTGATGTACTGCTTAGCTGTTCATAAATTGTACCAGGGAGACGATGCAGTGCAGCGGAAAACTGAGGGGCTTGTTTACGGTAAGATGGATGCATCTCAAAACAAAGAGTCAAAATTAATGATAGTGTGACATTAATACACCTCACAGCTCCATATATTAACCTGTTTTGTCATTTGAATTAAAGAGCGTGCGCCTATAAACCCAAACTAGTGTACAAAACGTGAAGCGACGAGCTGGTGAATACAGTGGGACGTCTAGTGGCGGAAGGTATTTTTCTCAGGAGGTGGTGGGGACCAAACTAGAGATAAAAGAGAGTTAAAGGAGAGCGCCGATCATTCTATATTTTTCTTATCGCCAACAACGAATTCACCCGACTAACAAGCTTTGCCTGTATACTCAAAGTACTCAAAGTTATTTTCATTCTGAGCCATAGAGCTTCATTGTTGTCCATGAACTATTAAAAAAACACATCAGTGAGCCTCACTGTTGCACTGGGTGACATGTTCCTTCATCACCATGAACTTAAACCCACAGATTCAATGCAAACATTTCGTAGGTTTTGTATATTTACATTTCTTTGTAAATAGCACTTAAAAACTATTAATGTATGCCTACGTGAAATGCAGAAACACAAATACAATTTGGATATTTAGTACACTTAAATGGTGTACTATATTGATATCCAAAAGCGGTCAAACTATTGAAATTAAACCTTTTTTTTTTTTTATTATACAGAGCACTCAAACACATCTAAATAACTATATTGGACCAGAAAAATTAATGATAATAATTCAAAGTAACTGTTGGATGTGTAAATGACCAACTTTATGCTAACAAGTTCATTATATCGACTTGAAAAGCAATGATAGAAGATTGTGTTCCCAGCTTGTTTCCGCGAGTGGCAAAAAAAAATCTGTATAGTTATAGTTCATTAATTCATACAATAACACATACAATATATATATTCAGGGTTAGGGTTAGGGCTGTGAAAGTGTTTTAATTTGTGATAATGGATGCTGCCAGGAAAATAGCTCTTTGATTAACTTCTGTCAAACTAACATACCATGAGTCATTTACCATGCATTTTTACTTCCTCCCTGTCTGTCTTTCTTTATCTCTTCCTTTAGCTTCTCTGTCTTACTGTCTCTCTGTCAGCGTAGTGTAAACTAACCAATGGAAAAGTTTGACTTCAAGACATGTGTTGGGAAAAACTGTATCTGTTTTGTATCCTTCTCTCCTACATTTGTCGCAGTCCCCTCTTAGTGTGACATGTGACTTCATGCACACACAATTAAATGTGTGTTGTGGTGTACCTGAGTTTGTCTGACAGAAAAGCAGATGAGCGCCTCCAAGTGGTGAATTGGAGGTGTGGATATTTCAGTGTGATAAGACATTAATGTCCCTAGAGGGCAGTGTCGGTCAGCGTAGATCCTCCTACTGTGTGTGTGTGTGTGTGTGTGTGTGTGTGTGTGTGTTGGTGAGAGAGATAGTGTGTGTGAGTTTGAGTGAGTCACCTACTGCAGACTAATTAATTTTGTCTAATATTATGACTGGAAACCGACTTGGCAGATGGAAGCAGGTAATAAATAGCCACAGACTTACTGTACAACAGAGAATAGCCAATGTGTGTGACGAAAACATAATTCTTTCACTTATATCCACTTCCATATTTGAAGAAAACATCAAATGATTCAAGAAAATTCACAAAAAGTGTGGGAATAAGTAAAATGTCCACACATTATGTATAACCAGTGTATGTAAAGGTCAGGTACAGTCATTTCAGCAAGTTCCATCCTTTAAAACATTTAGGTGTGAGCAATATGGTCCAGTAGCAGCCTGTAGCACCTCACGCAGTGCCTACTGCACACCACATCCACCTCAATCCCACCGTTGACTATGGTTTGGGTGACGGGTAAGCGTGAGGTGGTGGGCGTGGGCGTGGCGTGCTACAAGCATTTCTCTCTCTCTCTCTCTCTCTCAGCTGACCGTGGGCGTTCACTCCAGGATAAACCAACCAGATTTGTCACAATTTCATTAAGCCGATCGTGCTGTTGAAGTCAAGCTGTTCTCCTGTCTGCTGCCGTGTGTTGAAGTATGAAAACGAAGCGACCCTCCTCCACCCCATTCGCCTCCTGTCTTCATCCTATCCAGGGCCCAGTCCTGCTCCCCATCCCAATATCCTGAACTTAACACGGCAATCGGGAGAGATCCTGATTGAACTATAGATGGCAGTGTGTAGCTGTGTATTGGGGTGTATGTACACACATGTGCACCCCACCGCACAGACCTTCCATCTCTCTCACATCTCTGAGGAGCTGCATTCACATGAAACTGCAATTATAAATCACATTTTGGGAGCGAAACATGTCAAAAAATGTGACTCCCCCTGCAATATTCTTGCATGGCAATTGAGTCAGAGGCAGAGTAGGGCGAGTCATGCCAGGAAGAAAAATATTATTAATATATTATATTATATTAATATTAATATAATACTCTAGTATCTAGTATACATCTGGGCATTTCTTGCGTACTCCAAATCCACTTACTATGGAATTGGAACGCACTACATACTCAATTTTACGTCATACTCATACAGTGTAAAATAACATGCGACTTCGAACACAGCCCTGTCCAAACTTGGCTGAACTTTCATCAGTCAAAGTTGGATTTTGGTTAGCCTTAGCCGTACCCATGCTAAGTGTGGAGTTTTGCTTGGGCAGGTGGGGAGGTGCACCCGAACTGGGCCACACTGTGGCAAAACAGAGATTGTTAAAATCGGCCAAAAAAATTTTTTTTTGTTGCCATTACATTTGCCTAAACATTATTTGTTCATGCACAACGGTTGCAATTAAATGTTGAATTGATAATAAGAGACACACACGCGCACACACACACACACACACACACACACACACTGGAAATGTTTACCTCTAAAGTAACATGAACAGTTAACACGTAGTACATATTCTCTGTGATCTGGCCTGTCGAGCTCCACCATCTCAGAGCTATTGGGAATCAGTAGAGCATTTAGTTGTTGTTTTCCTCCCACTGTTTAAAATACACAAAGACACACATGCATTGCAGACTTTGCGGCAAGACAGTTGCTTTAAAAGCACTTTCAAAAGAAGCCATCGCAAGTGAAATGCCATGACAAAAACTCACTTGCTTCTGCTGCATCTGTTTGTTTGCGTCTCGTAAGCAAGCTTGAAAAATGTATTTTCGGTCATTTCATTTTCATTTTGTCTCTTTTCTGGTAATTCTAGTATGGCTACACTGAGGAAGGTGGTTGTATATAACTGCCTGTCGATTGGGGAACAAGTTGTACTGAAGGCACAATTTACATTGGTACAAAAATGTAGGAGAAACCCTTGTTTATATCAGGTCCCGTCCCGTTCGTTAGATGTTTTGTGTTGTGTTTGTACTTCCTGTTTTATGTTGTTAACTGTATGTTCCCTCTTGTCTCTGTTGTTTCTAGTTCCTGTCCCCAGCTGTCTCCACTCTGTTCATTAGTGTCTCCACTCTGTTCGTTAGGGTCTCCACCTGTGTCTTGTTATCCCCTCCCACTTCCTGGTGTATATAGTCTGTGTTTGTCCCTTGTTGCCAGTTCGTCTTCGTACATTCATGTCAAGAGTTCCAGCGTTTATCCCGTTTCCCGTGTTCCTGATTCCCCGGCTTCTTCGATCCTGTTTCCGTGACCTGACTCCACTTTCGCCTGCTCCCTACCTGTTGTTCTGCTACGCTGAGGACCTATCTGTGCATCGACCTTGTTTCTGTGACCCGACTCTACCTTTGGATTTCCTCTGCATGTTTGTATGTCCTGTTGGTCTACTTTACCCAGTAAAGTAAATTACCATCATCATCGTTCTGTCTCTGAGTCGTGCTATTGAGTCCCTCTCTCCGTGTGTACTGGTCGTACCGTTACAGTTTAGAGAAATGGCAACAACATGGTGTTTGTACTCCAATAGGCACAATTGTGCTCTGAGGATATGTATACTAGAATTATAAGCACCTGCATTGAGCTTTGCTGTAGTGGACCTTCTTGGAGACACGACTGTCCTTCCCCACTCCAGAGACTTGTAAATCTCTGAAAGGGCAAGAGATGACACATGCAGGAACAAAGACTTCAGCTTTGCACTGCGACAACAGAACGATCTGTACTGACTTTGAAAGGGTGCACTGCCACTGCTTATCTTCTTCCTATGACTGACTACCTCAACAAATAAAAGCAAATGATTGAAGGACATGTATATTGAGAGAAAAACAAAAGTCATTCCAACTACGAACTGAAGGTTGACTAATGAAAGAAACACGATGTAACGTGCATGCATATAGCGTACTTGTTTCTTTTTTCCTCATGGCCCTCACACTCAAACAGGGAGAGCATTTCCAAACACTGTCGCTCAGACATAACTATGTATGCGAGGGAAAATAAGTCTGAATGGGTAAGCGGTAAGCATCAGAAGACTAGAAAAGTGCTGTTGAAAATACTGTCGGTTGGAGTGTTTACCTTGGGCAATGATAAGCACAGATGAGTGTTTTATTGGGGTGGGTGGGTGTGCACAATGCACATAACTGACACCAGAGGCCGGATTCAAATCCCGTCTTATGTTTGCTTTTAATATCTAACCAAGACTGTGTTCTTTTTCCTATCACAAGACATTGATGCTGTTGCTGTGCATGCTGTGACTGTCACCGTGGGTTGTTGGCCTGTGTGGTCTGGAGAAACATTGATCGATGACGCTCAGTCTCATGCCAAAATTGTCTGAGCCTCATTGGCTGTCTCGAGACTCCCAAGCGCGACATCTTACCTAATTTTTCCTGAGCATTGCAGCCGGAGAGGCGCCGCCTCGCACATCTGGTTTGTGCACCGGAGCGTCTGTAACCATCAGACTCGGTGTTTGGAGGAGTTGAGCAATCAAAATAAAAGACCTCCCACCCACACATGCACACACACAATGTCTGCACTTGTAACTTAATCATGCCTTTCTTTCATACGGCCTTCACGAAGTCAAGAAAAAGCTCTCAAGGAGGAGCTGAAAAAAGTCATTTCTAAAGGGGAAAATCTGAATTTTACTGTGACAGCATGGACAAAAACCTTAATATGTGGAGGCGGCTGATGGGGGTTTCAGTCAATGCTATATAGAGCTGTTGGTGAGGAAAAATACAGTAAAAGACATTAGGAACAGTAAGTTGGAAAATCAACTTTTCAGCTTGCTGCATATCTCCGTGTGTCTCAATTCACTTTATTAAGAATCTTCACCTACTGAAATAGAAAATGTCTAAAGATCTAAAACTCTTAATGGTCCTAACATACTCAGAACTCTAAGGGCACACCCATACCCTTTTCTGTTTCTCCATATTAATGAGATCTTATTGATTTATTTATTCCTTGAATCTTATCTTAAGGAACTGCTGCATGTAAACCCCTGATTCTAAACTAATCTGAAACCCTCTTCAGTCTGTACTTCGGGCTGTGTGAAAGGAGATAGGCGCTCTATCCCATTGTGGGTCTAAATGAAACCAGCCTCTATTATCCAACTGCAGTAATCCTTATCATCGAGAGGATATCTTGTGCCAAGTAATTTGATTGGTCCAAGACGCATACCCATCGGGGTGATTATTCCATCCATCCATCCATCCATCCATTTTCAACCACTTATCCGGGGTCGGGTCGCGGGGGCAACAGCTCCAGCAGGGGGCCC
>CALSCE010003436.1:0-10447 GCA_943593645.1 Bovichtus variegatus
TATATATATATATATATATGTGTGTGTATATGTATATATGTATGTGTATGTGTGTTTTCTTTCCTCCTCTCAGTGGAATATTCTACGTGTGTACAATTTGTTATGTTGGCTTCTGTAGATGGTGTGCAGGCTGTTTTCCGTGGATGTGGTGATGGTTTTACTGGAGCAGTCAGAGAGGAGGCCGGAGGAGTGTCAGGACCCGGAGCGTCACTGTTTCCTGACTCATAAGTTCCTGATCCAGAGCCTGCTGTTTGCTCGGCGGATGGACGACTCGCCGACGGTCCAAGGCCACGCCTTTGCCTGCCTGGCCCTGTGTCTGGAGCTGCCTTCCCCCAACGTCACACATGCTGTACACAACCTCTTCTCTGCCAGTGAGAAAACACACGATGGTCTGGTAGAAACACCTCAGTTAGAAATGTTACTGTACAAGTGAAGAATTTGGATCTGAAACCAGGACCAGTTTCAGTAGACAATAAACTTTTGTAGAGCTGAAGTATGAACACACAACTCTTTGAATTATTACAGAACGTAAGGGGAAATTATATATATTTTACGAGCTGCTGTGTTTGTTTCATGAACTGTTTTGTCAGTAAATTGTCTACTCTTTCTGTTTAGCTGGAACCCAGACAGTGTTGGAAGGTGAAATCACAGAAGGTACACTCATTTGTTTTGTTTTCTTGTTTGACTCACCACAGAGGCTGTTGGTGTTTTTCAGAATAGAGAAGATTTTGGTTGATGACCTGCCGCAGGGGTGTGAAAAGATTAATCTAATCAGACTGATAACATTTACTCTTTATTTATGTCAGCCTTGCTTTTAAAGGATAACTCTGGTTTATTACAACTTAAGTTACTTGGCTATCATTCCTATTGGTAATAATCACCTTGAACTCACCAAGTTAACATCTGAGGTCTGCAAACATGATTAGATAGCTAAAACCTCACAATCTAAAACCAAAACTATACATGGATATATAACAGTAGCTGGTTGAATGT
This sequence comes from Bovichtus variegatus, assembly GCA_943593645.1. Lineage (NCBI taxonomy): Eukaryota > Metazoa > Chordata > Actinopteri > Perciformes > Bovichtidae > Bovichtus > Bovichtus variegatus. The sequence continues at coordinate 994 of CALSCE010003436.1, forward strand.
GTTTTTGAAGAAGTAAGCGAGGTTTACAATCTGAGCAAGTATTCAGTGGTAGCTCTTGGCACGTGGCAGTGCCTTTGCTATCAGTACCTTTTTAAATGTCGTGAAGTTTGATACCCAGGCCTGGTTCACTGTTGTGCGTGTTGTTTGAAGTGTTGCTGTTTTTATAAATTTTACTGTTTCAGGATGTTCCCAGCAGACTCAGAAAACCTACCGCACTCTGCCGTTCAGGACTGTGGAGATCAGCAGCACTGAAGGCTCCGACTGTGACGGTGAGACAATCCAACCTCAGCTAACATTGAAATTATTTTAATAAAATGCATTGGCTTATAAATAGTTGTGCAAGAACTGTTTACACTTGTTTGTAAGTATTTATTCACTCAAAGTCTGATGTTAACTCAAAGAAATGTGTTATTATTATTTTTAATGTAGCAAGAGAGAACCTGGCTCTTCTCCTGCGGCGTATAAAAGACTCAAAGACTAACGTGAGAAAATCAGCACTGCAGGTATCGGAAACTGAGTTTTACCAAATCCAAATAATGATGAGTACAATAACTGATCAGTCACCAGTATATGTGTTTCACCCTGGCTTTCTGTGCCATATGCTTGTGGTAGATAAAGAGATGCACATATGACCTTTAACATCTGTGCTTTGCTGTCCCTCCACAGGCCTTGGTAGGTCTCCTGAAACACAACGTGATCCCCATGAGCTGGGAGAACCTGGCAACGCTGTCAGAGCGCTGCAGAGACCCGGCTGTGTCTGTGAAGAAGAAGGCCCTACAGTGTGTAGGAGAGCTGCTCACTGTGAGTCTCATCCAGCAGCCACAGAGACAGTAAAACATTTTGCATGCTGATTACTTGTCCAGACAACCTACTGCTGAGGAAAAAAATAGAAAATATGTGGCACTTTAAAAACAAAAAGATTTTGTTACTTCCTCTGACCACTAGGCTAAACCAGAGTGCACTGTGGTGCAGAAGGCATGGCTGCAGGGTGTGGTGCCAGCTGTGGTGGACTCTGAGAGCTCAGTGCAGGACAAGGCTCTGGAGGCTCTTGACCAGGTGCTGCTCAGCCAAATCAAATTGTACTCTGCCAGCTGCCATCTGGATGCCAGTCAGAGGCTGACCTGGAACCTGCTGGGCTTGCTCTGTCACCAGTGCCAGAACCTCAGGTTGGACCAACTACATTCAGTCCAGTTTGTGTTACACACAAAACTTATTTTGTATATAAGTTGCATTCCTTAAAGCAGAAATGGTGTGAAATACTGAATACTTTTTATTTTTGTATTTAGATTAAAAATATTCAAAACACAATGAATGCTGAATGTTAGCACAAAATAGAAGGTATTTAGCAGTAAGGGTGGGTGATATGGCTGAAAAATGTATACCGATAAAATGTTTTATTTCAGTCGATATTGATAATTATTGATATTTGTTAATGACCTATTTTTAATAATTACCAGAAGAAAAAATTAAGGTGCAATGTGTAAGTTATGCTAGAATTTAAGTTTATAACATTAAAAAAAATTAACTAACAATATCAACAGAGTGTGAAGAGGTAACAGTGGTGACGTTATGTCAAAGACGTCTGTGTGTTGCGTTGCAGAGATATCTACTGAAGTTAGCATGCTAACAGCTAGCTGTGCTCCGTCCAGTCTGTAATACCACTTGTTCCTCTAGAGGTGATGGTGAGTCACTGTAGCTCAGTCTGCCCTCAGTACAGAGGGAGAACAAGTGGAGCTGCACAGAATGATACTTCTGGTGGTCCATGTGTGTTTTATAGTTATTGGATTAAATTCAAAGTGGCAAAAATGAGAAAACAACTCGCTCTCTCGCTTGGCTTCCCAGCTGCCGGGAGGAGAGAAAACCCCAGCAACATTTTCTGTTGCTGCCTTTACACAGGTTATACCCAGAGCCCCACTGGCCTGCTGTGACTCCTGGCGTTGGGGTTTTTGCTGGCTAAATTGAAGTTTCTGCCGCCACCCAATGCCAACCGCTCTCCTCCCATCTGTGTGGTCTCCTGGACGTGGGGAAGACGAGACGAAGGGTGCAAGTCTTTTTCTCGTTTCTGCTCATTTGGATTTTGTTCATTCAACAAACTATCAAAGCTACACGGAGGGTTCAGACCCCGGTTAGTGGCATAAACACAGTGATGGATAACGTAAAGCATAGGCCAAGGTGAAAGTGATCTTGTCACTCTATCCAACATTTTCTTTTTGCTATTGATGACGTGCCTATCGCTATCATTTTATCGCCCAGGCTTAATAAGAAGTCATTTCCATCATCGCTTGGAGAATGATCACATCACTGTTGCTGTTGCTGATCTTATTTTTTGTCCCGGCTCTCCAGCCGATATTTCAGCAGGGCCTTCACCATCTGGTCCAAACAGAACAAGTTCACACAGGTATTCATCACCGACCTCATCTCACACACTGAGACTGATCACGCCGCTGGTGCCTGGCTGCTGCTCTCCAAGGTTGTCGCTTCGTCCCCCAGACTGCCCTATGCGAAGATCCTGGACGCCTGGGACAGCATGGTCAGGTGAGAGGGACAAACAATATTTATAGACAACATTTACATTGAGCTCATGTTTTATTTTCTGCTGAGAATTCAGCTGAGAGGATTTTTATTAATTTCTTTGCTCTTAGTTCAAAGGATGTAACTGTGACAACCTGCTGTCACATCCTGTGTGTGATGGGAGACATCGCTGCACATTTGAACCAAGATACCAAAGACAGGATAGTTAGTAAGTAAATCTAAATTCAATCACCACGTCTCTGTCTCTCTGTTTCTGTCTCTGTCTCTCTCTCTGTGGACACCTTCTCCTAGGAGTATTTTTATTTTGAGAGGTCAATAAATTCTTTGAAACCTGGGATTAAAGAGTTGAATTTGTCAAAAATAAAAGTTCATTATTTCATTGAATGTTTCACATTTTAGGAGGAAGTGCATCTCTGTCTCAGCCTCACCTGTCCAACAGGTTCCTTTTGTGTCTTCCAGTTTGTGCTCACTGAGTTTGTACTTGGTTAGGATGCGCCTCTGCTCACTGTCTCTGACATTACAGAGATATTCTGCCAATTCATAATCTCTTTGTAATCTACTTTGGCTTTCAGTTTCTTCTTTCCAATGTTCTAAATAGTTTTCTTTACATTGTGTTATAACTAGTTTTACTGTGATTGGTGTTTGCAGAGCAGTGTTGTTGTGAGACTGGTCAGTGTGTCTGAGAGGGACCGTCAGCCTCAGCACCAGCTGACATAGGCGACTCTTTTTCTGGGCTCAGCTCTTGGCTTTGGAGGGCTTTGGAGTGGATACAATTGAGTGCTCTCTTTTGAACATTAATTATCAGAGGATATCTGTCTAATTCTGATCTACTTGCATTTGTTGGTGTTTTTCTGTGTACATGCAAAATGTATCTGCAGAATTGTGCATGTAAAGATTCTGCCGGATGTTTGTCCTAGCGGCTATAGCTATGATGACTGAGTGGACCCCGTACTTCACTACCGTACAGCACAATGGGCCTGATGACACTTTCAAATATTTTAAGACAGATTTTAGTTGGAATTTTGAAATTATAAAATGTTCTCTTAATTGAATTTAGAGCTCTTCAAGCTTTTTCTTTTAGTGCATTAACTGCCATGTTGAAACTTCCTGATGCTGTTGTGGTTAAACCAAGGTATGTATAGTTCATACTCTGTTCAATGATATGGTTATTTATGGTAAACTGGTATTTGTTCTCTTGACATCTGGGCTGTTTTCTTCATATATATAATGCTTACCCCTTTGCTATATTTACTACTTTACTCTCCGTCTGTCCCTGTCTCTCCAGATGATCTTATGTCGTGGTTGAAGACTTTTACTTTGTCTCTGGAAGTGATCTGTGCTGCTGTGGAGACTCTTTATCAACTTGGCCGAGGTGAAGATGTCAAACAGACTCAGGTTGGAGATCTTGCCTGTTCACTTTACAACTGCTGATATACAGTAAACACAGTTACACTGGGAAGAAGATTTTTTCTGCATAGTTTCACAATTTGAAAGGATGTAAACCAAAGAAAACCTGCCATAGTTGAGAAGACTGCTCTGTTAGTAACGATCTAACACTATAGACATAACCGAAATCAAATAGTCTTCAAATAGTCATGGTCTAGGGCTGGACCACTGTCAATCTGACATTGATGAATATATTTATTTAAAACAATGGCTCAGTGTCTATAGGGTTTAAACTGTAACTATTTTCATGCTCCCCAAAATGTTTTTGATGGCTTTATCTTTGTATAATTTTTTGATTATCTAAAGAATCTAAACTTTTTTTAGTATTAACACAAGGCAGTCACAGCTAATCAGCCACTGTTAAACATATTCTCCCAATATCATGTCTGTCACATCAGCCTCTGTCCTACGTAATTATTAAATCAACATATGACTCATCCTTAATTCCCACTTGTAGTGGTATGTGGTATGTGATTTATTTTGTCTTCTTTAGGCTTTTCTGAACCAGCACTGTGGTGAGCTGGTGTCGGTCTGCGAGGCCTATTTAGCTGGCATCATCTTGAGTGAAAAGGGAGCCCAGAACTTCAATGAGGAGCTGATGGTGCGATCTAACTCTTTACTTGTGTTTCCTTCTCACCCCAACACCTTCTTTACCATGCAGGTTCAAAGACAGCCTTCAGTCCTAACCTGTTGCTGTTTTTGCAGTTTCCCAATAATTAGCTAGACTTTGACGGCCCGCCATAATCATTTGATCATCAATTAGATTTTTATAATGAACCTATAATATTTTGCCACGCCTCAATGGTTGGGCTGACCAACCTTGTGGGCGTATTTCCTCCAATGCTGCGCGACCGGCACTAGGTCAGCTTTAAAGGGGTGAAGGCTCGCAGCTCCAGCTGTGAGCTTCACAGCGCCCCTCTCCACCTCACAGCTTTACAGCAATTTCGCAGAAAGATAAAATTCAATTATGTATTGATAACAAATAATTATTCTTCTGAAAAGCAATGTAATTCTTTAGTGACGTAACATAATGGTTGCCAAGCAACACACAGAGCTGGCAACACAGATGCAGTGGAGCTTGATTTAGGATCGGGGTGATTATTAACATTATCTGGATATTCTCATTAATTGTGCAATTGATGAAGTTGCATCATGTTTGCACTCTTCAATGGTAGAGGTTCGGCCTCTTTAGTATACCAAATGTTAGGAGAAAGAAAAAAAAAAGTTCTCAACACCCTTATAACCACAAATGTATCTACCATTCACAACGATTATGCTCACAAATAATAGTTAATAGTAGTTTTATTATGCTCATTATAACTAGAGAAAATAAAACTAGAACATAAAAAACTACAAATAAAAGTATGCAAGCTTACTAAAGTTACATGGTTAACTTACCAGTGTAGTTTGTCTGCTTTTGATGGAGATAAAAGTTGGTGGATTTCAATGTTATTTCTCCAACGAAGCCACAGGACACAGTGGCTTCCCTGCTGCTCAAACATAAATCTCTGTAGGCTCTCTTTGTTTCTTTCATCTGCATTTTTGTGTTTCTTTTTTGTGCATTCATTGAATGACAGCATTTCCTTTTTCTTTTTCTTTTTTATGGTGGGTTGCAAACGTTACTTATAAGGTGCTTACCACTACCTACTGTACCGGAATATGTAGTATGAGATATTGTCCTCGGGTTACTTTATATTGTTAAATAATTTTATCCTCCTCCTCTATCCTGTCTGTCTCTTCCAACCACTTATCACAATAGGTGACTAATTGGCGCAGTGATAGTATTGTAATGCGGTGACAGCTGTATCTTTTACATAGTATTTTATTTTACTATCAGTTCGAAAGCAGCTCAGCCAATCCTAATCAAGGACCAGAACTTGATTAGTTTATAATGTTTTATAATCTTCATTTTATTATCACTGCGTCATCTGATAAAATCAATAAAAGTCCAGGTTACTGACAAAAGCTCTGCTGTGTAATCGGTTGTATTGACATTTAGAATAAATGATTACAGAGAAAGTTAGACGGGACTAAATGCTGTCTTCTTAACTTCACTGCCACACAGCCCCTCACCGAGCAGCTTACCTCAGCGTTTTGTAAAAGCTTGCCTTTTTTCCTATAAACACCAAGCCAGCATTTTAAGATTTGTACACTCTGGAGAGAGTTTTGGAAAAGCTCAGTGTTTAGGTGAGAAAACTGCATTTAGTCTGGACGGAAGGCTTAAACTGTGAGAAAAATATGTGTTGGCAAATTAGTGTGGACGTGTCAATTACTCTTTATTTGACACAGGGTGCTGCACCACTAGGTCGGTACTTGTAAAACTGTTCTTGTGATATAACTGAAAATGCTCTCTCTTCCAGATAAAACACCTCCACACTCTGGGTGTGGTGTCACTCCACTGTCCTGCCAAAGTTGGCAAGAGGACGGTGCTGCTGGTAGAATCTGTCCTCACAACACATTCTGACAAAGTAACAGGTAGGGAGGATGGACATCTGTAAAACAGACATGCTGTGTTTCATATCCACAGGATCTAAAAGAATGTTTCCTTGTGCGCTCTTATTGAACATCTAAACAACTGGTTTTGTGGTTTGAAGAAAGAAAATTAGTGAGAGTAGAGGTGTTATTTTGTGTACTCCCACACCACAAGAAATAGTAAAATAGTGTTTGCAAGAGTTATATTAATTAAGGATCCAGACTGAAAACAGCCCTGCATTAAAAGATCACAATGGGATATGTCGGTGGGGATGTGTTGTTTAATGTATCAGTGAGATAATGATATACAATCCAGAAGGCCCAGTTGGAGTAACAGATTATGTGTTTTAAAGATTTTTCAGACACCAAAACACTGAATGGATGGACGGACCAAGATGCATACTAAGCAGCACATTTTGCAGTGTAAAAATATGTGTATAACTTGATGAAACTTACAGTTAGCCTATTAATGATTAAACTTGGTCTCTTTTTTTTTTTTGAGAAGCCCTAGTTCTTAAAGAACATTTTTGATTTCCTACATTAATATTGCACAAGAACCTGATATTGAAAAGTATATTGTCTAGAAGGACTGCATTGCTCTGTACCACAGGTATTATGTGATACTACTTTTTAGGAGTGGCAAAAGTAAAAAAAGCAAAAAAACAAAGTTATTAGCTTTAAAAATGTAACGGAGGAACATATTAAATATATTCTTGTCTTGTCATAAAAAGGGAAGCTGCCGGCATCACTGCCTCTCTCCCAGTTCAAAGCAAACTCTCTGCCTACCAGAGTCAGAGCCCACGGAGTCATCGCTTTAGGTAAACTGTCTTTGTCTCTTTCAGTAATGTCTGAGAAACATTGTTCATAGCCTTTGGTCGTCATTTGTCGTCTCATCATACATTTCCTCTCCTTTTGGCGTCTGTGTGGTTCAGGTAAACTGTGTCTGCAGCATGAGGAACTCGTCCAGAAGTACCTGCCGGTGTTTGCTCGGGAGCTGGAGGTTGGCACGGAGGTTGCCGTGCGCAACAATGTGGTTGTGATTATGTGTGATCTGTGTGTTCGATACACCAACATTGTGGATCACTACATTCCCAACATCTCAGCTTGTCTGCGAGACAATGAAGCTGTCATCAGGGAGCAGACTCTCATCATGCTGACAAACCTGCTCCAGGTAGGAACTGTTGCTATTTTTGCTCCCTCAAATGACAAGTTCAGACTATCAAAATGAACATCAGCTAGTTATTTGTATATTTTCTAGTGTCTCCCTATATTTCTACCTAGATTGTTTTTCAACTCTGTTCACAGCATTGTGTCCTTGTTTATCTGGGCTGGTAGGCATGCGAGAACTGGTAGAACCTTGCTATAGAGGAGCAGGTTGCTGGGTGAGCTCGGTTTACCCAACCTCCTTGACTACTACTGGGTCACCAATGTACAGAAGATCATGCTTTGGTTTATTTAGTAGTTGGTATCAGATTGAGGCTGACTCATGCTCTTCATCTTCACCTCAAGCCCTGGCATGCAGCACCCTGCCCCTCTACCCCGCACAATACACATCTAACCCCATTGTTCAGGCACTCTGAGTATCTGGGCACAGTAATAATCTTTAATTTTTGCCTGCTGGAATTGACCCTAGATTTACCTCTCTAGAGAGGAAAGGCATGCACTGCCTTGAAAGCTTGTATATAAACAGCCTCATTTTTTTTTTTTTGTTATTTTCAGGTACGAAATTTTGTTAGAACCCACTCCCCTCATATCACACACCCCTAGGGCCTAGATCTCTCATATGTCATATGTCTATCATTAACAAGATCAGAGCGGACTGGGAGAATAAACTGCAGATTACCTAGTTTACCCTTCAGCTGCGCTAGGCCTTATAAAGTTTAATGTACTTCATAGACTACATCATAGTAAGACACACTAGATGATAGCCTCTTTTGACCCACATGTTCTGGTTATGCCCCATGATTTACTCCATTCTGGAAATAATGTTTTGACGCGGTCGAGAAATCGCAGGGATAAAAATCCTCTCTCCCCTCATACAGCTTATTTTGGCAGACCTCCAGAGGAAATCACTACAACTATCCAAACTGAAGTTGTCGCATTTACATGCTTGATTGCATGAGGAACTGTTTTATATTCTGTCTCTCCTAAAACTGAAAATGACATTTACACTAATAGGGTTCTCTGGTAGGTTTTACTGTCATTGGAAACTATTGTTCAATTACAGTATGTTGATCGGCTTCCCCATAAAAGGGTACTACAGTAATGGTGTGTCTTGTACCTGCCTGCGTTGAGCGGGTTTTGCCACCTGTCTGCCACACTGACCCTGACCTCTGCTTGACCTCCTGAGCTACAGATTTCAAAGTCCAGTATGACGGCCCGAATGTCAGCAACTACTAACTCTTCTTTTCGTATTATGATGATGTGTCTGATTATTTATTTTGATTCCATTAACTTGCAAAATCTTCCATGTGTTCCACAATTTCTCAATCTCATCACAGAGCAATGTGAAGTGGGTGTTATCTAGGGGGCTCATAGGAGCCTTGGTTTGAGGCAATATGGTGTTTGGGATGACAATGTTGCCAAAAACGGTAAAAACACCTGTCTTGAAAACAAAGATTCAAACAAAACTAAAATAAATAATGCGTCTTTTTCTTAGTTGAAGAATCGAAGGGTAATGTTCAACAGCATTTAATACAAAATTATGTTGAATTAAAGGCATTTTTAATTCCCCTGCATTTGTCAAATGTCAACGTAAATTGACTGCTATTGAACTTTAACACCAAAAAACAATTATAAACCAAAGACAAATATTTTTTATGAACAGTACTAGACAGTTAGCTACTCTTTAAACACTTACCGTAATTTCCGGACTATAAGCCGCTACTTTTTTTCCCACACTTTGAACCTCGCGGTTTATACAATGACACGGCTAATTTATGGATTTTCCCGCTTTCACAAGCTTCATGTCGCCAAAAAACTGAGCACCGTCGCATAATGTGAC
>CALSCE010003442.1:0-10290 GCA_943593645.1 Bovichtus variegatus
GGTCATGACCGAAAGGACGAGATCGCGGGTACAAGCGGCCGAAATGGCCCGGGAAAATTATAATTATACATTTTATGAATATTATACTTACATTTCATACACCATTGGTTATACTGATTATACTTTAATCATTACCTAGTTTATTAATGCAACACCTTGCTCTTTGACTGAGTTTCTCATGTTTCCTACTTGCACATTATAATGTTTGAAGAATATAAGTGTCACAGAGCGTGTTTGGACCCAACTGCAGCAGAAAGGAAACCAGGAACAGTTGGTTATGACATTTAATGTCAGACCTTAGCAGGTACAGGGCAGGACAGATAATGAGCATGAGTACAAAAGTCCAAGCACACGAAGCAGTAGGGTACAGGCAGAAGATAGATCGTGGCCAGGCAGAGGATCTGAAATCACAGTCTGGACCGCAGTGTTGGAGGATCTCGCATGAGCCGTAATATAATCTGGACGACAGTGCTGGCGGGTCTCGCATGAGTCGTAATACAATCTGGCACTGAGTAGATAAGCAGGAGAGGCTTAAATACTGGCTTGATTGGTGATGAGATGCAGCTGGAGCCCAGGTGAGGTGATGACATGGGAGTTCCTGGCTGGTGAAGTGGAGGCGGGGTGATTGGAAAAATACAGAGGACAATAGGAATGTTAATACCATCACAGTGCCTTACATTCTATTCTGGTACGAGTCCAGTACCATCATCCCACAGGAATCTCTCACGAAGATTCATTCCTTACTCAGAGCTTATAACCTTCTCATCCTTTACACTGGAACTTTACATACAGGGTTATTAATACGTATAATTGATTTCTCTATTGCTTATGGCCTATCAAATGGCAGGGTAGGAATGCTGATTCTCAACCTACATGATAACTGAGCAAACACTAACAGCTCATGAATGTGACTGAAAACCCCAGAAAAAACAAGTTAGTATGGCATTTAAGACTTGTTTTGACTAAATGTTTTTCTTTTTCCCAAAAGTAGAAGAGTACCTTTACCATCACCTTGTGATGAGAATTTCCAAGGTCAAAAATGACCAAAAATGACTGCACTTTCTAATCTTCATGCATTTTTATAGTTCCAGTCTGTACAATATATCCGCAAAATAGCAGCAAAGTAACAAAGTCACCTTTTTATTGAGATTCATTTAACAGTTGTATGATGTGGTGGAGCAATAGCACAGCCTGAATATTTAGCAACCCATTCTAAGACAAATCAGAACTCTACCTTTCAAAATTATGTACATATAGTATGTGTATAATCCACACACACAAAACTAGAAACAAAAAAATATGCATGCTTCAATATCACCTTCCAGCAAAGTAGCCACTATCCATCCAGCCATTCACATATTCCCTTTGTCAAATTCCCTTTTAAAAAAATATTAAAATGACATATGGCTCTGAAATGTATGACATACTGTGGCATCTGTGACATGGAAGAAAAAATCCTGAAAACAACGACAGAACCTTAATAGTGAAACTGATAATGCGTCCAGAGAAAGTGGTGAACAGAAAAAGATGAATGGAAACAGAGACAGACTCCACGGTAGCACATTTCCTGCAAAGAGATAGCTTAATAGATAATAGAAAAGACACACATCAAAACTCAAAGGCTTCAAAAGAGAAGGTAAACTCTTTGACTGATGCGTCTCATCATATCATCAAAAAACTGCAAACAAACAAAACATTCAATGTAAAGCTTCAGGACTTCCCTTTACTTATAAATACAATACAGTATAAATAACAGTACAATACAATTGTATAGAAAAAGAGACAGGGAAGATGCAACATAATCACAGCCTTGTGTCTTGGTTGTAGAGATGCGTGGATAAGGCCACTTCACTGCCAAGGATGACTGTAGTACTACTGATCTGACTGCCTGTACAGTGAGTTACTAACATTTTAATCATTTTTTTATTTGCTTAAACTAATCTAGTGCTCTAAACTTCTGCAAGAATTAAACACCAAAATCATTTTTTATTGATTTTTATTTAGTAATAAAAAAAAGTGAAGTCAAATCATGTCATGATATCCGACCTTCTGCTTATTGTAAATGGCAGTCAAACATGTGCACCTGTGTAAAACATTCATAGGTTGCATGTATCTGTTCCTTACACCCACCTCATCTTATTCAGGGTCAGGGGCTGGAGTCTATCCCAACATGCATTGGGTGAATAACTGGGAAAGATACTGTATATCTCTCTCAAGGCTAACAGACTAATGCTTTTAATCCTCTGTAATTTAGGCCCTTTTACACTTGGCATTTCAAGGGTATTATATCTTAACCCCATTGCAAGACAAAAATGTCAATACTGGAAGATTCTGTGAAACCCCAGATAACGTTCAATGACAAACATTTTTTAAATCCAATGGCAACAATTTAAAATGTTGTCATTTTGTACAATATCTTGCATGGCAACTACGGTATGGTTAAGGTTAGGGAAAGATTGTCGTCATGGCAAATAGACTATGTGTGGTTAGGCAACCAAAGCACTTGGCCAACAGTTCAGTCGGAGAGTCAGGTGTGTAATGCTAGTAGTGGCTAATGTAGCCAGAAGCCTCTAGCAGAGATGAGGAGTGGGCTATTGTGGTCTGTTAAGCTCACTTCTTTCTAACTCCACACTCCAAGATTTATTTTATTTTCAAACTTCATACTCAACGCTGACTTAAGTGACATCACTTGATGACATTTATCACACACTCTGGAGACACTTAAAGACTTTATACAACTTTTTCACACATAGTAGAACTCCCCAAAACCTGTAAACACACTTTCATGTTTAAAATCCCTTTTAATCATACAGATCACCAAGAGGTTGTACTTACAAACTGCGTAGTTACACCTGGGAGGAGTAAAGATAATGTATGTGGCTTTGAGAGATGAAAGCTTTTATATCTTTACAACATCTGGATGAAATGTGTCGTATTTCCATCCCTTTAATGCTTTTGGTTGCATTTATACTTGGCTTGTTCAATATCAGATAGCTATCTGCCAAAGATGCATGAGGTGGCTAATTGTAAATAGAATATCAGTCTCCAATGAACCTGACAAGTGTTATGGCGTGAGAGAAGACCCACACAAAGACTAGGAGAACATGCACATTGTTGCTAAAAAAAAGAAATAACCAAGGCAAATATCTGAACTCAGGACTTTCCTTATGTTAGTGTCAAGCACTAACAAGTAAGCACCTCAACCCCACAGGCCACATCGGAGGCAGTAAGTAACTGAGGCACAGTTCCATTACTGGACTAGAGATGTAGACACAGGGCTAGGAATGCTGAGGGGTACACTGCAGTCGGTCATTGTCTGAAAGAACATGGTAGACTGTAGAACACATTGGAGTAAAGTTCTTAACTATTGCATTTATTACACTGGTTTGTCCAAGGGCCCCTGTACACATCACACATATATACCAGAAGGACCAGATTGGTTCAGAGAGCCGATCCAATAATCTCAGGCCCTTGACATGCTGCTTTGCACTAGTCACATTGTTCAAGACAGTAAAGGCTTGAGATATAGGAGTACCTGCTCTATGCAAAGAGTTGGACACCATGGTGTCCTCCAAGTTCATCAGTGGAGTATTTGAATAAGAGTACAAGCATCTCCCAATCAAACAGCAGGGCTGGAGATCATGAAAGATGAAGCACCACTTTGTCCAAAAGGATTCTTATTCCTCTTTGCCAGCTGGAGACAGTGTTTATTTATTTTTGTCGTCAAGGAATCATGAACTACCTGTTCGCTTGGTTGACATGACCACCTTCAGTCTCCACAGAAAGAATCCTAGAAGCCCTTTGTGTTGGAATTGATGGCAACTTGGATAGGAGGGACGTGATAGTTGTCTCTGCTTTTGAAAGCATAGCAGAGCAAATTTGTTTGTCAGTAATATTGCTGTCCATTCAGAGAAGAACAAGAAAGGTCTGTGCCCTGCTTCTGTCCTCACTTTGGACAGAATCAGAGGGAGACAGAGATTGGGATGGTGCATGTCCAGATCTAGGCCTTCCTGGATGATACGATACTTCTTGAGTATCCAAACTGGATTAAGTATTGAAGTAGTTGTATAGACTGTAACTACCCATTAGACCCACCTATGTAAAGGGATATACCACACCCTTTACCGGGATCGGAGTAGTATATCTGATTTAGACCAAGTGTTTATGAAGTATCCCTAATATTACTTTTTCCCCAGTTCCAGTGTACCAGAACACTATTTCTAAGGAAAAGAAAGACTTTTAACAGTTCACTTGTGTCTCTGCTTATCAATTAGGAGACATTGCTTAAAAAAGAAACTTCATTGCTATAGTTATCTGAGAGTATAAAAAGATAATATCTATGATTGGATAAATATTATTGACATTGATGTATCCCTTCAGTGGTGCAGCTCCTATTTTCCCAGTAAATAGTTTCATACTTTCTAGTTCCCGAGTAATCAAATTAGGGCTCTATTTTCTTATCAATTTACAAGAATCTTCCTGGACTCACTGAATTATCTGCAAACACATTTGTGCCCGTTTCTGATAAAAAAGAATAGTGATCCTGATAGCCTTAGCCTATTTTTGTAATAACCTTGCAAAGTGCAGGAAATCCTTAATTGCTATTTCTTGAACTTAGACACAAATGCTTAGTCGTCTAGAATAAGTAGTCCATCCTTGAATTTAGACACAAATGCTTAGTGGTCTAGAATAAGTAGTCCATCCTTCTTTCTCTTTTTTGCTTTGACTTCTGCAGCTCAATAGGTTTTTGTCTGTTGTCAAAATACCAAAAAGCCGTGTCCTATCGCTCATGTGCAGCTCTGATTGGAGCAAACAGACAAGATCTACACCTTTCAAGCATCTGTAGTATTGGTCACGGTTTTAGATTTGATTGAAATTATTTTCTGATCATCTCTAAGGCCTTGAAATGGCTGGTTTCTGGCACAAAGCTACCTCGCATTTCCATTCATTTATGTACCAGATCCCAGCATCAGATTCCTACTGGCCCACCACTTTTTCCAGATAAGATTCATAATGATCCATGTAGGCTTTCCAGATAGAAAACCAGACATGATTGTTCCCTCTGCATCAGGGCTACCAGAGTTTGCATCCATCTGAGGAGCTTTTCAAAAAATCTGCATTATACTTTGAACCACCTTTTTAAAGCCATATTTATAGATTCATCTGAACTTCTCCAATTCTCATTTACTATGTGACAAATGGCAAACCTAAGCTTTATTATGTGTGTATGTGCACTGTTTGCATTATTTGTTCTGTAGTAATTTCTGTTTCCATTTGGTGCTTGTCTTTGTCTCTGTCCATATGTCTTTTTTATTTTTTTATTTTTTATTTATATCATAGACTTTATTAATAGAAAAATAACCGTAGTCCTGCTGTGATGTACTAAGTGCTGGGTGCTGTCATAAAGATCCTCATAGCTAAGTGAGATACTCTAACATACAGTACCATATCAGTGACATACATCCACATGGTCAAAAACTTTGTAGAGTATAATCCAAGTATCTCTACAAAGTATTAAGCCCATGAGAGCTGCTTTTTTTTCTTTCACATTTTTGCCCAGCCAGTGCCACAGAAAGGGATGCAGTGTTGACTTTTATATCTTGTCTGGTCACTCCAGGCCAAACGTGCTGGTTTCCTCCACTGCGATCAGCAGTTTCTCATACAGCATGGTGTATGAAGGGTATGGAGGCAGGTCCAGACGATTAAAACAGGTGTGAGCCCTGAGAAAGATCGAGAGAGACAGACTGTTAGAGAGGAAAAAGAGTGACTGCTATTTTTTTAATTTACTTTGACATTGACTGCATTTAGAGGGATCCAACACAAATTAGTATTGACCACGGATGTCCACATAAATACTTTATTTTATTTTATGCAAACCCGTTCCTTCAATACTTTGGTATAAGCAACTGGAATAAAGCATTAAAATGAATTTCAAGTTTCAATATTTCAACGTCATCATATCTGCATATACACTACGTGTTATATCCCTAGTATACAAGGTTGTTTTTATTGTCTCCCGACAATTAAAGGAATTGCTGTATAAAAACAGACATGTCACAAAAATACACTTAAGAGTATACTGTAGTTTATCTTATTTGCTTTCTTGCTGAAAGTTATGGAGGATGAGAAGATTGATGTCACTCTCATGTCTGTACTGTTAATATGAAGCTACAGACGGCAGCCGGTTATCTTGGCTTAGCGTAAGACTCGAAATAGGTGGAAACAGCTAGCTTAGCTCTATCTAAAAATGTAAAAAAAAACAACCTACCAGAACCTCTGAAGCTCACTAATTAAGATGTTATAATATGTTTGTTTAATCTGGATCCAGCTGTATATTACCGTACATACATGAGAGTGGGCTGCTGGCAGATGACAATATTTACGTCCCGCTAATCCACAAGCAGCCCAAAATGTATGATTGCGCAGACTATTTGATCCACATGGCCAGGACAATATAAAAAGTAAAACATAGAAATTTTGATTGCTGTCTATGTGGACAGACACCTAAACATTTATAGGTATATACCCTATATGGACAAAAGTATTGGGCCACTCCTCTTAATCATTGAATTCAGGTGTTTCATTTAATCCCATTGCAATAGGTGTATAAAATCAAACACCTAGCCATAGAGTCTGCCTTTACAAACATTTGTGAAAGAATGGGTCATTTTAAAGAGCTCACTGAATTCGATTGTGGTACTGTAATAGGATGTCACCTTTGCAACAAGTCAGTTCGTGAAATTTCTTCTGTCCTAGATATTCCACAATCAACTGTAAGTGGTATTATTGCAAAGTAGAAACGTTTAGGAACCACAGCAACTCAGACCACGTAAAGTTACAGAGCGGGGTCGCCGAGTGCGCATAGTGCGTAAAAGTCTCCAAAGCTCTGCCGACTCAATAACTGCAGAGTTCCAAACCAGCTCTGGCATTACTATCAGCACCAAAACTGTGCGCCGGGAGCTTCATGGCATGGGTTTCCATGGGCGAGCAGCTGCATGCAAGCCTTACATCACCAAGCACAATGCCAAGCGTCTGATGGAGTGGTGTAAAGCACGCCGCCACTGGACTCTGGAGCAGTAGAAACATGTTCTCTGGAGTGACAAATCACGCTAGTCTATCTTGCAGTCTGATGGACGAGTCTGGGATTGGCGAATGCCAGGAGAACGTTACCTGCCTGACTGCATTGTGCCAACTGTAAAGTTTGGTGGAGGAGGGATAATGCTATGGGGTTGTTTTTCTGGGGTTGGCCTCGGCTCCTTAGTTCCAGTGAAGGGAAATCTTAATGCTTCATCTTACCAAGTCATTTTGGCCAATTCTATGCTTCCAACTTTGTGGAAACAGTTTGTGGAAGGCCCTTTTCTGTTCCAGCATGACTGTGCCCCAGTGCACAAAGCAAGGTCCATAAAGGCCTGGTTGGATGACTTTGGTGTGAAGAACTTGACTGGCCCTCACAGAGCCCTGACCTCAACCCCACTGAACACCTTTGGGGTGAACTAGAACGGAGATTGCGAGCCAGGCCCTCTCGTCCAACATCAGTGTCTGACCTCACAAATGCTCTTCTGGATGAATGGGAAAAAATTCCCACAGACACGCTCCAAAATCTTGTAGAAAGCTTTCCCAGAAGAGTGGAAGCTGTTATAGCTGCAAAGGGGGGGACCAACATATTAATGCCTATGCATTTGGAATGGGGTGTCATAAAAGCTCCTGTAGGTGTAATCTTTAGGTATTGTCCTGTAGGTGTATACTTTTGTCCATGTAGTGTATATACTTGACCTGTCTAGAATCATGACTGTGTATGGCAACAGGTTTATAATTTCCACTTAACCTGGGATCCTTTATTTAGTTGCCTATCCAGAAAATATAAAAAAAATCAATTACTTTAAAAGTTTCCCTGTTGAGTTGTTGAGCTCTTGTAGCACCATGGAGCTGTTTTTCTATGTGTGGATCTCTGATTTGTTTGTTTTGTCAAAGTCAAACTCTGGCACATTTCCCTGCTCTGCAGTGAAATCTGAGCCCTGCTCTTTGTTTCGGCTTTGCACGCTGACATTTTAACTGCTGTTTACCAAATTAATGTCCTACTGTCAGGTCAGACCAACACACCTTGCACAATATCAGACCTACTTGAAATACGGAGGAGGGAAAGTACCAAAGTAGCTCCTCTGCTGAGCTGGTGCATTGTAGGGAACTAACGGGCAATGTCAGAGCTTTTATACTACATGTAAAGCTTCAAATGCACAGGACCTGCAGTGACTGTAGCCCAAAATATTGCTTTGTACGCAGAAATACATTTTGTGAAAATTTCAGTGGCTGTGAAGCTAAATGATGTGATTTTAAACACCTTCACCGCCTCCTGTATATTGAAAAAAAAAATGCAGTAAACAATCTGGAAATAGAGTTATTTGGTTTAATCCCAAAGAGTTTTGTTTTACAAGATAAAAGGGGGTTGTATGAAAGCAGAGTTAGGATAAAGTAAGCTGTTAAAATAGTTTCCTCATACTAATATGGTTTTCATTCACAAGAAACAATAAGGTTAACAGTGTTTGCCGATAGAGAGCTGCCTAGTGTTCATGTAGGTGATACTCGAGCTGCAACAATTAGTTGATTGAAAGAAAATAATCTGTTACTTTTTTATAATTTAATAATTGTTTAAGTGATTTTAAAGTAAAAGTCCTAAACATTTGATCCTGAAATTATCAAATTCTTTTTATGGTCTAACATTAGAATAAATGGAATATTTATAGGTTTACACTACTGTTAGTTGGACTAAACAAGACATTTGATTACGTCTTATTGTGCTCTGGGACATGTGACAGATTTCCTTTATATATCTCAAGATCCCCTCCACTCAAAAAAAAAAAAAAAAAGGAGAAATACATTTTCAGATCATCAACTATAAAATTAAATGAAAATCCAGTTTACCCTACTGTACCGTTCTGTGTGAGAGCAATTTTGTAACTCTCTGACTGTAATTGATATATAGATGTACTGAGTCTATCAGCAATGTTTACAAATAAGTTTTGCATTAACAGAGATGCCCTCTCTGGACTGTTTAAGTAAACGTGGCCTCGCAGAAAAAAACAAGTTATCATTATCGCTATCACTAAACATTGGGCCCCCCTGAGTTACGTGACAGCAGATGTATATAAAATTCCTTCCTACACAGAAAGAATTGTCAGTCTCCTCTGCACCTCATGTGGGTTCAGGTGGACACTGTCCCTGGTTCGGCCGAAACAGTACTGTAGAGTGACTCTGTTTGTTTGATTGCTAAGACACTTTGATTGCAAGTGTTCTATTTTGATAATAAATTTACGAAAAACTTGTTTGACTCTGATAGAGTTGTTTCTCATCAAGGAAATACCTTAAATTTCCACGACATTCTGGAGCTCCCAAACGGTGCTCCGACCCTGCTTCACTGCCAAGACGGGGAGGCACTCTCACAGACTTTATTAGGGTTCAAACCCCAAAGGGATGAGAACCTTATTGAATTCGTGCCGGTTTGTTATTTTATTTTTTTTATTATTTGTTGTCTTATGTATCACGCATATATGCCAAATGTAAACTGGAATGAGCTAGAAACATAAAACTTGGCCCAACAACTGGAAATGATGTGCATTGAGTTCACAAGAAATATGAACTCAATGAGGCCAAATGGCACTGTTACTATTAATGATCTAAAATGCGATTTCGGAAAGGACATGCCCCTCACATAAGTCCGATTGACTTGAAATTTGGCACACATATCCAGCTCAATGTGTTCTACAAAAAAGCCTCAAGAACCACAAAGAAATGTTTTGCTAATCTAGCCAAACTAGATGTTTTTCTAATTTGCATAATGTGAAAAACCAAATTTGGTATACAAATAAAAACATGGCCGCCATTAATCAAAGCGTCTTTGCAAAAGGCGG
Source organism: Bovichtus variegatus (assembly GCA_943593645.1). Lineage (NCBI taxonomy): Eukaryota > Metazoa > Chordata > Actinopteri > Perciformes > Bovichtidae > Bovichtus > Bovichtus variegatus. The sequence goes on from CALSCE010003442.1 coordinate 9,906, forward strand.
GGCATAGAAGGAAATGCTCAAAACTTATCAACAATATCACCAATCATCATACATTTTGGTGGACATGTTCAGTCATACTTCCGGTGAAGTAAATCTCATCAGTTGGATGCACTACTAACAAGCCCAAAGTTTGTCTTGACTCAACCTCGGAAAACGGGTCATGAAGTAATTTTAGTAGCACCAGAGCTAAACATCCAAAGATCTACTACGATCAATCCTGCCACACGCCTGACGTTGCCAAATGAAGGTGACCCCCTTTGTTGCATGCTGCAAACTGAGGCGTTCTTGAAATCACGACCAGAGATGTTCAAAGAACAAATTACAGTTGACGTTAGATGTGTCCCTCCGAGAACCATCACCTTACCGTGGTGGAGGGGTTTGGGTG
>CALSCE010003472.1:0-12981 GCA_943593645.1 Bovichtus variegatus
ATTTGTGATATTGGGCTATATAAATAAACTTGATTTGATTTTGATTTTTTAAACATGAACCTGACTAACAAACTAAATCTGACAAGGAAATAAAATACAATAATAACTAAAACATGAAAACTTTAACAAACTCGACGAGACATGAAATTATGTAGTTATTTCAGCAGCCATTTGATACCTTTATTGCAATTAAATCACGGCAAAATCTGTTAATTTTGGGTTCATACCGCTGTATGGTGTGGAACTTCAACATGTACAAATCAGTAGTACTGGATATTTCGGCCACAGTTGATAAAAAACGTTGTTGGTATCTACATGGAGGTAGGCTCCGCCTCCTCCCCAGCACGTATAGCGTGACTGACGTGAGTATTCAGTGTGAACGCACCATAAGCCCTGATGTGGCTTAAGGGTTACATGTACAAAGAAAATTAAATCCATCTCGGCAAACCATTTAAGTGTGGTGCCTTAAATGCCCACCCAGGGCTCCAGGCGCTCTAAAAGGATGTAGAGGTCTACAGTATCATAAGTGGCACACAATTTTGCCTTCTATTCTTTAACGTCTACAGACAGCAGCAGGTCATTCATGACTCAGTGCTGTGCTTTGCACGGAAACTAGATTGAAAATTGTTGAAAATGTCGTTTTCAGATAAGAATGACAGAAATTGCTGGAATACTTTTCAAGTATAATGGAAAGGTTTTGAGATTGGTCTCTGGTTATTTGGATCTGTGCAGTCAAGGTGTGGGGTTTTGATTAGTGGCTGTAAGATTGCATGTTTTAAAAATGCTGGTAATCGGCAAGATATAAGAGAGCTATTTATAATAGCCAAAATGGAGGAACATACGGTGTCGAATGCCTCTTTCAGGACTCTGGGAGGAATGGGGAGAGCATCACGATACAGACACATAAATTGTATTTCCACAGTTCGGGCCATTATGTGAAATTGGCTTCAAAGTTTGTCTCTGTTCCTGGGGGCTTGGTGTACCTGCTGTTGAGCCCTTCAACTTTTGGAAGAAACCAATGCCATAGGAAAAGGGGGGTGACGTTTGAGGTATGATTATGACATCATTATAAGAATACGTTTGAATCATTATATAAAATGATTATAACTTTATACTTTCAAAAATAATATTAATACAATTAAAATATAAAAAAATCCAGTCACAAGAATCTGGTGGGGCACGTCTCCAAAACATGCATCGTTCTTCCTCCTTTTCTTCCTTTATCATTTGTGCATCATTTGTCAACCTTTTACTCTTGTATTTATATGTGTTTTTATTATGTGTGTTTTTATTTATTTTTTATTGCTACTGTGGCAGAACCCATTGCCTCGGAGGACAAATAAAGGTCTTGATTCTAAACTTCAGTATTATTTCAAGAAAAAAAGTCATAATATTACGCTAATAAAGTTGTAATTTAATGATGATAAAGTGATATTTTAGGGAAAAACGTTATTGCTCTGCTGTTATAGTCGTATCATACAAACGACACTGAACCGTTTGGGACTCTCTGGATGAGACAAAGTTTAGAGAGGTAGAAAATCTAACAGAAAACACTTCGACTTGAGCTGTCCCCCCTGACTCTGTTTCTGATTCATTCGAAGTGCACTCAATAATCATATTGCTGCATGTAAAGGAGAGGGGAACAAACACCAATGGAAAGTATTTTGCATGCAGTGGGAACCAGAGGGAGTTAACCCTTTCTATAGCTGGAGATATATATGTAATGGAAATTATATTTGATTTAAAGGCGCAGTGTGTAGCTGTGAGCCTGCTCCAAAGAAAAAGGGGGCAGTATTTCACCTCTACTACTGGGTCAATAATAGTATGTAGTATATATGTACTATATACTATAGTATGTTATCTTATGATTATATTTTAGTTGTAGTAGTTTGGCATATACACTGTATATATCTTCTAGTGTTGATATATTTACTGATATATGTAGTGTGTCAGTCTGTCAGTCAGTCAGCTACATATTATGGACCTATCGATGTGTGACGCATTAGAAATGCGCGGTCATAAACACACACAGATGGAAACACTCGGAAGGTGCAATATTAATTTACCCAGGGAAGATTTGTTAAGCACAGATGATATTGTCTGTTGCTTTCTATGATTTTTTTAATATTCTAACTGCTTTGCTCACTGATTGTTTGTTTAATGTCTGTGTTCATGCTTGACATCACTGAAAATGAGGGTCCTCCCAATTGATTTCCAAGTCCTGATTCCAATATGGCAGCAGCGACACCTTCCTAAACGTATTGACGGCTCGAGGGATAACTAATTGTTGTTCACACACACAGCTTGTAGGATATGCATGTGTTTGGCCAGAGAAAGATTCAGGTATATGACTGCACAACTCTCAAGGTGAGACAACGTTCATAAATTGATTACACGTTTCACGAGTGACAACAGTAGAACGTTTCCTGATGATAACAATGCCGTCTCACATTTAAAAGGGAATAGCGAGGAAAACCATAAAGTTATAACTGATGTACAATAATCAAGTTTTGAAATCTGTGATTGGATCCAGAATTGTAGTATTTATTCAATAACGTATTCAATATTCCCTTTCCTCCTTTTTGTTTACCATTGTCCTTACTATGAGTGTTCCAACTTCACATTATTGATGTGTACATTTCTTATGAAATCCAATAAGAAATTTAAAAAGAATTAAACAAGCTGATTAGCTAAAAACATTTAGCATTAATGTAAATTAACAGAAGGTGTCTCCCAACTAATTATTTGTCTTTGGGTCTTGTTGGCTATAATTAGTTAATACATTTATATTTCTTATTACCTTTTTATTAATCATTGTAATTGTCAAATATCAGTCATACATGCAGATTATCGAGTAAAATTGAATAGTGTTGGTTTTTTTGTGTAAACGTTTATTCAATCTTTCTTTCATGATTGTGATTTGTATTTGTCTTTTACTCTTTTTTGCTAACTCTTGACCTTTAAACTGCAATGCACTATGTGTGTTTAAGTGAGTTAGTTAGTTACAGTGTTTGTTGTACATTCAATTCACATGTAGTCTTTTTTTTTTAAGTAAAAAAAGTAGGCCTACTCACACTCCAAGTCCCACAACACCTTGCGCGGCAGAGGAGACGCTTGCGTCTGGAAGTGGTTGATTGGCGTGTCACGTGCCACATCCGGCTTGTCTGTAGTTCTGTGTTAAAGCGTTGTTTGTGTTTCCAGAGGCTACAGAAAGGGCCGAGCCTCTCCCAGGAAGCGCGCTGAACTCACCCGTGAGACTCTCGCTGTGACGCCGTCCAACGAACATCACGGCACGTTCACTGTCCCCGCGAGCTTCATGGTGCTTTTCTTTTTTTCTTTTATCAACTTTACCGCGATAACGTTAACACGCGTCTGATTAGCGCCGAGCGTGCGTGTCGCAACGTGAGCCTCTGTGGTGGGCAAAGGTCTGGGTGACGCTGATAAGTGCAGCAGGCTGTCGGGACGTTAGCTCATACAACTTCTGTCCAGGTAAGTTAGGAGCGCAATTCGATTTAACACACAACTAAATCAAGCTGAGTCTTATCTGGCACTTAATTTCCGCTTTCTTGCTAAAGTCTTTTGTTCGTCTTTTGTTCGTCTTTAGTTTATCGCTCAGAGATAACGGAGGTAATGGTGCCTTTTTAAAGGGGAGTGTATTCGCCCCGTTAATCCCTTAGAACATATTCATGGGTTTTACTTGAATGTGTTTCCACGTGTTTAGCTCATTACCACTATTCTCAGAAACTTTAAAAAAATGTTTCCAAGCTTGTTCTAGTGCTTTCTTCACATGGTCACAGTATTGGTTTTAATGTACCACACGGTCAGTTTTGTTGATATGAATACTGAGTTTGTAGTTTTTTAATATAAAAGTGAATGTAGGCTATTATATAATTCAGTAAATATTAATTGACATGCATAATATTTGTAGAAAAGCCATGCAAATGGGTAAATCTAGTGCTTAAGTGATTTAAATGATTTAATAGATAAGTCAATTAACAGACTCATTACAAACATGCATCTCCTCCGGAGACCAAGTTAGTTAGAAGATGAACACTTTAAGGAAAAGCTCATTAACTCTTAGAGACCAACATACACCCATGTTTGTCTTTTTTTAGGTGGGTGGGTCATTTTCAGGGGGGTAGCAGGTCAACAGCATATGCCACATAGAAGTGGTGTATATCATCTCAAAGCTGAACCTGAAGATTTTGAGATGCAGTTTAGCATTGCCTGTCAACATAAATCTGTAATCAACATTTTGTTTCGGTAAGGCCCCTATTACGGTTGAAAGTTGTATAAGGAAAATGGAAAATGATGATCAAATGATCAAACGATGACCATCCCCATGCTCTTTTATGGCTCATAAGGACAACTCGAAAATTCCTAAAATAAAGAATCCCCACCCCCCCAAAAGACACATGAGTACAAAGTTTCCTGTGTGAGCACAACATGTAACCGATGAATTGATTTGTACAGCGTGAAGACACTGGCAGGTTCTGGCGTGCAGAAAGCCAGATTAAAATGTGTAAGCTAGTGTTTGTGCAAGGCACAGTGTCTGCCCAGCTTTTGGTAATGAACCAATTTCTGTTATCTCAGTTGATTCGTTGTGATTAGTGCACAGAAATACCTAACATCACGTTACACACACTTGCCTCAGACCAGTAGAGAAAACCACACGGACAAAAGGCGCTTCATGTTTGTAGGTTGATGTCAGTGGAGGCCGCCCGCCACTGCTATAAACACTATCAGAAAGAAAGCCCTGGAAGAATTAAAGCTAGATCAATAACAATTATTGGTTTAGAGTCCAAAAAGTAAACATTGATATTAGGCAAATATTGCAACTTTTGGCTTGAGTTCACCCTGCTGTCTCATTTAAGTTTCTCCCGGATGTGTCCTCTGTCTTTCCCTTCCTTCTCAGCTCCATCATGAATTTCTTCCTGGAAACGATCCAAGTCCTCCTGCTGTCCATCTGGTACAACGTGGAGTCCTTCATTCACCTCTTTGTGCCCACGAAGAAGAAGAACATAGCCGGTGAGGTGGTGCTGATCTCGGGGGCAGGTAGTGGGATCGGTCGCCTCATGGCTCAGGAGTTTGCTGCTCTTGGCACTGTGCTGGTGTTGTGGGATATTAACCAGGAGGGGATGAAGGAAACAGCCAGACTGGCTAAACAGAGCGGAGCCAGCAGAGTCCACTACTATCTGTGTGACTGCAGCGACAGGAGCGAGGTTTACCGAGTGGCAGACCAGGTAAGGTTCCGGAAACTTGAAAAAATGGTGCCCACTGCACTATCTACACTATATCTTCTGACCAAGTACCATGCAGGGCTCGCTGCAGCCTGCGGGCCTCCTTAGTTTATTACAGCCTGTTGTCGTCGTTGTTAGGTTATGCCAGCGGTCATTCAGGCCATCATTTGGTATCCGTTACAATAACATCTGTACTCATGTCTAGTCTGATGGGGAAAGAAACACGAGGAGTCACACGGTCAGTTTAGCCAGTATATTTCTAAGGGCACATACTGATCTTGATATTGTGGATACTGTAATCTAGGGCTGTATCTGTATTTTTAGGCTGAATGGCTATTCATCGTGTATATATCTCAGTATTGTCTACGACGTGGGCTACATGTGCAGTTGCAAGTCGAAGCCACATGTGCGATGTCACAAGCACTTTAAATTACTAAAACAAACTGTGATCAAAATAAGATGCAAAGATGGGTTTCCTTCCCTGTTTGAAAATATACAGCTGCAAAAAAAAAATTCTATCAAATAAAAAGCCTGTATTTATAATAAATCTCGGAGAATGCTCCTTTGGTTGTTTTCAACAACAATAACTGACTCATTAAAAACGGAGTCTTTCCTCTCCTGCTTCACAAAATACACACGTGCAAATGACAATAAAAATGTAAAGAGAACCAAAGTAAAAACTGGCCGACCCTGTTTAAAGTCAACGTATAAGTGAAGAAGACTAGGTTGAAACCGCGTGCGTGCGTGCGTGCGTGCGTGTGTGTACTGTCTTCAGAGACGGATGTTTCAAGCGCCCATCCAGGTCCCAGGGGGCGCCAGTGGCCTTTAAACGGCAGCCTTCATCCTCCTTTTCATAAAATGGCAGATCAAAGGATGTTGGATAACAGTTTTGTCAATAGCAGCAACGTACACCATAATAGTATATTACTAATTGTAATATAAGCCAGTGCTTCAATACAGCCACGAGGTGGCCACAAAAGTCGCACAAACGTGTCTGAGACGGCTGCTCTCGCTTCCCTAAGCTTCCCTGTGATTGGCAGTCAGACTAAAACTGCAAGTAACTAAAATCTGCCTTGGTGAAATATTTTAGCAAGACCATAGATTTATGTCAGCGTGACTGTAAATTGTGATGTTCAAGTCGTTTTCCCTATTAACAGCGTCCGCTGTGTGTCTCGGAACGCTTGGAAAATTCCAGTTTCCAGCAATAACAACCATGTTATTGTAGACTGATAACACTGGCCTTCTGGGGAATCACCTCCCTGTCCGACTGGTCCGACAGCTTGAGCCACCTGGCAACACCAGCATCCCGATGGATTTACCTGTGGGCTTTGACCCCACAGTTCTGCACGGAAATTAAAATGTCCGTAATCATAATAAGCTATTCCCACAAAGCAGGTTCAGGCTTGGTCGACATGTCCTTGCATAACTTTGCTTGGTGCACCGCAAGCATGGAGGAAACATTCAGCGCCCTGACAGCCAGTGCTGCCGTTTTGTGGGCCCTCTCAGTCACGGCAGACTAGAAACGGTCTGCTTTTGAAGGCAGTGTAAGATTCATGGAAGACACCAGCGTCAGCCCCGGGTGGAGGCGGGCTGCAATGAACTGCTCCATGGGGGGTATTCGATTTATGCTTTCTCCGTGCCCTCAAAATCCAGGGAGGAAGCCCTACTTGGGGAAGATGGATCTATCTGACGCGGAAATCGCGATCACCAGACAATCAGGATTGCCGTAATGAGATTTATACTTCTGCGGAAAACGCAGGGAGGCGTATCCCATAGTGAGAACTAACATTGGAAACTACTAAGACCACAGCAATAAATCACCAGAGGAAAACCGAATGAATACATAATGATTTAAGTCAAATAATTGTTAAGCTATTAAAGCGGTTCCTCAGTTAGAGGGCTAACAGGATCCTGCGCTCAGCAGACGGATGCCTTCCAGCCAGCGTTATTTCTTCAAGTGTAAAATACCTCGTCAGTGTCGAGCAGAAGCCTCCGCTCCCGGCTATTTGTAGTAGTAACCGTTTACGCCCTGTGGTCAAGAGAAATGCTAATCTTAGATCAGGCTACAAGTCAGAGACAATGAATGCTCTACTGTTGTAAAGCTCATGTTTTGAATTGCTGATTTGTGTTGATGGAGGTCCAAAAAAGGAAAGATAAGACCGTTTTTAAATCTAGCCAGTACAGGGTGGACATACTCAGCAAAGAAGGGTCCCCATTCTGCATACCAAGCTGTGAGTCCTGCGCTGAGGAAACTTCAATAGGAACACCAGACCTCTTTAATCCGTGATGTGGGTGTTTTTATTCAGAGGTCTGGAACCAGGCAAGAAAACTGGTACAGTCTGTGTTGATTTCCACCCATTCATTCCTACTACCAATAGGAGGCTCTTTGCGTTAGTGTGGATGGAGGACCAAAGAACGGTGTCTTAATGTGCATCTCCACCCTCCTCTGCTCAGACGAGCACTGTAGTGCATGTGGAACTCACACATCCAAACCAGCACATTAACCTTTGACTGTTTCCTGATGCTTTGCGCATCTGCCTGGAGATGCCACGGATGTTCATTTCTGCTGACAGGGTGTATATGGTGCTATATGAGGCCATGGAGACGCATGCTGTTGCTTTCAACTTTTCAAGGGGGTTCAACTTGGTAACAAAGCAGCAGACCAGTTATTGATTGGTCCAAACTAGGATGAGCAGATTAATCACAGTCTGCTTAACAAGGCATTTCTTGTACAATACACTCTGCCAGGGGGTGAATATATTAGCAGTAATATTAAAAAGTGCATTGAGTATTCAGGTTCAGAAGTTTTAGAATACAAATAATTCCAATGGCATCTAAGAGTACAAATGGTTGTAAGCATATGTGTGCTTGGAAAATGTTCTCCCCTGTAAGAAAAAAGTTTGAGAAACTTGTATGTAAACAACCTCATTCCTGGAGTGGTGTAGTTATTCAGGGTCTCAGCAGTCTTCTGCTTGGGGACATTTCAAGACAAAATGTGCATATGTGGGAGTTCTGTCTGCCCTTTGGGAATATCTTTTGCAAAGTACGATTCCATCATACATGACGGACATTTTCCTTTGCTCCATGCAGGTAAAGCGAGAGGTGGGAGACGTCAGCATTCTGGTGAACAATGCTGGGATAGTGACTGGAAAGAAGTTCATGGATGCTCCTGATTCCCTTATTGAGAAGACGGTGGAGGTCAATACTATGGCTCACTTCTGGGTCAGTCACACACAGCCGGCAGCTACACGATCCCTACACAGCTTAGCTTTGGATCCAAATGATTTCTTATGGAGACTTTTGCCTGATTTTAAATAGATATACATATAGATTTAGTGGCAGATCAGTCAATATTGTAGATTTAACTTATTGTCTCTAGCCATTTAGCATTTCTCTTAATTTTCTTTGTAACAAGGTTTTATATAGAGGCAGGGCAAAGTGCTCCACATCAATGCTTATAGAAAAAATACTGTATAAATACTTTAATTAATGTACACATCAATACATATAGTAAAAATACAAACAAGATGAGCGTGAACATTTATTCTTGACCTGGGAAATGGTAGTTTGGTCCACTTACTGACTTTTCTTTGGTCAAAAATAATCCAGATAATGAATGTGAACTAAATGTTGTGTATTTAAGTGATGTACTCTGAAAGTTGTTGTCAATTGTCCTCTGAACTGTAAGGTTTCTATATTAATTTCATGCTTAATTTTTTCTTTGTCTCTCTCTGCGCAGACCTACAAGGCCTTCCTTCCTGCCATGATTGCCAACAATCACGGCCATCTTGTCAGCATTGCTAGTTCTGCTGGACTCATAGGAGTCAATGGATTAGCAGGTAGGGATGATCCTAATGACTCATTTTCCTCTTGTTTATATTGAAGTTCCATGATCCAGCCATGATGTAACATTAGTAAATCCAACATGCTCAGAGCCCTGAAGCCCCTGCTGCTGCTGCACAGCATATTAAGTTTATTGATATTAAACATACCACATCTCTAAATTGCACCAATTTCTACCCTGCATGTGCTTGGGTCCCCAGCAACACACCCACCAAGTGTGAAGTAGATCAGATGAACGGCAGACAGACAGACAGACAGACAGACAGACAGACAGACAGACACTTTATGTTTAGATCTGTACGTTAATTTCAAGGATCGTAATTTTTTTTTGTCATTCTGCAACACGGGTGAAGAATGAAATGCAGTTGTAGTCCATTTATGCTACACAAGAAAAACATGACAAAACGGAACAAAAACAGTGGTGCATTTTCTTAATTTGCACCAGGAGAAATGTTGAAACTGCAGCAAAAAAAACCAACTGTTGAATTCTCTGTGCAGATAATATGGCTGCCATTATTATTAAAAAAAACATGTTGGCAAACTGCTTTAAAAATTCAACATCAGAGAAACATTGTTCATCAACTTTTGTGTGAGACTGTCCTGAAGTGTTGCATGGTAGTATATTGCTATTTAATTTAAAATCCTGCTAGTATTCCCCTTTTTTTTCTAAATGTATCAGTAATCTGATTGTTTTTGCAGTAAGTAACAGATTACAGTTACATTTTTTGTTATCCTAATTAAGTCATGCTGTTCCATGTATTCCCTTACTCCCCAGGCCTGATTGTACCCCATTGCGTTGTGGGTATGCACGTCCTCATTGTGGTCTTTGAATCATAGAAGAGTTTTCTGACTCAGTGCTGTGAGTGACTCAACCTCTGGGCAGCACAAAGTAAACAAAGGCAGCAGTGTGAGAGGGATTCAAGCAAAAATAACAAAAGCATTTTGTCCCTAAATTAGTGACATGAACCAGGACTGTAAAAGTGCTGGTATTGTTCCAAACGGCATTTAAACTTCAGTCTGTTGATGATGCTGCCTCTCTTCTGCACAGATCCTACACATAATACTGGAGAATACCATCGAGCAGCGGAGCTCTTTGTTTCCGTCGTTTTCACTTTCGTGCTGTATTCATAATTTATACATCTGTGTTAAATGTAAAAGAAACCTTGCTCTGGCTGCTAAGCCGGGTGTTTTGGCTCGACTCAGGAAATTCTTAAACTTTCTAATTTTACAGTTAAACAGTATACATTAAAATGTTTCTGACAATATTTGACGCAGAAATAGACAGTGCAGTAACAGAATCTTGATTCACAGTTTGATGGGAGATCAGCGATTGACAATGTTGGACTCCGTGTCTCTGATTGCTTGTTTTTATTCGGGTGTGGTGGAATTTTGCCCTTCAAAAGTGTGTGCGTATATATACATACTGTATATTGAATATTATATGTAAATATTGCATTATGCTTTTGTATTTGTTGATGATCAATATGAAATGAAAATATAACCACGCATAAACCAAACAAACACTACCATAGAATAACTGTACATGGTGGGAACCATTGATCTGTGCAATATGACAGATGCATGATGCTACTGTGTAAAAGTTTCCTTTGTTGGGAACTGGAGACATACAATCCAAAATAAATAAGAGTTTTCTGACTCAGTGCTGTGACTGACTCAACCCCTGGGCAGCACAAAGTAAAATGCAGCAGTGTGAGAGGATATTCTGACTTTAAAAGAAGTGTAGGACATCGTTGCAGCATGTATGCAGGGACTGTCCACCATCAAAGTATTGTGAACTATTCCACTCCAGGGGATGTGATGCATCACACTAATGAAACCTTGTAGGCTTACTTATTTATTTTGTGCATATTTGACAGAATGAATCGTTCTGAAAAACAAACTAAAACAAATCTTTGTTTTGTTCTTCGTAGTGGTAGAAGAAGCACAACTGTAGTCTCTATTACTCTGTAGTTTGTTTCCATTTCTCTTATCTTTATTACAGTTGTACTACTAGACACCCTGAACTCTGTCTGAATCTTACTGTTTATCTACACGTAGATAAGTGTGTGTATGTCCCAACTCCAGGGCTGCGTTGGAACGTCAGCGTTCAGCTTTGAACGATGGACAGAAGATTATTGACCTTTTTCCAAGTAATTAATGTCGAGATAAGAAAATAACGACATTCCATTCAGGTTACTTAACCTGCACATAGTAGGTAAGGTCGTTTACCAAAGTGTACCCATTACAACGTGAACATGTTTGGGCCTCGGCGGCACTCACATTTTTAAACTCAAAACATTTTTTAAAAAATGGACTAACATCAACGGAGTATGAAGAGGTAACAGTATTGACATTATGTGAGACGTCTCTGTGTTGTGTTGCAGAGATATCTACTGACGTTAGCATGCTAGCTGCTCCGTCCAGCCTGTAATACCACTTGTTCCTCTAGAGGTGATGGTGAGTCAGTGTAGCTGCAGTCTGCCTCAGTAGTGTCAGTCTGTCCTGGCAGAAACTGTGAGGGAAAGTCTTAATGAGCAGAGTACTGGGAACCAGGAGCTGATGTAGACCGAAGTGATGTCCTACACTGGAGGTTCATTAGATGTTGATGAAGGAGAACAGATGATGAACAGTACAAGTAAACGCAGAGATACAGTCACATTGTCTGCCACCATCCATTCTGCCAACCAGCCGCTGTCTCTCCACATTTATCCTAAACAAGACCTTCTGTAAGTTGTTTACCTAAAGATGGATCAGAATCCTCGTCCACACATTGTGAGTAAGACCCTGTCAGTCTGAACACACTGGGACCATCTTACCTCTCGTCTTGCAGCTGTGGCAGTCAGCTCTGGGAGATTAAAGATGACCTGTATGTTTTCGAGAGATGACCTGACCAGAAAAAGACACTCAACCCGTTAGTGTTTGACCTCAGGCCTACTTAAATATCCTCTAACATGAGAGGTACATGCGAAGGACCACTTCGCCGGTAGTAGAGTACGCGGTGGCTCCGGGATGCGGACAGAGCTTCTGTTAGCAGTTAGCTGAAATGCAGCCACAGGAAAAGCCCAAGCTCCAGGGGTCTGAACCCGGAGGTCTGCCAGATTAGCAACCTTTCTGTTGCTGGTAATACACAGGTCAGACCCAGCGCTCCGCCAGCCTGCGGTGACTCCTGGTGCTGGGTTCTTCACCAACCCAATCAGAGCTGCCACAGCCACAAACTGATGCTCTTCCCCCGGCTCCGCCGCATGCTCTCCTCACAGCGAAGCAGTCTCCCCCTAAATGGACAATGCACCCCAAATCTTCTAAATGCTAACTTTTTTTGATCGCCACAGTTTTTGGCGAAAGGCTGATTTTATAGAATAATAGAATAGAAGTAATTAACTTTATCTTGAGGAGCACTGGCAGGCATCCACTGGCTTCATTAATAAGACCAGAGGAGATTTTTTTTTTTTTTTTTTTTAGTGGATAATTTTAAGTCTCATAGATAATCTCTTGCTTAGACTCGTTGCCCTCTCACCCATATTTGTCAGATAGATTTGAGTGCCTTATCAAGGATGACTCTGCCCGGGTCACATAATTCAAGAGATGGTGCCATTGCACAAGATAATTACTTTCCTCTAGCAGATAACATGTCGCATGACAGCTACACGCGTGCATGTTTCACTGGCGTCTACTCCCACTGCAGTGTACCTCAGTGAAGGTACCCTTGCATTGATTTTCAGATAAACTTGAGGGCAACCTGATGACCTGGGTTTCAAAGCAGCCTGCCATTCAGTTGTTTTCTAAAGGTTAGACTGTGTGTGTGTGTGTGTGTGTGTGTGTGTGTGTGTGTGTGTGTGTGTGTGTGTGTGTGTGTGTGTGTGTGTGTGTGTGTGTGTGTGTGTGTGTGTGTGGACAACAC
>CALSCE010003475.1:0-10855 GCA_943593645.1 Bovichtus variegatus
TATATATATATATATATATATATAAATATATATATTTAAATATATTCTTTTATCTCTTAAGTATATTACACTTTTCATTCCCTTTTCCATAATACTCCACAAATGAACTCCTTTGACATCTTTGTTTTGCTTAGTTATAATCTTTGTTTCTGTAAACTTGGTGACTCACTATCATTTGGAACAACTTTTGGATCAAAGTTCACCAAATATCTAAATTTGAGTGTGAGTTAATAAATAATATGTTGGTTGATTCATGATAATGAGCTCTGTTTACAATTCTTAAAGTCACAGATTTGTGATTGATTTCTAAGCGTTTCCCCAGACCTCCACACAGTAGATAATGCATGGAACTATAAAAGAACTGTACAAGATAGACTTCAAAATGATTTATATGTGGTTTCCAGCATATTCCAACTCCCAACAAATTGTTTTCATAAACTTATTTTTTTGTGATAAGATTAATAGCATTAGAAATGGAAGAATGCAACTTCGTGAGGATCGTTTAGCCGAGTCTTGTTGATGATCAGCATCATGAGGTACAACTTGCTTACCATGTGGAAAGGAGAGCGAGGAGGTGGACGAGGCCTTCTCCTGGGTGGAGGGAAGGCTTTTGCACCTGCACTGGGCCTCGACTTCGTGGTAACTGGTGTTTGACTACTGCTGCTGTCACGTGGTGCTGCCGAAGATTTGGTCACAGATGATGAGGAGCTCACCTGAACTGGAGCTAAGGGGAGGACAGAGCAGAAAGCAGAGAGGTGTAAATAACTTGTGCAGTACAAATGACCATGGAATTAATTTCAGTTAATAAAAGGGAAACAATTTTGCTGCAAAAAAACGAAACTTTTCGCTGTCAGATCTAATCTATTAAGTTCTCATAATTAGTGAATTTATTGTTAGACAACAACTTGCACCTTTTGGATTTAATTCATAATAAATTGACTGCAGTGCTTATGGTAAACTAGCTTCCTCTGACTTGTAACGTGTCTTAGGCACGGAGAAAACGGGATTTATATGCATTTTCTTTATTTGACGCATGACTCATTAGATACCTGGTCTCAACTTAATTGGGTAAAACTTTTTAAATTAATATTTACATATTTATGCAGTGCGTTTACATGCACTTTACCAGGTTACTCAGACAAAAACAACAAGGTTATATCCACTGTAGTAACCTGGTTAATGAAAATCTTTGTATACATGGAGCAGGTCAGTAATCAGATTTCTTCCCTTACCCCCGACCTTATTTTGAAACCATTGCCTAATTATTTTTATTTAGTTTTTATTTTTTTAGAGGTAAAATACCAATAGTGTTGGTCTTCAATTTCTTTTCTATCGCTGTGTGGGTCTTTGTTGCCGCTAACTAACGGTGCACCGAGGAGGAAGTCCGAGCAGAGCTTTCCCTGACAGCACAAATGTATCTAAATTTACCAAATTTAGTCAAATGTTCAGGAGGTGAAGATGGACTTATTTAGACTTCTAGAGGCTACTTTGTGTTACTTTTTAGTAGGACTGTTGATGGAGTTTTTGTAAATTCAAGGTTGCATCGTTGTTTAATTATCTCTTTCCCATTTCTATTTCGCCACCTAGCTGTTACTTTGCCTGTCTGTAGTGTTAAGTCATGCACATGTGTACTTGTAAAAAGTCAATTAGAAACCTGGTTACTTGTATACATGAAAGTCTTTATTCTCTAGGAGAAATCTACTTTCTCTAACTCCATGATACCCCAATTACAATTCAAACTGGGTTCCTCATTTACACAACATTTAAGAAATGATCTAACTGGAGTAAGCAAACTGTAACAAGGTTACTTGAATGCATGCAAAGGGAAACGATAGATTCTGGATTTTCAAATGAGGGAGAAGGTGTAGATGTAATTTTAAGACTTATTTATTTACATCAGTATTTATTTACATCTGGATCTTTAAATATACTAAACTGGCTTCCAAATACTTTTCTGAAACTGCCTAAGCTTCCCTGTATGTTTAGTTTTACATGACAAGTTGCACACATCTGATACTCTAAGCAGATAAAAAAATATTGGAGTGGGATGGTAGGGAAGAAAATACTACTAAAGTTTATTTGCAATAATGTTCTGACCTAGTTCTGCTCGTCATGCATGCATACGGCATTATTAAATAAACCTGAGAGAGAAGAATAGCTCAAGCTTGTTCTCTCACCTGGCTGCTCTGTGCTTGATGGAGGAGGCTGCACTACTTTGAGGACGGGGCGAGGGGGGTGGGGCTGGTTTGGTGTGGAGCTAAGGTTTCCGGGAGGAGCTATGGTGTAGTGGGCAGTAGCAGGACCGGGGGTGCGCTGGGCAATTTGCAGTGGAGCAGTATTTCTGACAGAGGTTGTGTTGGCGTGGGGGTGCGGGGAAGGGGATGCCTGGGGAGCAACACGAAGGGAAGGGGCCACTGCCAGGGTCGGCACAGGCCCACCATCCTTGCCTGCTGTCTGACGCACAACGATCTTCACGACACCAGGGCTGCTCACCATGGAGGGGGCCACTGAGGAAACATGAAACATATCAGCTGTGAGAAACAAGGCTTCTTAAAAAGGGTATTGTACAACGCCGTATTAGGGCCATTGTATCTAAAACAAAAGGGAAAAAAAAGAAAAGAAAAAAAAAAGGAAAAAAAAAAAAGATTACGGAGCCTGGAGAGGGGGGTAATATTCCGAGTTGAAGTCTTAAATTTAGGAGAAAAAAAACACAAATATTCTGAGATTAAAGTCATAAATTTGCAAGGAAAAGAAAAGGAAAAATAGTATTTTTATTTGCCAGGGTGGAACCACATTGCAAGGTGGGATAAACTAGATCAAATCACAGACGTCGTCACTTGCCGTGCATTAAGCCTGCAGTAGATAACCTAATCAAATTATACTTTGCTATTGGATTAAGCAATAAGTAAATACTTGTGATTTTAGCCAACAACATACTGATTAGGATGTCGTGATGGGAACTACAACACAATAGACAGATGAAGGATATCACCATTTTCAATACTGTTGCACCTCCTCACTAAAGTGTGCGTGTGGCATTCCCCGTTTACCATCTACCTTGCAAAGTGAAGCAATGTGGTTCCTCCTTGGCAAAGAAAAACAATATTTTTCCTTTTCTCCTCACAAATTTCTGACTTTAATCTCATAATATTTGAGATTTTTTCTTGTAAATTTACAACTTCAATCTCGGAAATTCTGAGTTTGTATAATATTCCGGCTCCGTAATATTTATGAAAGCATTACAGGTCATTTCGCAGACGCTCTTATCCAGAGCGATTTACAGTGAACTCACTACAGGAAGCAATGAGCAACTCGGGGTTAAGTGCCTTGCTCAGGGGGCTCAATGGTGGCAGACCTGGTATTGAACTCACAACCTTACGGTGTTCTATTTGAAAGCCTGAGCACTAGACTACCACCCTACCATAAAAAAAAGCCCTTTAGGATAATAAAATAACTTTGAAAGAGTAAGAGAAAGACGGGTTAAAAACCTTGAGCTGAGACATTGTGAGGCAGCCGATTCACAGCTGTAGCAGCAGAGGAGGTGTTTGCTGGATGCGTGTTGGCTGCACTCTGGACAGCCAACTGGGCAGGCTGGCTGATGAGGTGGTGCTGCACCCCGCTGGACACCAGGTGCATCACATTACCTGCAGTGTGAGGTTAGTCAGACAGGTCAGAGACTTCCTACTTGGATTCTCCAGTAACCACATTATTATACACTATACTAAATTACTTCAATCATTCCTTCTTTAAGAGATACGGTTTAAAACAATTTAACACATACAACAGTTTACATTTACTGCCATTTTTGGATGAGAAAATACTTAAACAAATCAATTATCAAAGCAGTCGAACACTAACCTTGAACTGGCCGCGAGGAAGCTGCTGGGACTTGGTGGATCTGGGCCCCAGAGAGAGTCAGCTTGTTGCCCTGAAGCTGGAAGGTGACTGGTTTACTGCCCTGACATGATGACACAGGTCGCCCTGCCAGGGAGGCAAGCTGAGCTATGCTCACTACCTCACCAGCTTAGGAAGGAAAACAGAAAGAAGACGTGGATTAGAAACAATATTATAATTATTTTACTACAAAGTCAGTTGTAGTTGAGTTAATGATTACAGACTCTTTACAACAGTGTAACACTAGGTTGTGAACAAGGATATGTGTGTATAAAGTTTGTTTAAAAAAGGTGTGTGCTTCTATAGCTGCTAAGACGTACGACATTTCAGAAAATATATTGATGTGAGAATTAATCACAAAAAAACGTTCTTGGTGTGTAAAGGCCTTTAATTCAAAAAATGTGGAGATTTTTTTCCTCGCCTACAATGGCCCTAATACGCCGTTGTGAGCTGCTGTAGTGACTTTAAATTAAATAAAAGTTACAAAAGAAACCATAAAATATCAAATTAAACTAACAGCTATCATTCAGGGTCGAGTTTAAACACGATAATATGTTATTTGTTCTGAGAGACAAACAACTGAACACTGAAAATGACATCAGTGTACACTTACAAGGCAACCTGGCCTGCATATCTGGACTGAGAAGAACCCTCTGGGGCAGGACGCTGCCGGGGTTTGGACCTGGATGAGCTGGGATGCTGGCTGTGCAGGAAGCAGTGGGAGGCCGTACAGTCAGCACTGGCTTTGGTACGTTGGATCTCACTGCAGATTGAGCAGTGGGATGCATGGACGGGCGAGGAGGGACCGTGGTTGCCACTGTACACACCACTAAAAAGGAAAAAGCATGAGAAAAAATTTAAAAAAAATAAAAGATCTGTAAATGCAAATAAAATTTCATGATTTAATCCCTTTCTCGATCACTTGCCTTGTTGAACCACAGGAGCAGGTGCAGGAGTTGAGGTGACTTCAGTAACTGGAGATTTGGGGGTCTGTGCTGCAGGAGGTACTGAGCAGGTAGGTTTGTTCATCAGGAGGACCGGTCGATTATCACTTTTAGGAGGCGGCTGGAACATCCTAAAACACAGACAGAACATACAATAGATCAAACATTGTATTCATGTATTCGATTCTTAATAAAACATTTTACACTTCCACTGACTTCCACTTAAGCTTTTCCTAAATGTGCTAATACTGTTAATTTTCTTATTTTTATTTCTTTCCCTTGATTTTATTACAGAGTTTAAAAAGTGACAACATTTTTTTATTAAATGTATAAATAGTTAGAAAGGTCAGATGGAGGCAAGATGAAGAAAAATAAATTGCAGTTTTACCATTACAACTAGCAGCATGTTTGTTTACACTGCCATTAACACTATTGACAGTTCGTCCAATTTTGATTGATTGTGGGCAGAGCTGGAGCTAGACAACAACTTAACATTTTCACCATAGTGGCCTGCCCACTCATTTCTATGCATCTTCAGTATTTTCATATGGTTCTTTCTTAAGTGTATTGTGTGGAGGAACTCGATTGCCATGTTCAACTTTTTATTGTCCATTTCTTGAGGAAAACAGTTTGGATTTAGTAGCGAAAAAAGAACAAATATTCCTGATAGACTTTTGTTGGCAGGTGTTGGTCAGCTTTTCTTGACCGACACAGAGCTTTTAATCTAGAATACTGATACAGGCTCAGTGGCACTTTTCTGTGGGAGCACTTTGGGTTTGTCTTCACAGCTTGTGGTAATAAAAGTCTTTGAAGTCTGCTTACCTGTTGACCTTCATGCGGACTGGTTTGGGTCTCGGAGGGGGTTCAGGGGAATCCACGATCTCCTGGATTAGTTGGCGGCTGACCTTGTGGCGCGGCAGGAAGATGTCTGCCTGGTACCGAGACACACGGCTCTCCAAACCAACAAGGTCAAACATTGAAAGGTCGCAGCGCTGAGGAGGCAAAAACACAGTATTATATTAGGGTAAGATCAAGTCTCAAGTATTGCTCAATAAATGAAAAATGTTACTTTTTTTTTACCAAATAAAAGCTTTATTTATTTTTCCTTTAACGCTGACCTTCAAAGGAGAGACCTCCAGGGCGTCCTGCACCAGGGAGGCTGTATGGAAAACAATGGGCTTAGTGATGAAGGGAGACTGGATGGGTCGAGGGTCGAACAGGTTGGGGTGGTTGCACACTTTGCGGAGCTGCATTAGGATGTTAATCACAGACATGAAGTGACCACTGGCCAGTGTTTCCCGGGTCCTGTGAATCAGAAACAAAAGCTAGTAAGACAAGACACAATGCTAGTAATATGAACAATACAAGACATAATAGTAATTTCAGGGTTTAAAATAATATGGTATGTGATTGTTATTAATTCAACACAAAAAGTATAATATGTGTTAATTACTCCAAGCCCATATTTCTTGCAAATAACTTCAAAAGAAAACTTCATATTGCCGTCAAAGATTTTGGATAGTTGTTAATTTGTTTTTATTTGATAACTACACTCAGTTGCCAGTTTATTAGGTATACCAAGCTAAAAACAAATACAGTCTGTGATTTTGTCCACACCACAAGCGCCACAAGCCAAGTGCCATTTAGTTCCATTATATTAGATAGAAGGCCAATATCTCCAACACTCAGTAACTCACCAAAAACAATCTATATTAATAAAAAGCACTACAGGTAAGTGGAAAAATATGCGTTTTTGATTTTGCCGTGAACTGTCCCTTCAAAAAGGCAAATATCCACTTTACAAAAATATCCTCTTTTTCTAAGAAGAAATCTCAGGGAGGCTTCATAATTTATTTTTGATTAAATGTTTTTGCTATGTACTGGATCATCTCGTAAGTGTAGTAACTTACGAGGCCTGTGCCATGAAGTCATCGTAGAGAAATCGTTGTCTCTTGGAGAGGCGACAGCGCACCACATGCTCATATTTTTTGGGCATCTGCTTCTCCACGTCGATCTTGATCCTCCTGAGCAGGAATGGCCTCAGCACCTTGTGGAGCCTCTTGACTAGGCCCTCGTTGTACTCCTGACTGCCCTCGATCATTCCTGTCAGCGGGTTGGAGAACCATTCTTTGAACTCGCGGTGGGACTGGAAGACGTGGGGCATGAGGAAGTGCATCAGAGACCACAGCTCCATCAGGCTGTTCTGGAGAGGAGTTCCTGTCAGCAACAGTCGCCGGTGGCTGTAAACGGAAGAGATCAATGTTGAAATGTATGTGGAAAGATTTATACAATTAGGATTATAGATGACAAAAGGAGAAGAGATTGAGTGAAGATAAATAAAAGGATAACTTTATACACAAAATGACCATTTGTAAATAAATTACTCAGCCTCATGAACACTACTCGCACGGGACACGTGAGACTGTTAATGCATTACAGATCATTTATCAGACGCTCTTATCCAGAGCAACTTACATTGAACTAACTACAGGGACAGTCCTGGAGCAACTCCGGGTTAAGTGCCTTGCTCAGGAGCTCAATGGTGGCAGTCTGGTATTGAACTCACGACTTTCTGGTGTTCTATTTGAAAGCCTGACTACTAGACTACTAGACTACCGCCATCCCCACCAAATAGTCAGGTTTTAGTGAAAATGCATGCGCTTGTGAAGTAGTGAGCACCCGAATGGATAAATGAGACTTGAATTATACTGTACGAGTTGTGCGAGTTTGAAAACGCATAATTTGATACAGTTTTGCTGTTAAAACGTGGCCCCCATTTAGTTCAATTCATCAAGACTTTTCTTCAATTTTGGATTCTTCGTTCACCATGAAAGCATGCAAACAAAATTAAGTCTTCTTAAAGAACTTAAAAAGGTAACACAGGGTGAGTAATTGATGCACAAATGATTATTTTGTGGGTGAAGTATTCCTTTAAGACTCATTAAACCTGCATTGATAGATTATCTAAATTACTTTATAAAGTTTATATGGCAAACATGTTAGCAAACAGCTTCCCATTGCTCTGGTTGGATGGTAAATAAGGAAAGGAAAATAAATGATATTTGTAAGATTAGCTGGTTTACATTCACATCCACACACCACTGTGGCCTGTGGATAAACAGTTAAGTGCTCTGGTGTATTTCGGGGATGCATTCAAAGTCAAACATAGTTAATGCTGAATGATGGCATGTCCTCTACAGCTGAATGCACACTGGCTATTTGTGACAAGCGGCAGCTTACAGATGAGACCGAAAAGCATCCTCGAATGTGCTTTGAAACACTACAGATGAGCATTACTAGTTTGTACAAAGCTACTCGGTACATAATGCTTGCATATGACATCTATTCAGATTTTCCGCCTACTCACCTGATTTTCAAAAAGAATGCTGGAGCCATGATCATCTCAGTCTACTGGGTTATTATGTCATGCAGTGAGCAATGCATAATATCAGGGTACAGTGCTTTGGGGAAAATGGACACATGGATGTGTGCCAGACTAAGCAGGGTAAAATAAATGTGATCTGAAAATTACATGAATATTTGCATCTAAGCTGTTTTTTCACCTAGAATGTGCTTCCCTTCTTCTTGTTTCAAATCGCAGCAAACCGTTTTGTATAATCAAAACTCCTCCATGCATACATTCCTGACACCTGTACCAGATCTCTGTGTGTGACACACAATACTATCTCCTTCAAAGCTACATGTGTATTTAAAACATTAAAATTACAGGTCATTTAGCAGATGCTCTTATCCAGAGTGACTTACAGTGAACTAACTACAGGGACAGTCTCCTGGAGCAACTTGGGGTTGAGTGCCCTGCTCAGGGGCTCAATGGTGGCAGCCTGGTATTGAACTCACAACCTTCTCCATTTGAAAGCCTGACTACTAGACCACTAGACTACTACCACCACCCATAGAAACCCCACTAGAGAAGTCTGAAGTTTATTTTGTACTTGAACACGTTTTTGATATCCATGAAACGACTTCCATCATTGAGGATTTGACCAAGTTAGATTGAGGAAAACCATATCATTTGTACATTTAGAGCCCTAAAGTTTGTACATATCCACTTCTGAGAATACAGAACACCCAGCTCTACTGACCTGTTGAAGTTCAACAAGCTCTGCCATCGTTGGGACTTGAAGTTCTTGATGTTTTGTGCCTCGTCTAGGATCAGGTACCGCCAAGACTTGCGTCGAAACGCTTGGTGATCCTGCAGCACCAGCTTGTACGAAGTGATGCACACGTGGAAAGCATTAGGCTTCGTCCAGCCCTAACAAAAAAAAAATATGGTTACAATCAACGGTTACCACATACATCACAGATACCTGTAGTGGAAAGGTTGCACAAAGGCATTGCATTAGGTACTTGTGGAAAATAAAGCAAAAAAAAACACAATTAAAATACTTAAATTGTAGAAAACTATCATTACTGCCCCCCCACTAGTCAAGTTTCAGATAACATCCATGTCGGTCCAAAGTGAAAGCACTTCATCATTTTATCCCATTAGACATTTTTGGGAAATTGTCACAATTAGCATATGAATGCTTGAGTTATGGCCAAAAACCTGTTTTGGGAGGTCATTGTGACCTTGACCTTTGACCACCAAAATCTACATCAGTTCGTACCAGAGTCAAAGGACATTTGTGGCGAATTTCAAGAAATATTCCTCAATGCTTTCCTGAGATCGCGTTCAAAACAATGGGACAGACGTACAGACGGACGTGCAACCCGAAAACAATAACATTTGCATTAAAATAAAAAAATAATGAACACACCCCTGCTAAATATAGGTAATAAGGTTTACCATTAAAAAAGGGAGAATGAGTAGGATTTTCCTAAAAAACAATGTATGGATTCATACAAAAATAATCCCACTCAAATCCTCACTTATGGCCCACTAGAAGTGTGTGGCGTTGCCTGCATCTGCAGAAACCCCACAGCCCTCCGGCCTGGATTTTATTTTATATTGCTGTGTCTAGCGCCAACTTCTATAAAAACACAGCGACCAGGTGCCAGATCGTAAGCACGCATCAAAGAAGGAGCTATGAAAATGGCAGACATACAGTAGTGCTGAAAAAAAAACAAATATAGCGTGGTGAAACGCCAAGCTCACAAAGCTCGTTACAAAACGAGAGCGAATCTGGGGTTGGCTTTCACCCGCTGGCGAGCACCATAACCATTGTTGAGCCAGAGAGGAGCAGCCAACTTTGAATATTGTGTTTATGAACCTCAACAGACAAAATCATTGTGCCTTAAAAAAAAAAAAATATCAACTCTTCACCTGTCTCTTTAGCTTTCTTTCCTTTTGGCTGCCAAAGTAGGTGAGGATTTTAAACCCAGGACACCAGCGTTTTAGCTCCATCTCCCAGTTCAACATCACACTGGTGGGGACGATGATGAGGTGAGGGCCCCAGTTACCTGAACACAACAAGTCAAATGACAAAATATCAGTTGGCCATAAAAGTAGGAACATCAGAGTTAATTTAGTGAATAAAAATTAGAGTAGCACTCCACAAAGAAAATCGCAATGAACTATACCATTGAACTGCCGTTTGTATAAATAGTACTAAAAGCATCAGGAGCCGGTTTGTTACCTTTTTCACAGGCGAGGTGAGCCAGCAGAGCGATGGTCTGGATGGTCTTGCCCAGTCCCATCTCATCAGCCAGAATGCCATTGAGCTTTTTCTCGTACATGGTGACCAGCCAGTCAAGTCCAATGTGCTGGTATTCTCGTAATGTGCCATGAAGCAGGAACGGAATGGGGGTCTTGACCTTTTATGTGAAAAAAAGAGAAAATTATATAGTTCAGAACTGCATTGACACACAACAAGTAATCCAAGCCTTACTTCTTAGACTATTTGGGTTTATTCTATAGAGCTGCAGTTAGTTGACTGATTGATTAGTCAATCTCGGCGAAAAACAATCGGCAACTATTTTGATTATCGATTAATTGTTTTAGTAAGCCTCTCAAATATGGAAATTTCCTGCTTTTCTCTGTTTTATATCATATTAAA
>CALSCE010003530.1:0-10111 GCA_943593645.1 Bovichtus variegatus
CACACACACACACACACACACACACACGATTTTAAAAGAACCGTTTTGCTCACCTACTTTCTTAAATTTGTTTTCTCTTTTAGGTTCTAAGTTGCAAAGAATCTCAAGATCCATCATCTACAGGTCAGAAATAACTCACCTCAGTTGAAT
Source organism: Bovichtus variegatus (assembly GCA_943593645.1). Lineage (NCBI taxonomy): Eukaryota > Metazoa > Chordata > Actinopteri > Perciformes > Bovichtidae > Bovichtus > Bovichtus variegatus. The sequence continues at coordinate 151 of CALSCE010003530.1, forward strand.
CTGAACCATATAGTCCCTTCTACCTCCTGGTAGAAAGTCCCTGTAAACAAACAAGGTTGAACAAACTAAAAACACATTTATCAATTAAATCACAGACTCGGGCATGCTTTTCTCAGTCCTACCTGGATATGCATACTTCACGAACTTGTTGTGGTGTCAAGGCAAAGATAAAGTATTTTTCTTGGTGGTACCTCTGTGCAGGACTTGCTCCTGAAGACACAAACGATGACCGACAGTTAAAAAAGTGCTGCTCGTCAAATAACTAAAATACCATGGCTCAAAACACACGCATGGCATCATGAGTAGCCTTTATATACAACATAGAGTACATTTTGGTACATTCTCAAATGGTGAATCTGCATGAATCCATGCAGTCCCCACACCATGAACTCATCAACTCTGCTGAGAATAGCTTTACGTTATCCACATCCTATTTGGTTCACGCTTTAATGTTTTCATTTGAGCTGCATCATGAGAGTCGACAGAACAGGACACACTTCCACCAGGAAGAAAGTTACATCTGAAGTCTAATCTTTATTTTGCCTTCCTTCTGCCATCACAAAGGCTGATTGTGTTCATACTTTGGTCAAGTACTTCCCTGGAGACAGAGGCACTTGAGGGCAATTGACAAAATTCTGAACAATGGTTAGGCCTCACTATGGAAGTACACTATCAAAAGAACTGTGTCTGTAGCACCACGTATTACCACCGGTCAACTCATGGAAGCTGGCACCGTCAGATGTTTGTCTTGTTTATCATATTGGATATTGGTCGTGTAAAGATAACATTTTCAGGCACTACTGTATTACTTATACAGTTAATTATTAAGTGCCAAGTTGGATATATCACAGAGTTTCCCAGTCGCAATTACGACTCAGAAGTTGACGTGAAAGCGATAGACAAGTCGGAAACTCATAATTACGATTACTGCACCTCAAATAATGCATTTGTAGCCGTATTTAAAAATGTAACGATTCCCAGTTCAAGTCATGATTGAAAAACATAGAGTTAAGTGTTATCCTTGAAACCAAAAAGGGAAAGAAAGACAGCACACACCTAGACTCGATGGCTTGATTAGGACGTCCAGCACATCGTAGAAGGGCAGGGGCTTCATCTGCACATCCGGATGGACGGGGGGGATGAGCGGTGCTGGCTGCTGGAGATTCATGCTGGTTATGGTGTCGCGCCACACGGCTGTTTCACCAGTCAACGCGCTGAAGTCTGCGTTACAGGACGGACTCCTGCTAACAGAGATGGCAGTGTTCACTACAGTTACCCCTCTCACATCAGAGGGCAACAGTGACTTTATGATGCCAAATCAGAGTCGGGGTGTCTCTGATCCTCGAGTAGCGCTGGCGATACAGCTCTTTGATTTTGATTTGCACTGCTGGACGATTAAGTAAATGCAAAGTCCTGAGGAGGAGCTCATGTTTACAGACACGTTTGTTGTTGTTAAGGTCACATGGGGCTGGAGTTTAGTGTCGAGCTGCCTCCAGATATCATGATAATATTATCGATGGTTATCCACAAACATTTCATACAGCGGTCATGCTACACTGGATGGTGTTAGAGCAGCACTGATAGCTTTGGCTGCTCTCAGTTAGCTAAACAAATGCGCCTGTGTAGCCTAATGCAGCGCAACATGAACAGTGACAATTTTGTCAGACCATGGACAATCTGATCAAAGTAAGCCACTTGATATGATAGAGAAAAATAGCTGTGTTATTCTAAGCTCAACTGTGTAGCAGAATTCCTTAAGCAAACAACACAAGACAAACTGCTTTTGACTTACAAACATTAACTACCTCATTTGAAAATAAAATGTCAAAGAAACCCCAGAGAAAAAGAGGAACCCACTTACCCTTCGAAATATGCTCCATGACCATGTCTCGATTGTCCTCATGTGCATATCCTTTTCCCTTACAATTCCTCAGTATATGTGCGATTTAGTCATCTAAAATATTAAGGATGATATTTAAAAAAAAAAGTATTAAACAAAAACATGACGGTGAAGATTTATGTTATTAGTTATTAGTGAAAGCAAACAACAATAAACCAATTAGCAAGGCCTGGAATTAACACCACCACTGAGTTTTGTTTTGTGTTTTTGGGGTAATTTCTTTAATAACAGATTATGAGGAAATTTTCATATGCAAAATTGTAAAGTTCTTCAACACTTTGAGGACACAGTGCCTATCTTTTTTTATTCCAGTCAGACTCTGGAAACACGCATGACACAACAGGTGGATTCTTGTTCTGCAGCATTTCACGCTGTACGGTGTTAAGCAATGCACAATATGCTGGTTGTAAAATAATGATGCGTCTGTGACAAGATTGTGTTTTAAACTCTGGAATCCAAGTCAATCACCATAAACAGAGAGGCCATTAAAGGAAGGAAGTACATTTTGTCTGCAGTCTTACCAGGGGCTTTATGTGAAGATTGATATTTATTTCACTTCTGTGAGTTGCATACGGAGATTGGTCAAAAACATATTATAACAAAGACTGGGTGAAACAATACTTTTCCCCTTTACAAGAGAAAAGTTTCTAACGCTGTGTCAATCAATGTTCGCGAATTCCAAACTAGGCAGCACTGATGAAATATGAACCAAGACTCTGTTACTGCATGGCCTATTTCTCCCTTCAAATGTTCACAGAAACTTACTTTAGTGTACTGTTCAGCAGTAAAATGATAAAGTTAGCTATCCACACTGCATTAGAGACTCCTCGGCTCTGATTGGTCCTTTTCCTTTGCAGCGGACTCTTAAAAATGCCATTAGGAGCAAAGGGAGGGTTTCACAGAGTGTCTCATGCACTTCTGTCAGGATATAGTGACAGATTCAAGAACTTTTTATGACAAAAAAGTTATTCTTATTTAAGTTACAATGTGCAGCTTTCAGTTAAGAGCTCTGTATCATTTCTAACAAACTCTAGTGATTCTTGGGTGTATCGTGGCGAGCTTGATAAAGAAATAAAACATGCGAAAAAGTACATTTTGAAGCAACTGGAAGGCATATTTTTTGCCGTTGAATTGTTTCTATATCCGCCTTTGTGCTATACTAGAGTGATCCTGGAACAATCTCTTTACGGAAAAGGCACAGAAGGAAAATTCACACAGATTGGTACGAAAAAAAACAAGCAGAGGGCTATTTCTGTAAAGCTCAGTACATTTCTTTAAGGTCACTCAATAGAGAGCAGAAGTCCCATTCAGACCGATAATAGTCGTGCATCAAACAAACGCTGCCCGCTCATACATTTCAGTGAGGGCACTGAAAGGGCCGGACACAGAGCTCTATGGCTTTGTGCACTGCATTGTGGGAATATAGTCTGTTGACAACATACTCGGAAATTGAGCATTTTCAGTATGCATACAGACTGTTTTGAGCTGGAAAAGTGGTCATATAAAGTATAGCCTATACTTTATATGACCACTTTTCCAGTGTGAACACGGCAAACTCAAAACCAAGAATTAGTATAATAAATATGTACTTCATTCGTTCGTTCAGCGACAGAAAATGAATTGTTAATAATTAAAATCGATTTAATTGTTTATTGAAGGACTCTTCTATCCGTCTTTCTGGAAAAACTGAACCATGTTCCTGGGATTTTCTGACCATACTCTAAGATACATGGGTCTCTACTGCTGTATTAGCTTGATCCATTTGAACACTTATTTTAATTAAAAAAAACATTTAAAAAGATGATATTCAACAAATATGGCTTCAATGAGGCTTTGAATGACTACAACTCACTGAATATGTTTTAACTAAATGCTAACAAGATCACCACTTGTCCCTTAGTTCACACGACAACACGTCCACATGCATCTAGCCAGTACACTGGGAGATACTATTAGTTTAAGAAATGAAAAGAAAATCCCTTAACAAGTTTCAGGTGTTTAGAAAGACTAATGGGTAAAATCATTTGGAGAAAAAAAAGCCATTGAATCCCAGCTGCTAGAGGAACTGAGCATCTGTAGCTCTCATCATGCACAGCAGTTGTTATTCCTGTGATTCACAATGTCTGAGCGGGGCCACCTCTTTCCTACAGCCGCAATATATTCAGCGTTACTTGTATGTAAATTAGATTGTGGGTTGGAAGCTCACACGAACAATACGTGGATTAGACAGTGTTAACGTTACATACTTTTCTTACCCAAAATACTGAATGTTCTGGTCAACAATTAAGGTTCCCAAACATCCACCGTAATCCTCCTAAATCACGTTAGATTAGCAAACATGTTAACAAGCTAATAATCTGTGAAGCAGCTATTCACGCAGCTTTGTGTTTGGAAAGAGTTGTTCACATGAAATAAAAGTATAGTCAAGATATAACAATGCAATACAAACAGTAAGTTGTTAAAACGATAACAAAAAACAATCGACTTTTAAATCGGTGTAGCTAACGTTATATAAAGTTGTAATATTTAAAATAGTTAGGCACCCTAGCGTTAACTTTTGGCTAGCTGGGTGCGGTATTAGCTACATGTCAGCGACTTCGTACAGGAATAATTCACATTACTTATGAGTTACTAAGCAGCTCTAAACACCTACGTACTTAGACAATAACTCCGCAACCAGAAGCAGTTAAAAAATACAATTCAGTAATTGTTTCAGTTGCAGCAAGCTAACAAGGGACCTATTAGCGTATGTTAGCATTAAGGCTAACTACCGAGACGCAAACGATCTGCTATTGAAAGTGCCCCTTCCTGCCTAGCACTGCCCTACCCTGTGAGCCCATCCATTCGGAGCGACATATATCGACCAGTATATTCGTTTCAAGTTATTGTTACATGTTTTAATGTTGACAGAAGTAAGTCACAATCAGTGTTTTTCTTTTTGCCTACCCGAAACTCTTCACTCTCCGCCATCTTGTTGTTCCGGTCATCCCGCCCAGCGTGACTACTTCCAGGTGACACCACAGCTCGACAGAGGGGCAGTTGCCCTCCAGACGCGATATCTGTTGTCCTAGGATGGCAGAGGCATGAGTATGTGGAGCCGAAGGTTTTGATCATTTGAGGGGGAAAAATGAAACTGAAAGTTCAAGTCTTTAACTTTGAAAAATACAATAATATATTTAAACTAAAAACAAGTGTATGAACAGTTTTTTCAGGTTGAATATTATTTTTGATTGTTTTTTTAATTTGCAGATTTTATGTTTTCCTATTCAGATCTTGTCTTGTCATACACTTAGAAAAACAAGCTCTGTGGTAAATGTGTCTAAGCTATTATCAGTAAAAGTACTACAGGTGCCCATGTTACGAATTGTTATTGAATACCATTGTTATTGAATACCTTTATAAAATGGTATTGGATATATTTGCATGCGTGACCGGCCCTACACTGCCTCTGATTGGCTAGTAATCGTCGTCGTCTACTTGATGATGAGCGAATGAATGAACGAATAGGTATAGCACTACTTCAAAAAAGACAAATAAAGGATTTTCAAAACATCTTGGATTAGCTGGAAAATGCATCACTACAAAGATGAAACATACACAACATATGAGGATGATTTTATAGAATATGATGCATTGCTGTAGATTAAACTACCCAACATAATTTCAAATAAACACAATCTTGCCCTTTTGTTTTTACCTGTGTGATCTTCTTTAAATTAATTTTTAGACACATATTTATGTTGGAGGGAGCCTGTGATTCTCATTGCAACAACTGCTTCTCTGTAAATGTTGATACATAAAATATAGGTTAAAATATATGATAAATAAGAACTTCAACTTTCAAGGATCAATGGGTAGACTGCCACTGATTCATCAGACCTTGCAAATGTTCAGTCAAATGAACGCTGATGGTTATAAACCAAAGATATTTAGGCTAGTCATTCAAATTACAACAGATTTAATAGCCTTAAAGTAGGCCCTATATATCATCAATGACATTTTTAAGTATCAAAAGTAAAAATCATTGTGCAGTAAAATCTTCCCTGCCCTTGTTTTACTATTATATGCCTATATATGATGTTTATCATTAGTTTTAGCCTAATATTCAAAAAAGGAACTGAATTCACTAAGTATAATTTTGGAGTAGTTTGATGGATATTATTTCTGGTGGCAGGTGACAGCAGAAATGGAAGACCTGATGGAATAGCATCAAGTACAGATATGGATGTCGTGTAATACTTATTTGTTGGGCACTATGAGAGAAAGGTCATCATAATAGCCAATCAGAGGCAGAGTAAGGCGGGTCATAACACCGTCTCTGTATGGAGTACCGCTCGGACCACAAACCATAAATAAAAAGTATCCCAACTGCGTCTTTACTTGGTAGGGAAAATGTTATTGCAAAATTGTTTACGAGGCACAATTTCCATTCTTAACTTTCAAGTCAAAGAACTGTTTTTCTGAAAGATAAAAACAAGCCCAGGTCTGCAAAGGTTTTCATGTAGCCTATTCATTACCTTTAACATGCAGTCATTGAAATAACAGTAACATGTTATTTTACTTCTGTGAAATTATGATATCTGGATTGAGTTTTTCTTTGCATGCTATTGTCTCCACATATATGAGCACTAAACATACAAGTCATATTAACTGAGCTATCAGAGTTGAATTATGATTTATAGCTAAATATCAGGGACACTTAATCTGTGATGAAACAGCTGCCAAAAGGTGGAAACAATACATAATGTATTATGTTAACAAAACTATCCATCCATGTTAACAATCCATCTTTTTAAAAACAAAACTTAAACTCAATTAAATTGCGGGCAGGATTTCAATTCAATAAGTACATGTAGCCCCAACTCAAATAAAATGATTAAATTAACTAAAAAATTTAATTAATTCACATTTGTCCAACTCTAACTTATATAATTAATTGAAAATGAAAGGTAAAATAAAATAATTTTTCATTTGATAAAGCTTATAAAGACAAACAACAGACAAAACCTGGTTGAGGTGTTTTTATTGAAAGTGCTCAGATACATTTAGCATGCTCAAACAGACCATCTATGACACGAGTATACCCGCATTTCTTTCTGTTTTTTATAACACATATGAATAAACAGACTGAGCAGGAAATAAAAGCAAGACAAATCCAAAAGGATCAATACAGTACATCTTACAGTGTTTTGTGATGACAGTAACCCTCAATTCAACATGAAAACTTGAATACGTATCAACATTTTAACATTTCTTTTTTTTTTTTTAAAGGACCTACCCTTACCAAAAAAGCAAAAAAAGATTTTTTTGCAATCAGCATGTTCAACAAATATCACAAATGGAACAAAAACAACTTGTAAAAGATCTGATAAGGAAACTTGACGACACACTTTGTCACAAGATGTTCAGCTTGATTTTCAGCTACTGTATTTTTGCATTCAGCTTGTGCACATCCACATTCATTACGACTTTCTGGAAAAACTCAAAGGTTTACTTGAGGTTGTCTGGAAAGCTTAGATCAAGGGCATAAATGAACCCCACAAGGACTCTGCCTACACAGATTTGCTTCTTTCTGGCTCGCCTAATTGACCAATACTGCTTTACAATGAGGTTTGGACCTCCAACCTCATTAACATACAGGCACAGAAATATATGAATATAGATATAGAAATAAATAAGATAGTTATTTATTAATGTCCTGTTTGATTACATTTTATTTTGACTTACTTTGACTTTATTTATTTTCTTTTATATTCCTGTATTTATTTATAATAAATGTATTCCTGTATTCATTTATACATGATGTGATGTTGCAGTTTAGACATGGGATAAGACATCTAGCCGCATTTATTTAGAATGTTTTCATTCTAAATAAATGCGATGGTAAAAATAAGAGTGGGTAACACTGTTCAACGCTACATGGGAAACATATTGGGATAAACCAGATTCGCCTTGAAAAAAAGTGACTGGATCTTCATTGAGGTAGGCGACCAGGCTTCTCAGGATGCACTCCCTCCTGGTGTTGATGTTGTCACACTAAAGCAGGGGCCACAAATCAAAACAGATTTCAGCCAAATGTGGGTGTGACAGAGCCAGTTGTCTGAAGACCCGAGGGTCGTATCTGTCGAGGTGTCCCTTAGCAGGACACCAAACCCCTAAATTCTCTGTACGAGCTATTGCCTTGCATGAAGTACACAGCCATTGGTGTGTTAATGTAATGCAAACATTGTAAAGCGTTTTGGATAAAAGCGCTATATAAGCAGGCCATTTATCAAAAGTGTTCAAATGAGCAGCTATGGACAAGAAAACCTGACAAATACCTGGGACCAACTGAGTCTGACCACCAGCCTCTTAAGGATCATTAATGCATACAATAATACATAAATAAAAGAAGCGCGATAAATGCATCCAAATGTAACAGAGTAAAAGTAAGGATTTTTTTTCTAAAAGTCTACTCAAGTAAAAGGTAAAAAGTATGCAGCATTAAAACTACTCTGTCAAGTACAATTTACTCAAAAAAAGTTACTTGAGTAACGTTACATGAAAAAGAGTAAATGTAAGTTACACATGATTCAAAATAAATATTTAGGCAGTAAATTAAGACCAGTGGCTAAACTCGCCCGCCCGCCTGCCTGCCTGCCTGCCTGCCCTGCCCTGCCCTGTCCTGTCCTGCCTCCGCCTGCCCTGCCTCCGCCCGCCTGCATGCCTCCGTCCGCATGCCTCCGCCTGCCCTGCATCCACCTGTCTGCTTGCACACAGGGCAAAGGGAGAGACCCGGAGTCAGCTACTCTTACATCGCTTAGGCGCTGCTCCTAAACCATAAAACATTAATGGTAGGAAATATTGATCTCCAGTCATTTCTAGAATGCTACCCACAGCTAGCTAGCTTGCCAGCTAGCTTTCCATCTCGAACTTTACTGAAAATGGAGCAAAATTCACACTTGTTGCATATATTTTGGCCAATATTATGGAATGTACGTTATTTGACAACAACGTTCTAAACTACTACTAAAAAAAGAATACTCACCAAAGAATGGACTTCAGTCAGTTCTCTTTATACATCATTATCATTATAGCCTGTTGTGGTAAAAATCCATCACCACTGTGGTGATGGATTTTTGTGAAGGAGCTTTGTTTATAGAGTGTTATTCCATTTTATCATGTCAATAAAAAGTAAGCTTTTCTGAATTATTCCTCTCTTTCCCTCACATTGCACAGCTGCAATTGGAGTGTTAAATATGCCTTAGGGTCAGACATTCTGATTTCCTTAGTATTCATCAGCCCCAGTGGCATTTGAAATGAGAGAAGGCCTACATAATAAAGGTGTGGCCCTAACCATGGTCAACAATAATTATCTTTATCAACTTTAATATTAAACTGATTCAATAATACAATAACATGTATTATTTTTTGTCTTAAATAAGTTGACTCAAATGATTTATAGTGATACAGGATTTTGCCTTTTATTTAAGTTAGCAAGACTAACCCATATATATGTCAAATCCTGACTTAATATAAATATTAATATGCTGTATGTAAGCTATCATCTCTAGCCTATAGGTAACACCTGGCCTAAACCAGCCTGGGGTTAAAGTAATCCTGTTATAAAACAGGTTGACTTTAAGGTTTAGGTTTTCTTCTTGATTGGGGTTAACAGATAGGCTCAGTCTGTAGATAACTGATCTTCAGTCTGTAGTAAACTGATCTTCAGACTGTAGTAAACTGATCCTCAGTCTGTAATTAACTGATCTTCAGTCTGTAGTAAACTGATCCTCAGTCTGTAGTAAACTGATCCTCAGTCTGTAGTAAACTGATCTTCAGTCTGTAGTAAAGTGATCCTCAGTCTGTACTAAACTGATGGCTGATCCTTAGTCTGTAGTAAACTGATCCTCAGTCTGTAGTAAACTGATCCTCAGTCTGTAGTAAACTGATCCTCACTGTAGTAAACTGATCCTCAGTCTGTAGTAAACTGATACTCACTGTAGTAAACTGATCCTCAGTCTGTACTTAACTGATCTTCAGTCTGTAGTAAACTGATCTTCAGTCTGTAGTAAACTGATC
>CALSCE010003535.1:0-12070 GCA_943593645.1 Bovichtus variegatus
ATATTTATACGTTGACACTGAAATGCATTGGAGAGAAGTTCTACCAAAAGACACTTTCCAATTGCATTATGGGAAGTGTACTTTAAAATATACAGAGGAGGATTCCTAAATAATTTTTGTGACTCCATAAACTCAAAAATACAGGCAGATTGCCTTGTGACTATCACTGAGGTCTATGACAATGTATGTACAAGCTTCCTCCATTGTTTGTCTGTGTTCAGACGTTTGTGCTTCATCGGATGGTGAAGGGGGCCAACGCCACCATCTTGCTGACCTGCACCATCAGCCTGGCTCTTTCCGTTCTCATCGCCTATGTGGGCTGCCGTAGTCTTCCTGGCTGTGGCTGCTATGATGCCAGATCCGGATTGGTAGGGAAGAACAGTCACCACAAATATCTTTTAAACGGAGTTATTGTTGCTATGCCTGTCAAGCTTTCTGTTCTTACAAATATGCTGTTTCCACTGATAATGGTGGCAGATTTTTTCAAACAACACATCCTTGAAAACAAACAGAAGACCAAAGCAGCTTCTCATTTCTAGCAAGCAACGGTCAATTATGTTGGCTAAAATGTATACTGTCGCAGGGGTTAGGCTTTTATTTTGAAATGGAAACAAGAAGTTCTGAGTTATAAGTAAATATTTACTTTTCTTTCACTTCTGTTACATATTCTACAGATGGACATTAACACTGTACTAATGTTGCTGGTATGATGTCAATAGATAATTTTTACATTTTTACAAATCTCTAGAAGAGACACAGACAGTCGTCTCACACACTACTTCAAACACCATAATCACAAAGTGTGTGTGTGTGTGTGTGTGTGTTGCAGGAGACACTGGTTCCTCAGTGTGACCCTGGGGACACTGAGATGGTGTGTACATGGCAAGGTAACAACTAATGTTAAATGCTGTCTAAACTAATGTTTTGCGCCTGGCAGTCGTGTGATGGATTCTCCTTTGTCCAGCAGGAGGTGACGGCAGGCTTTTCAACTCTCCTGCTCAGTCCACTGACCGGGGCCCCGAAGAGGAGGGTCCCTCAAAACGGCCTCCTTACAGTAGACTGACCTGACACACAGCCACGTTAGAGAGCCTGGTCCTATTTGTGTTCTCCATTCCAGAGAGGAGGGGGTGGTTATGGATTATATTTCGTTGAAGTTGTGCTACACATTTCTTAATCTTTGTGGATAAAGGGAAACCCAAGACTCAAGTGAAGACGTCATATTGGGATGTTGTAATGTTTTGGAGAGTGGTGATTAGACTTTGCACTTTGGACTATGGCACTGTCTTTATTTCCACTTTGACCAAAGATTTCTGGAGCCAATCTCTTTTAACCTTGCCAAAGTGAAATACCTGTATAAGTAATGTGTCAAGCCTGAAATGCCTAATTTCCTATATGCTGTGTGAAAGTGAGCTCTGTTCATAATATTTAAATTCAAGAAATTGTATGTGTATTTAATAAACAAAACCTGAATGGCCTGTTTGAGCAATTTCATCAGTGTTTTCACAGAGATGACCACATTTTGAAATGTTCAGGGTAGTTTATTGCAACATGACAAAACCATTGCAACTCATCCCCAGTAGCCTCATTCATTAGTCACTTTGTGAGTAGATACCATTATTTGTTGTTGATGGCTGGAGTGACTGCATTATCAAAACCAAAGGACACTTGAAGAAAGCAGCAACCAAACCTAAAGCAATGGAAGAGCCACAGGATGTCTTCCACTGTTGTCTCATTGCTGACAAGCCACAGAGATGCAGCAAGCAGCACCTGTTCATCTGTGTGCATCCTCTGAACAGGAGTCCTGAGATACATGGTCCCCACATGATACATGTGACTGTAGAGCGTGATCAGCACAGGAGTCATAGGACCCGCTGTGGCCACAACAAACATCCCAAACTATCATGATATGGACACCAGCTTCTGCTGCATCATGGTTTATGAAGGATTCAACAGTGTCAGCTTTTATCATACAATGTTGTTTGGGACGAGCTGAATATCGTCACCTTCTTAAACTAATGGACTAAGTCATATTTTAAAGTTTTTAAAAAAACAACCGAATAGAGAATATAATATATTCTAGAGTTTTTTTCAGTGTTTTCTTCAAAAAGGCTGAACCAAATATAAAAAACTTATTCTATATTTGGTTCAGTTTTTTGAAAAACTTTAAAATATAACTTAGGCCATTGGTTTAAGAAGGTGACGGTATTATGTCACAAGCTTACATACAGGAGAAGTAGTGGGTATAGGCGCCTTACACACTGAGAGGTATGTGTTTGATTCACTGTCTAGCCTACACAGTACTACATTATTGTTTAACAATCTGGCTATTTTACAGCCATTCATATAGAGAAGAGGGAAAAGGCAAATACAGCCAACAAGGACAATTCTCTAAATTCCGTTTCCAAAGTCTTAACTGGTTCCCTTTGCATCATGACATTCACAGATTATTCCTGGTTACATTCCCACATCACTAGGTGGAGCTTCATACTGTACAGCAGGCCTGTTTGGCACATGGGTTTCAAAGGATTCACCTTAACTGTTTACAAGAACTGAAGCTTGTAACAAAACTATGACTAGCTGGGGAGCTAATACTTTAGAAAAACATCTTTTCAGTTGATTCACTTCAACTCAAACCTGGATTGCCAAACGCGAAACGTTTTTTTTCTGTTCCGTTTTAAGACCTTAAGGAATAGGGTCATGTAAGACACCATCTTAATAATACAATTCACAGAGTGAGAGGTGCTCATTTTTACTGAGGCCTCGATCAGACTTTGACTATCCATAACTCACTCAGCTTTCTAAAGTTGCACGGACAAGCCTCGACTAGTCTAAAACCTATTCTTCTGACAAGCAGTCAGAAGCTTCCAACTGCACTTACAGTAAAAAATATCAAAAAGAGAGTGATTGAGTATTGTCTTATGATTCTAGGTTAATAAGTGTGAACATCTGGATCTGATTACTTCAGGGTATTTCCCAATGTTGTTCTTCAGTAGTATCCCTTTTTTTGTCCAGTTTATACAGGACATCACGTGATATTGGGCAAATGTTGTACTTCTAACCTAATATTAATTGAAAATGCAATGTGTGTGCCTTTAAAGCATCAACTTGATTTAATATTGACATATCATTTTAATATATAATACGTTTTTTTAACTAAGCTAAGTTTTAACGTGTTCTGTTATTATGTCCACCCCAAGTCTGCATGAAGAAATTCAATTCTGCTCTCCCATCATATCATAGTAAAGCTGTTTTGTAAAGTGACAATTCTTTGGCATCTCCCTTATTTCTCCATGCCACTGTGTCCATGTTTTTGTTGCCACAGAGCCTATGAAGATGAGAAACTTCAGTGGTGCAGGCTTAGAACTTACATTATTATTGAAGGGGTAGAAGAACAGATTTAGAAACAGATTTTTGGCCTCTTGTTCATGATTATTTCCATGAACATACGATAGATGTTGGCATTCCAAAACAACAATCACCAAAAATTCCAAAAACCATTGAAAGTCATTTATAAAGTTAAGCACAGGCATGTGAAAAAATGATCCTCCTCTAATGGCAAAATTCATTTATGTGTCGATTGTGAAGCTATTTTGCTAGATCCATTCTTCCTTTCCAGACCTCAACTCTTCACTTCAGCTCCTTCCATGTTCAATCTCTTCGGCCTTGTGCAGCCCCGGTCTGAAGTTGTCTCCCTCTTTGCCTCCATTATGCTCCCTCAGCAGCTGCTGCAGCCCCAGCTCCTGGCCCTGTCTCCCCCATCATCTCTCCCCCTGCTCAAGATGATGGTACCCCCTGATCCCCCAGGTGGCTGGCTCAATACCAGAGGCTTCTGAGACTTAAGCTTGTGGGCCACCGTCATAAAAATAGCCTCAACGTGGTCACTGTTTCCTCCGCCATAGTTTCCGTCTGCCTGGCCGTTTGGGTTCTTTGCAGATGTCTCAAACAGGGGCATGGAGTGGGCGTCGGCAAACTGTTGCGCCACATCTGTGCCTACTTGGACGGAGTCTTGAAGGTCGCACTTGTTACCAACTAGGATCCTGGGTACCTCTGTGCCCAGTGCGTGCTGCTTGCACTCTTCAATCCAGGCTGGGAGGCTGCGAAAGCTGGCAGCGTTAGTAACATCGTAGACGAAGACAACAGCATGAACGTTGCGATAGTAGTGCTGCACCATGGACTTCCTGAAGCGCTCCTGACCGGCAGTGTCCCACAGCTGGATCTGTGGGGGGACAGTTTGGAAATGGATCAAATCCCATTAGAAGAACCAAACCAACAATAAATTGATTCAAATAACAAGTATAGTGTGTATCAAAGCCTGATATATATTTTTCCTCTGAGCCATAGAGCTCCATTGTTGCTCCAGAAACTAAACACATCAATGAGAAATCCCATTTCATGGGATTTGTAGACAATAAGACAAATCTAGAATAATGTGGAAATTATATAAATGTTCACACTTAATTGTGAATTTGTGATTAGTAATGCATTTGTAAAAAATAACTAAGGGCTAGTTTTCCTGACAAACATTGGTTGCACCAGTGTAGCCAGCAGATAAACTTTTTTTGTGAAAACGTTCAGTTTATTCATCATTAGAATTACAACACAGCATGTGAAAATGGTTTTATGAGGTGTCTGTGGCATTGGAGTTTTATTAAGTTTGAGAAAACCTCCCTGATGATTTAGATTGGACTTGAAGACTGGCCAGTAGCTCCCTCAAACTTTGCAACATTTTTTGTCATAATTCCAGTATGGATGCAAAAACATGCATTGCACCCTCAGTTTAATATTTGCCACCCTCAGTTGAAATTTGAATGATAATGTCAAGTGCAAGGTGGTAGAACTATGTGTGTGTCTCGTGTCAAGGGCCGGGGGGAACGTGAATATAGATCAGCGGTTGTGGTGATTATTAAATGCTCTCCCAGTCAGTCAGTTAAACATGATAACGAGCTCAGCAAATGGAAAGCTTCACCTCAGGAAATGTTTGCATGGTTCAGAGCGACGCAACATGAACACACTTAACCAATCACCCAAAGACAGATGGATTTTCCATCATTTTCTAGACCTATAATAATGAAATTGATTTGGTGAAAACATCTGTCGGAAAATACACACCAACCCCCACAATTAAAAGCCCAATTGTCCAATAGGTCGTTATCCCGAATAAAAGAACATCCATTCCTCTAAAGGTTCACACTCTCCCTGCAATTAGAAAGATTAATCACCTGCAATCGGTCGGCCTTGTGTTGTGTCGGAGTTAAAAACCGTCCCGTTTACATTTAGTCAGGAGTACCACATAGTCAAGCTTGATTTTTAATCCTTACCCTAACCCAGAAGCTAATTGTGACAATTTGACAAAAATGTCAAACAAGATAAAATTATAAAGTCATGACATTTTGGACAGACATGGATGTAAACCAAAACTTGGCTGTTTGGTGGAGGCATAGAACCTTATTTGTCCCCCCAATAACGTCATGGATGCTAGATAACTAACGTTACATGGAAGCTGGATATACTAATGTTGGATGGAAGCTGGATAACTAACCTGGATCTGTAATGGTATGTCTGTGTTTAAAACAGCTTATCCCGCTGGATTAGTGGTAGGTCGGTCACATGGTTCCTATAGCCCTATAGTTCCAAACAGTCAGTTTGTTTGCATGGTTTCAAGCGGGACAGATAGCAGCGACTATATTTGTAGCAATTTTCGGTGAATATTAACGCATAATGTGCATTGATTACTATGCTGACTTCACTTATGTTATATACAGTATGTATATATATATATATATATATATATATATACACAATATAGTGTAGCATTGTTTTGCTGTTTTTCTGTTTAATTTAAGAGGGAAGGGGTCTGTTCCTATAACGTAGAATACATTTACAGTAGTTTATGTATCATTAATATTTTCTCGTGCTTCTATGGTCATAATGTCTCACCTGCTAATGGTATGTTAAGATGATCACATAAACATGCACAACAAGTGAATATAAAATTTAACTTTATTGTCATTGCACAAAGTACAGCTGCTGAGACAACGAAACGCAGTTTAGCATCTAAAGGTTAACCAGAAGTGTAAAAACAGAAACGTGCAGAGCAATGAGCAGAGTATAGAATGAAATATAAAATGTAGAATAAACGGGAAGTGGATGATATGAATAAGCCAAGCTAGATATATAACATTACAGTATGAACAATATATAATATATACACTACGATATACATAGTATGAAACGTGCAGCAATTACAGTGCAGGTAAAAGTAACAGTAAAAAATATATATTGTGCAGGTGCATGTAAATATGCTAAAATTGATATACAGATATAAATTATATACAGAATTAACAGCTGGATGTATAATAAGAATACAGTCGATATGGTATATAGAGTGGCAAATATGCAGTGGTAAATATGCAGTGGAGGAAGTACTTTGACTCATGTACACACATTTCTGATTGTACTTTACTTGACTATTTCTATTTTCTGCTACTTTATATTTCTATATATTGTGTTGATTTTGAATGTTTGTGATAAACCGAAGGATGAAGTGTTCCTTTATGTGTTGAATAAATCATTCGAAATTAGGTAGGTTAGCTACCGTTAAAATACATCTTAGCTAGCGAAGTGTTGCTAACGTTAGCTAACTGCCACTATAATCTAACTAACGTTATATATTATCTTACGATAAACATGAACTGAAGCTGGCTTTAGATTCATGAGAGGTTAGAATGCATCATTTCATTACCTCTCCAGAGTTCTTGTGAAACACTGAAAATAATTGGGGTTCCAAGCTGGAACTATCCAGTATGTATGATCGCATTCTACTAGTAAACATGCCACATAATACAAGTATTGTTTAGTTATATGGCTCTAAATTTCTGTTATCGATTGGCTACGATGTTAGACGAGAGAAACTTAATTGTATACAATACTTTTTTTTACGGCGCTATGTTGTGCAACATTTTCAATAAAGATAGAACAAATATTAATTTAAAGAAATATGCATCAGGAGACGTTACTGGTGTGACAGTCTGACAGTTAGGACACGGTACATGCCGGTGGAACAAACCACTCCAGGGATCGAAATACTCTCAGCGCTACTGCATATTGTTGTATTTCTACCCTGGAATGAGTAGCACTCGTCACACCCTAATTTATTACCATTGACATGCCTATGAGCAAGGCACTTAACCCTCAACTGCTGCCATGGAGCCCACATGTAGTATTTTTTTTACGTTAATCTTACGTTACATCTGTGCCTGCTCTGCCTCCATACGTAAGCTACAGTGTATTACTATGTTCTCCACACCAAAACAGACATGATACCCAGAGCCAAGATCTGCATCTGGTCTGTATTTTTAGAGGATTGTTAACAGTGCCCTGCCGTGCACACCTTGATTTTCTCGCAGTCAATCTCGACCAGCCTCTCCCTGAAGTCCACGCCGATCGTGGCCTCTGTCTTCTCGGGGAATTTCCCGGCACAGAAGCGATAGGTGAGGCAGGTCTTCCCGACACCCGAGTCACCGATCACGATGATTTTGAAGATACGGGTCCTCGGCGGCGGAAGAGTTGCGCTCGTCAGAGAGCCGGAAAATTCAACCGACGACCCTCTCTCCGCCATATCAGACCAACAGGCCGGTGGATCAGCAGGAACGCCTTGTTCACAGCAGCTGCAGCACCACTAAGTTAACGCTCCAGCCCGCCCGGCTCCTGCGGCTGTGTGGCGAGCGAGCGTCAATAAAAGACTTTCACGAGAACAGCTACTACTACTATTTATCAAAACTCAAAGAATACACAACATGTATTCGACGTCCAGGCAATATGTTAATATACATACAGTAGCCTATATTATTCTTTCAGTAAGTATCCCTGTTAACAAAACCCTCCCACTCCTCAGCTGTGAAGCCACGTACATGTCGAGTGTTTTCTCGCGAGATGTGTGTACTGTCCGTGGGAAAGAATGGAAATGGAGGATTTTGAATCTTGTAATGGTCACCTCGGCAGTGCCCTGGAGGTAAACTGGCTCCTCTCAAAGTACAACACTTCGTACTTCGTTGACTACGGACTGCGCCACTGTTACTCATGTAAAGTTACGCTCCATAGAAGAAAGCATTCACCTCAGATTTCAGATGACACTAGAATGTACCATCTTCACTAATATGCTGTGTTCTGACGGTTCATGTCAATAAAGCCTGATAGATAGTCCTAACCCTAAAATCAAACTCCCTGCCAGGCAGAATGCAGTGTGGAATACGTGTGCATACAACACATAGACTGTATAAAATAGGATAGGCTACAACAGAGATATCTGCTGGAAGAACTAAAGCGAGATTTTGAGATACCCTACAAGAGGTAAGACAGAGCAAAACTATGTTTTTTCATAACTTGTAATAATATAATAATATAGTATAATATTTTACTGCAAAATTAGTTTATTTGGTAGATGTGTGGATCCTCCCAAAACAGAAAATAATGAAAATGTAGGCTTCTCCAAAAGGGACAGCATCTGCCTTATCACATGTACCTCTGGAAATAATCAGAATGTCACCAAATTGGATCCGCATGTTCCCAGACAGGCATTGCATACAATAAAGTGCCATTTCACCAATACCTTTTGAAATTGATAGACTTAAACAGACATAAATTATTGGCGGACATTGAACAGGAACTAAAAATTCTAAAAGGTAGGGAGAATAAAGTAGGGAGACCAATCACCAAAATATGTAATTTGTCATAACATCCTCCTTTTTCATATATGTACACATTATCATTTTTGTCAAATGGATTTGTAATTTTATTATGTTGTTAATTCTGTACACACGACATCTGTTGCACGTCTGTCCATCCTGGGAGAGGGATCCTCCTCAGTTGCTCTCCCTGAGGTCTCTTCCGTTTTTTAGGGAGTTTTTCCTTGTGTGGTGCGAGGGTCTAAGGACAGAGGGGGTCGTATCCTGTACAGTCTGTAAAGCCCACTGAGACAAATGTGTCATTTGTGATATTGGGCTATATAAATACAATTTGGTTGAGTAATGACACACAATTTTCACGTGATTCATTTGAAAACTTTGACTGAATAAATTGGAAAAATCAAAGATTAATCATAAATTGAATTCTAAATAAACAATAAATAATATACAGGATATATACCAGGGTTCCCCCGTATTTGAATATACTTTATATAGCCTATTGTTGTTTTTCCATTCAAATCAGTGATATGAAGATGATATTTAGCCTTCTATTTATTATTCTTACGTTTAAGATTTACCTAGTTTCTCTATAGGATACATTAAATAAAGTGATATTTTTTATTAGATTAGATTAAGGTCATACCAAAAGTCAGACTAAAAGTAAGGTCCAAAAAAAGATCTCAAAGTCTCTGTGCTGACAGAAGGACCTATATTTTACAATTGCTGAATTAACTGGATAACACCTATTCAATATTTTTCAGAGACACCTCTTGCACCTACTTAAAAAAAGCAAAAAAAACCTTGGTAATAACCCTGTTTCTTTCCCAGTTTATATCACTATACAAAGTATTTCAAACAAATACAGAAGCAGGATAACGAAATGTGTCCCTCTGGATTAATTCCTTGATACACATATTAAGAGTTTTTATATTTTAAAAAAAGTAACAGAATTCCCTATGTATAATTATGGTGGAGTAACTTGATAATATCTCTGGTTGCAGATGACAGCAGACATTTAATACATGACGGAATAGCATCAACTACAATAGAACATTCTCTAATTAGAGCAGTGACTATAGTCTCATAAGAATTCCTTACACATATGACCCTCCTTGTTAAACAATTGACAGACGCAGGTATGTACATTCAGCATCCCTGATGTAACACACGTGACACCGCCATGCGCATACCCCTAGTTACATCATGACCTTCACATGCCCACTACGTGTGTGTGCCCGATTCTGTTCATGATCACAAAAAGGCAAAAGCAGCAGAAATGTTTTAAGTTTCTGCATCAAACGTTTTTAATATACTATATATATAATAGTATTAATAACAAGTGTACCTTCATGTAATACACAGTTCTATAATATTGTCTTAACCGTTAAAAAAAAACATCCAGGCAGTAAATGCGCAGCCCAAGTTGGGGTCCTTCAGCGGTGCGTGGTGCAACATGTGTTGGATAGTTCTAGAATAATCTTCGCAGTTGCTGTTGTGCTGGACTTGAGATCGAGCTCAAACCCTCTAAAGCCCCTTCCCCGGGACAAAGACACTCAGAGACCTGACATTTTGTAGCTGTTCCTCTCGGTTCAACAGTCCAGGGAGGCTGTTTAGATATTAGACGTTTTATTACATTTAGTTAGGCTGTTCGAGTTGTCAAAAATGTTGAGTGTCGCCAAAAGCGTTTCAAGGACTCTCCCGACAAGGAACTGGACAATAAATGTGTCCTCTTTGATTAAGAAGGTAAGTTACAAACAAGCTCGTATAAATAATTAAACATACTTTATTATTAGTAATCATAGTTATAAGATTTGAAAAGCTGATGGCTAGCTTAGCATGCTAACTGTGTTAGCTTGAGGACAGGTTACCCAATCGTGACTACCAAGATGTTATTTGTAACGTTAGTTGGCTAACGTTAGCTATAAGCAGTTAGTGTTCTTCAGCTCTTTTAATTAACAGGGATATGAAGTTTGTGTCTTCATAGTTGCTTACAATGCATGAATGATGCCATATGTTCAAAGCCAAGTTAACAGCATACAATACCTGTCATGTATGTGGCATGTTTTTTAAATGTTGAATTTATTAGTAACTCATTTACTAGATTTAGGTTAAGTTGAGCAAGTGTGTTGTAAGAAAATGGCTCACTGGTTCAAAGACTGAAGTGACCTTCATGTGATATGCCCCCCCCCCCCAAAAAAACATGCTGCAACATCTCTTGCATGTTGTCCCGAAGCTTATTGAACACATTCAGAAGTTATTGATCGTCTCCAGTATTTGTTGTGCTGCTAACATTAATTTAGGGTGGTATGTTGTACATGAACTAATCGACTAATGTCAGTTTGTCAGCTGCCACATTTTAAAACGGATGTAAAGGTGTATGGCATATTTATGTTTCTGCTCTCTTACTTGGTCTATTCTGAGAACGGCCTTGAGTCCAACTTTATTAATTGTAATCTAGTGTTACATCTAACAATTCTTTGTGACTGATTAATTACACAACAAAAACTGACATGATTATATTCATATTGCCTTAGGTTATTGTCAAAAGACAACATTTGGTAACAGTTTTGTAACTATTATATGATTTATACACAGGCATGTCGGAGTGGCAGCTTCCAACCAGATGCTCTCAGAGCTCTGTCCAGAAGAGACTATGCGTGAGTAGTATCAGTACAAAACCTTTTAGATATCTTAAGTATCCTGTAAAAATGCTGTTTTAAAATGGGTAGTAGTACAGTCAAAGAGTAGTTAATGTATGTTACAGCATAAATACTGTAAATGTGGTAAATTCCAATCCACGTTTTGGAATGATGAATTATGGTGAATTATAGTTTCTCATATAAGTACTCAGTTCTTGGGAGTGCTAAAGAGTTGGATTTAAGTACAACTTTGAAAACAGAGTTTAAAAATATCCTATGAAATAATCATCACTGCTCTTGACTTTTAGAAAATTCAAGTAAAACTTATATGATACATCTATATAAATAATAATTAAAAATAATGCTGCTACTACTAATAATAAAAACAATAACAACTGTGTATGTCTTCTGTGTTGTAGGTCAGAGGCCATCAAGGGCGTTGTCATTGGCATTGACTTGGGAACCACTAACTCATGTGTTGCAGTCATGGATGGGAAACAAGCCAAGGTGAGTGACCAGACACCTCACTTCTGTCATGGATAGTACATCATGTCAACTCTTTGTCCTCGACAGTTCAGTATGTTAAAGTTAATGTTACTCCACCAGTATTTTTTCGGGTTAGCGGTCACATCCAGACATGCATAATTTTTGCGCCACAACCTCGTGTATATTTTAGATGCAAATGCTTATTTGAGAGACTCATTTTCATTTGTATATGTGTATATATATATATATATATATATATAT
>CALSCE010003567.1:0-11182 GCA_943593645.1 Bovichtus variegatus
TATATATATATATATATATATATCTAGATATCTATCTATAGATAGATAGATAGATAGATGGATATCGATCGATAGATAGATGGATATCGATCGATAGATATAGATATCTATAGATAGATAGATATGGAGATGTGCCGGTTACCGTGGTGAAACATTCTGAATAAAATAACAATGGCAACTATTTCCATTACCATCAATACTGTGATTATTGCCAGCTCTTCTGTCTTGCCTAGTCTGATCTAACATTAGCTAGTCGAGCTGCTTGAGTGGGGCGAGTTCATGGGTTCTGAGTCGTAAAGTTAGTGTGAGAGAGACTGACAAAGAGAAGTCAATTCAGTTTGCCTGCTAGACATCTTTGGGAAGGAAGTATCCCAGCTGTGGCTCGGACAGACTGATGGAGGCCTACAGATATACGTGCGTATAGGTGCTCCTCACAACGCTAGGTGGGGGTTTACACAGGTAATTAAGAGTTGTTTTTGATGACAACAGGTGTTACCATTGGAGAGAGGGACCCTGACAGGCGCGGTGGTGCAGAGCTGTCAGATCACCACCATCGACCTGTGCTATGGCTGGTTGAAGATCCCGCCCCGCTGCCTGCTGGACCATCCAGACGCAGAGCGAACTCTCAACCACCTCATCTCCGGCTTTGAGAACTTTGAAAGAAAGATCAACTACACCTTTCAGAACAAGGCTTACCTTCTGCAGGCCTTCACCCACGCTTCCTATCATTACAACACCATCACAGGTCAGACCTTGTTGACTGCACAGTTCAGAATAATGTGTTTGGGAATTAGCAGTATCATCTGGCGAAAAAATACTAGTGACTTATAAATGATGAAAACTATTGCTGGGATTGGATGTTAAGAAAATTGAGATGTAGATGTTTATTTAGATTAAATGCAATATGACTGACGATATAAATTGGAACTCTGTAAGTTGGTCATCCATCCAACCAAAGGAATTGGTCACTGCATGTCATTGGACCCTCTTCCCAACCTTGCACACTGCTCAGCTCTGCACAGGCATCTCCAAAAAATAGGAATTTAATCTAATGGTATTGACATTTAAAGCTGCAATATGTTTTTGGCCACTTTGGGAGGGGCAGGAGAACGAGCTGTAAAAATGACACTATGTTATCACTTTATAAAGTAGTTATGCCTACTGACAGTCAACAGAACAGCATTAGGAGCAGTTGGAGTTGTTTCTACTTGCTAATGTGTGACTTGTAGTAAAATAAGTATTATTGGATATGGTCAACATCTAGGGTTGCAAAATTCCACGAATATTCATGTTGTAAACTCTCATGGGAAATAGAAATAATGTAGTTATTTGCTCCGGCTATATTTACCATGTCGTATACAGATAGAAACAAACTTTTTACCCTCACAAGCTGACGTCATTGTAAACCCTTCTAATAGAAATGAAAATCAACAATTTAGTTGAGTCGAAATTGAATGAAACTAAACTAAATCAACAAATTATATTTTATAATTTTTGAGTTCACATAAGAATAAAAGATTTAATATATCCTTTAGCCTTCTGAGGTGGTTGTTTTTTGGAAGTTATATTCCTTTAACTGGATTGATGTTTCATAGCTACTCATTTACTGAGATCTTTCCTGACAAAGAAAACAAAACAAACATTTTTCATTTAGCAACCCAATTTAGTTCATACTTGTTTGAAACTAGCAAACTCTGATGGCTGTAAGTCCAATATTCTCTGCTCTTGTTCTCCTCCACCTCCTGAGGGAAATCTGTCACTTTAGCTGCTAAATGCTCCACTATGTTCACCGGCTAGTCTCTAGCAGTGTCTGTGAGCTGTTTGCTGCCGAGCAGGTAGAGTACACTGTTTTTCTTTAGTGAAAACATCTGCCTGCTGCTGCTAGAAACCGGCTGATGAGAGTAGAACATCATGGCTCCGTAGAGCTGAGGGAAACTGTGATAATTGTCTGAGGGTTTGTGACACCCTTCAGATTACACCAAATCCTTTCATCCATTGTTTGTTAGTGTTTGGATGTGCTCTGCAAAGTCAAATGTCACCTACCCACATGTCTGACTGTTTAAGTTCTCTTCAGATTGTTACCAGCGGCTGGAGTTCCTTGGTGATGCAATTTTAGACTACCTCATAACAAAGCACCTTTATGAAGACCCACGGCAGCACTCTCCCGGCGTGCTGACCGACCTGCGCTCAGCACTCGTCAACAACACCATCTTTGCCTCTCTGGCCGTCAAGTACGACTACCACAAGTACTTCAAGGCCATCTCGCCCGAGCTTTTCCACGTCATCGATGACTTTGTGCAGTTTCAGCTGGAGAAGAACGAGATGCAGGGCATGGACTCCGAGGTGAGTCTCGTGCCTACACAGCAAGCATCAGTACTGAACAACAAAGCCCTAAAGCATGAAACCCAATCTATGCTGTTGTAGTGTTTTCCCCACTAAAATAAAAGTCAGTATTTAAAAAGATCTGCCTGAAAAACAAGGCTCTCAGCTTCTATGAATCTGTTTCATATTCCAATGATTTCGGCACTAAAGAGAAAATGCAGTGGGATTTAATTTGCCTGGAAATGGCTATCTTGGTACCAGATCTCCTCTCATTCTACTGGAGAGGCACTTTAAGCCTTAGGGACAACAGGCACATGGTACACAAATGTACTGAAAATGCAGCTGAAAAAAATGAAGAAATGTGCTGCAGTAAGATGGTACCACTCACTTCTCACTGTTCATGAAATAACATGATGAAGCTGCTGAGGTAGCACACTTTAAACTGTTCCATGTAGTGTCCGTGCATGAACAGTCCCACTGCGAAAACCTTCCCTTCATATATTTAAAACCCAGACTCAAACTGACTGTCTACATTAGACATGTTTAGGTTTACAACGGGTAGGAACATTTCCAAGGAACTTAAGCTTGGACATTTTTGGAATTTTTGCACAATTTCAATATAACAACTGTACCTTTTTTTTAACAGTGAACTTATTTGGGAGGAAAATAGTCATAAAAACGTAACACTAGGTCTTGGCATATTTTGGTTAACATTCTGCCCATTGATTTGTGACCATGCACTGCTTTCAGCAGCGCACACTCCCATCACATTTACAGATCTACAAGCATCCTAATAAATTGAAATTCAGTAAAACTACAACCCTCAGCATGCACAGTGCATTCTCCTTCACATGTGCAGCCCACACTTCTGCACTCGGCTAAAGGACTGCATGCTTTCATGTAAGTTTTGATTATATTACTGGAGTGAATATATTTGAAACTATTATATGATATTCCAGTTAACCAGCAGATAGTGGCCTAAAGCAAAGTACACAGTTTATAACTTCTCAACACCTGCTCGTTTTTTTAACCAGCTGTTACTGTTTGGGTCGTAGGCTGATTGAGCATGCTAATTGGTTTAATTAATCTATTTCCATTCAGTCTTTATTGTAAAGCATTTCTTTTATAAATAAGCTGTTCAAGTTTGCACATTGTTGGCTCGAACTTTTAAAGTACGTTCCCCATTAGTGAACCTGCTAGCTAGCTGTATGTATTTGATATAAAATAAATGATTGTCTGCCTGTGATATGGTAAAAGGTTTGTTTCTATCTACATATGACATGGTAAATACAGCCTGAGCAAATTACCCGATTATTTCCATTGTATTCCCGTTAATTCCCATAAATTCCAATGGAAAGTTTCCACCTTGAATATTCCTGGAATTTTGCAACCCTAGATGCGCTTCAGCCATAATGCTAATATTTAAGGGGGAACTGCCATGGCATAAAGTCTATTAAGAACTGCTGACAAACCTGACTATAGTTGGTTGCATGTTGTCGAGGAACTCACAAGTTCATGAGTTACATGTCTGATGTGGTCGGCCGCCAGACATTAGACATTGTAACCAGAGAACACGTTTAGTCCCGGCTAAAATAGTTTTGCTTTGTACACTGAGCTTTGCTATTTTGTAAGAAAGATGCATTGTTAACGTCAGAGTGTCAGAACCCAATTGTGGTTTCACTTTAGCAGCACTCTTCATTTTCTCTTGCATATGCAAGGAAGGAAAGAAGAGCAGCGCTGCTACACGAGCAGCCTGAGGTGGACAAAAGATTTCAGCCAGAACCTCATTATTTCCACTGTAAATTTGTATTTATCTTTGTCTCAAAAAGGATTAAAAGACAAAATATTGTTCAATGATCAAGGCATTTTTAAAGTTTGGTTACTCCAAAATGAGTGTTCAGATTCAAAAGATCTGAATCATTCAAGCGTTACATCTTTAAAAGTTGTTTGTTAGCCAGCTCTACCACATAATTGTAGATCTTTTTCTGTGTGTTATGATGGCGTCAGCTAACAACTTTGTGTGTTTTGTGCGACCAGCTGCGGCGCTCTGAAGAAGATGAGGAGAAGGAGGAAGACATCGAGGTCCCGAAGGCCATGGGGGATATCTTTGAGTCGCTAGCTGGTGCGATTTACATGGACAGCAGGATGTCATTAGAGACGGTGTGGCAAGTGTATTATCCAATGATGAGGCCACTTATAGGTGAGGAAGAGGGAAAGCATGTATTTTTAGATTTTTTTGACAACTATGATTGTTGAGCAGTCCATGCCGGGAGCTTGGCTGATTGCAAACATTCAGGATTTTTCAGGCCAATTCTGTTGACAAGTTGAAGAACTGAAAGTGTGAGGATGTTTCTAATGCCACCTTTTTTCTCTTTTCTTCACCCTCCATCCCCTCACCACTTACAGAGAAATTCTCTGCCAATGTGCCACGCTCTCCTGTGAGGGAGCTGCTGGAGATGGAACCAGAAACTGCCAAGTTCAGGTAGGAGATGAGTATTGACACAACTATATTCCATGGCTTGGACCATTAGTCCATGTGCTGTTATTCATTGCATGGCTGTTAGGGGCTACGTTCTATTTTATTGTATTTATCCAGAAAATGTGCACCAAAACTGTGGTATTGGTATCAACGACTAACTTTCTGGTGTCGTGACATCCTAATACATTCACTCATTTCCACTTGCTTGTATTGGCAGTTTTTCCAAAATCATTGTTTAGCTGTCATCGCTGATTGCACATCAGGTTTATGTGAAATGAAGACCAAACATGCGACAAACGTGTCGTCATGGGAGATGTAGCCGCTGGAATATTTTTAATGTTTTCAATCTATGTTAGATTATTTAAATTGAATTACCAGCTATTCAAAACTGCAAAATGTTAGTGACTGGAAACAAACTTGTTTTTTATATTTTTAGATATTTATTTCTGTCTGTAACTAATTACACAAACGACTTTAGGATAAAAGAAGGGAAGCAGACAACAATAATGTAAATTATCTGAATAAAACAGCACAATGTACTCATGGAGTTACTGCGGTGGAAATGTACCTTTTTATACTGAATGTATGGAGACACCAGGTAAACATGGAGGAGGTTGTGAGTTTGCATCATATGTGTAACAGTGGAAATGAGGAATAAAGTTTCAAATAAAGCCCACCGTTGGAGAATGTCTGACACCGTGTTGTTCCTTTCGCTCTTTGTGCAGCCCTGCAGAGAGGACGTATGATGGGAAGGTCCGGGTGACTGTGGAGGTCGTCGGTAAGGGCAAGTTTAAAGGAGTTGGCCGCAGCTACCGCATCGCCAAGTCGGCAGCGGCGCGACGAGCTCTGCGCAGCCTCAAAGCCAATCAACCTCAGGTCCAAAACAACTGAGCTCCTCCTCGGAGCTTTCAGCATTAGCACCTAAGCTACTGACGCTAACGGAGAAAAAGCAACATCGGCTTCCAACACAGCGCGATGCGAGCCCTGCAACTTCAGCCTGCGACGGCACAACCAAGGCAGCCAGGGAACACTGTGGAGACGCAACAGAAGAAGCAGACTGATCTCAACGGATTTCACATCAGATCTTTCACCTTTTATTTTCTTTCTTTTTTTTTTGCGCAAACACAATCTTTGCTTTCCCCCTCTGCTTTGTGTAATCACATGAGTGCTTTAATAACGTTTAGCAAAGTGTTTAAAAGAAGGTCAGGTCGCAATGTCTTTTCCTCACCGTTTAGTTTTTGGTTAACCTCTCTGTCGATGGGATGAGGCTTATGCTTATTGTGTAGTATTAGATTGTACATAGTTCAATCAAAGGTGTAAATCAAAGTTTGTAGGAAGAAGAGAAAAAAAAAACAACAAAAAACGCTAAACTCCTCAGCCTGTGCACTAGTGCCAGTCAGTTTGAAAGCGCTTTTGAAAAGGCTTGCAGCAGACGTGGCGAACAGATACCACTGGAGCAAACAGCTGGTGGCACTTCTGTCTGAAACCTGTCTTGAAATGGTATTCTTAATCATTTTTGCACTTATTCCATTAGGGTCTGTTACTTTTGAAAATCGTGTGGTCACATTGACACCAAAATCATATACGTAGCAAAGTATATAAATATATATGAAAATAATAAGATACATGAATGATATTCTTGGCCTTAGTTGCTAAGGCTCACCCTCATATCCTGCAAAACGGATAGGAATTTCAACATTCCCAGTTACTGTAATTTAAAGTAGTTTTTAAGCGCACTTGAGGTTGCATGTTCTTGTAGTTAATGTATAAACCATGACAACTGGATTGCTTCTATAAATGTTCTAAATCTATGGATATATCTAGAGTGTGTGGGAGTGAGATTTGATGTTAATGGCATTATCTTGGTGATTTGGTTTAACATGTTTTGATACCAAGAATGGATGGAATTGAACAAGTCATTCTTGCGCACTAAATGTCTTTCCACGGAGCGAATCATCCAGTTTTGATATAAGAAGAGAAAGACATATCACACGTTCAATATGCTGCAGACTTTTCTACATTGGATACTCGTGTAAGGCTCAGAATCTTTTCAAATACAGTCTTTGTGAAAAAGGCCAATTCATTTCAACACACTAGTGTTCCTCACATCCCGTACCTACCAAAGCTATAACAGATGTGACACTATGAGGTTGAAGTCAATTCCTACGGATAAGGATACCAGCCTTTTTGTGTGTGTTTTCTGTTCTGACAAATTTTGCTTATCTCTAAATGTCCTTTTTTTCCTCATCAATAAGCCCTTTTTTCACTTGAATACCTCAGTTAATTGCATGCATTTTCTTGTCTTTATATTTTTTTTTTTTGTTTGGTGCTATGTTTTTGTATTAAGCTTGAATTTCTCATCTTTTTTGCACTGTAACTATAATACCTCTTTATTTGACCTTATTTTTTTAATTTTGGAAATCTGTTTGATTTGGTTTCCCGTTTGCCAGCCATCAAGCTGCAGGGGAGATCTGTCACCGTCTCTTCCCCCTCCCAAACTGGAGGTCGACACTGGGGGGTAAGACGTGTATTCTGTGCACATAAGCTCAAACAGTTTCCCCTCCATGCGGTCGTCTTTGTGCTTTGAGAGCAGAACCGTCACATATGCAGAACACAACGCTCGTGTGTCACTGAGTCGACGCTCCTTCACAGTAATGAGTGCGTCACGTGTTGAATAGAAACAAGCAGAACTCTGTGTCCGCATAGACCACATTTAAATATTTTAAGCAGAGACTGAAGGAGTAGAGATCCTGTCTCATACAATATTAAAGAGAATTTGTGAAATCCTTCAGTTCTCATATTTAAAATCAATAACTGTTACAGCATGAAACATTAGTACATCTTTCTACAGTAAGGTGAAAAGAGTGCAAGCTGTTATTATTTCCCAGGTCGACCTGTACAGTGAACCTGACATGAGATGCTGTCAGACGGGTATCGTGCACCTGGCCCTCCAGTCACTCGCCTTCCAACCTTTTCCACTTGTGTCCACCGGTTCAACACACTAATTATGTGTAAGTGTCCGAGGGGGGAGATTACTAAAAACAGAATGTGAATTCACTCATACGGTGCCACACCCACTCTATTTTTGTCTGTGACTGATAAAAATAAGGATCATAATTCATCCTGTCAGCCACGAGTGGCATCAATATCCAACAGCCTTGTATGTTTTTGTCTTTCATTGAGGAGGGAGGTGTGTGAGAGTGCTGAAGTTGAGTCAGTCCTGCGTTAGTCAGAGCAGACTACGTTTTCTCGTACTGGCAATTTATTTTCCTTTTTTTTTTTTTGTATATGTAGCACAATTGAGCATTGCACTTCGGCGCCATACTTTACCTCATGTCAGAGTGTGAAAGGGAGTGAAAGATGGAGGAAAAAAAAGACGTATATATATGATGCCGTAATGTTAAGAGGACTAACTTGTGGTTCAGGCTTTGCTGCTGTTTCGATTGCTGGTGTTACTCGGAGCTATTTAAAGAGAGAATAAGGGGCTATGGGAGGGGAGAGGAACTGCCTGCAGGTCATCATCTGACAAATACACTGTAAATTAATCTGCAATTCGGGGCAAAAATGTGTGGACGACGTGTTGGCATGTCCAATCATGACTTGAATGTTGGCTTAAGTCTCTGACTACTTTATGGATTCTCCCAGCCTCTGTTCTACTCCTGTGGTGTTTAAGTCTGGAATACAAGACAAGCCTCCCCCAGCCCTTTATCGGGAAGATAAAGAAAAAATCCACTCAAACTTCTGTACGTTGGATAAATGACAGGCCATAATGACACTTGTCTTTAACATGCCTACTCTACTGCTTCTCCCGTTTGTGAATTCCTTGTACCTGGAGCTGTCACTTTTCAACACGATTTAAACTGCTGTTAATATTTGGAAAAAATTAAGTATTCAACTTTTAACTCTGTGTTCGAAATGATCAGTGTGTTGCTTGTACTCCAGCAGAGAGTGTTTGTAAAAACACAAACAACTGTATTGTAGTTTTTGGACTTACCTAATCTGTAGTGTTTGACTCCTTGTTGGAACTGGTAAAAACTCAGACATCTGAAACTTGACAGACACTGTTTGTAAGGAGACACAAGCCCAAAAGGTTGAAAATCTTTAATACAGTACATTGTATTTAATCATCTTTTCATCTGTAAAATCTTAATCTGAAAAGTAACTGCAGCTGTCAGTTAAATGTAGTGCAGTAAAACATTCACCATTTCCCTCAAGTGTAGTGGAGTAGAAGTCAAATATTAGCATGAAATGGAAATACTCAAGTAAAGTACCTCAAAACTTAACTTGTGATTGTACTTTCCACTGTGGCGGGAATCTCCTTAGCTGCTTATAAGACGGGAGAAATTACTTCAGGCTGGTGCAAAGTAATAAAATATCCTGATTTACATCATGGTTATATAAAGACGTTAACTGCTTTATGTGGTAATTCAATGCTGTAATAGGAGACCTTTCTTGTTCATACACAATCAGGACGCATCATTTAAGAACCTTTGTGAGCTGAACAGAGTGTGTGTCTGGCTCTGGGAGACTGCTCCTCAATTCTGATACTTGATACTATGACTGTCCTGGATCAGGACGAGCAACTTCTACAAACTTTAGCCGTTTAAATATTTGTTCTGTGTATTATTTGGGGCGATATTTCCCCAAGACATCCACTGAGTCAAAGGTTCTGAGAGTGCCCTCACTGTTTACAGGAGCTGGATGTGATGTCACGTACAGCCAGGCATTTACAGGAAATGCATCACCAAACGAGGAAGTGGTTCCTGGTAGTCGGCATGTTTTCCAACACTGGTGTTTTTGGGTGGCTTTTTCCTTTGTCAATGGTCGAGCGTGATCAATGTTACCAGAGATCTGAAATGCCTTTTAATAAACGATGAAAGTGCGGTGGGGAGAGAAGTTATCGGTCTCATGAAGCCAGCATAGAGGTGTGTGTGTGTGTGTGCGTGCGTGCGTGCGTGCGTGTGTGTGTGTGTGCGTGTGTGTGTACACCAGCAGAGTGGAGCTAAACGGATGGAGGGATGAACTGTTATCAGTGTGGGGAATTATGGGCCATCACAACCTGCAGCAAATGTTTAAGGGACTTTGGAATAGAAATTGAACTCCTCACTCATACTGTATACCCTGCTGCAGTGGTTTGCGGTCTGCACCTTATGGATCATAAATACCTTTAATTTTGTTTGTTTGGGTTTTTTTTTTTCTTTTATAATTGTAGCCCAGTATATCTACAATAAAAGTAATGGTATGGTCATTTTCACCTGTCGTCCTGTGGGCTTAATTCAGTGTTTTTTGCAGATGTACATTGATTATTCGTGCAATGTTCCCCGGATCATGATCCTGAGCCTTCCTCTAACGCCTAAAGTTCAGCAGCTCACTCAGGTTCCTTACAGCTGTAGGACAACACATCAATCTGAGTCTGGACGTAGTTAGCCTAGCTTAGCATAAAGACTGGAAGCAAAAAGTTCTAAAATACACCTGCCATCAACCTCCGAAGCTCTCGGGTTAACATGCTACCTGTAAGCAGAGCTCACCACATGTTTCACTGCATCTCATTTTATTCTTAGAAAGAGAGCAAACTAAACATATCACAGAATGTTGAACTGTTCCTTTAATCGCCAGTATGTGTCAGGACTGTAGCACTGGAATAAGTAGATGTGATTAGTAATACACCTAACATGTATTTTAAATTTGTTAGATATTTGTATTTAAAGGATGCATTAATATACTCGCTCAGAGAGAGACTATATTTGCCTGTCAGTATTTCTGTCTTTAAATGATAAATAATTTCATTTGAAAGTTCACTTTAAGTTTCAGTTTATTATTCCTGTGCCTCACTGTCTTCTACTGCCACCATCTGGCCACATGGACTATTGCTCACTCGTGGATCGTCATGTGAAAATATTACTATATTAAAGAATACCTTCACATCGCTGTTAGTTATGTTTGCAGGTCTCTATGCACATAAAGGTGAGATTTACGCTTTATCAGGAGTATTTTATATTATATCATCTTATATTTACAATATGTTCCGGCTTTACAAGGGAAAAGACGACACCCGTGAAGACTAGTACGGTAGGTCAAGGACGGATGTTAACCACAGTCTGAGGAAAGAATGGTGTTGAGTTTATTTTTTTTCAGCCTTTATTTAATAGTTGAAAGTAGCGTGATGGAGAGCGACCCTGGGCTCATGTCATAACCTGTGCTATGTGTGTAAGCTGTGTGTGCACCGGCCTGATGTGTATATATATGTATGTATATATGTGTATATATGTATATATGTATATGTGTGTGTGTGTGGGTGTGTGTGTATATGTGTGTGTGTGTGTGTGTATGTGTATATGTGTGTATATATGTATGTATGTGTGTGTGTGTGTGTGTGTGTGT
>CALSCE010003589.1:0-10617 GCA_943593645.1 Bovichtus variegatus
ACCCGACCCCAACGGTTCTTCCTGCGGGTGGTAGGCCCACATGATTGTGAAATATTAATCTGTGTTACATAACTGTATCAACTTTTTCTAAGATGTATTTCTGTCGACTTTTTTGCTGTAACTACTCCATTTGCATGTTGCATTGTGGGACATCAGTGTCCATGAACTTCACAAAAGAAATCTGAAAGCATTAAGGCATTTCAAAGTATGTCGGTACTTTATTTACTCATTCTTTTCAATGTGAACGTGCTACAGACTAGTGCAGTATAACCAGCAAGTAGGGTAATCAGGACACGGGCCATGAAAGGACAGGGGTGGCTGTAATGTGAGCTTCCCTCTTTTCAAAAGAGAAATCTGACCTAGTTTTGAAAGCCTGAAGAGTTGTCTTGTTGTACTGTGGGAAGATGCCACGCTTGAAATTAAACATGGTTGAGATGCTCAAGAACAATAAGATTAAACAATTATAAATATGATTGTGGCTCAGTTAGGGTGATGCAAAGTGAGTGCCACACCTTTACAAATCACAATGTGACCATGAGTGTACAGCAGCATGCTCCATCTTGCCCTTGGTGTGTTAGAGTGAAGATCATTCCTCACATTGTTCAGCCAGCTCCTCTCCCTTCAGCCTCCTATGTGTTTTCTGGATTTCCCAGCTTTATTGCGGCAGGCAGCAGGAAAACTCTCTCATGAGAGCCGATGAAAGGAAGTCATGAAAACTTAATGCAATGTCTCCTCATGAATTTTTAAGAGCTCTCTCTTCCTATTGTGCGGGATAGTAATATAAACAGGAGTGCGGATGTACGGGTGGGAGTGCAAACCTACCAGCAAGGCAGAGTGTCATCACCTGTCAGCCCCGTGAAGGAAAACACACAGTGACACACACACACACACACTGCCCTCCAGTGCCACTGACACTGGAGGGCAACATTTTGATTAACGACTGACTGGATCTGGACCTCAGCAGGATTTCATGTGTGTGCGTGCGTGCGTGTGTGTGTGTAATAAAGTCTGAGAAGGAGGCAGAGGGAATGCATGGTGTCAACATGATGTTACTGGGATAGCATGAAAACTTAGTGGTTCCAATAGCAGGGTAGCTCACATGAAAAATAACGAATTGGAAATCGAGTAAAAAATAAGTAAAGATTCGAATTGTACCGCAAATCCGGTACAATGCTTCTAAAAATGTGTTTCAAAACATTTGGACAGTACATATTTTTTAAAAGGAGTCATTTTCTTTGAAGAACTGCAGTTAAAATATAGACCGTATCTCTCATTTTTAGATATATCAAAGTTTTACATAACACTAAAAAGCTCAAGTATCAAAAAGAATGAAATAATTTGTTTTTTCTTTAGTTTTAAAAGAAAAGCAATTCTGTCCCTGTGTTATGTGTGCTATTCTGTCTATCTATTAAGTTTTACTGATTGCATAATGTATTTAGTTACACTTACACCCATGTAGGTCAGGTCCATTACACAAGCCTCTAGTGACAAAAAATCAATAGTAATGCTACAAAAAAGCTTTGTGTTTCAACGTACGAGAAAGTGGAACGCGATCGTGACTCCGTGAGATCATGTTGCCCTTCTTACAGTCATCATTCCCTTGTGACAACAAACAGAGAAGTAGACTGCCCCTCTTCTGCGAGGCAGCCACAGGAGTTGAAACACACCAGCATTGACTGAGACTTTTATATCCAGCAAGTTCAGCTCAGCCTGAAGGCTTTACAGCTGTGCTACATTCCTGAGAGCTCAGTCAGGTCTGCTGGGCAAAACAGCAGGTCTGAACTCTTGTTTTCCAATACAAAACTGCCTCAGAAAGCATGTTAATGAAAGCACATAAAAGTCTGCTGCTCTCGACGTGTAAACAGGAAGTGCAGTCTTCACATAAAAAAAAAAACTTCCCCGTCATTCTCTGGAGCTGTGAGCCGTTTCTTCAACAGGAAAGAGAAGGTTGGTGTGTTGATTGTGAACAATAAGCACATATTCTGAATGTTGAACCTGCTGTCAATAGTTCACCCCAACAAGAGTAAACTGATAAAAACTGGACCATGTCCCCTGCTTCAATAAGTTACTACACGGAAGGCATGCTACACTAATATACTGTCCATACTGGCCTTTTCTTTTGCATGGATTCCTGTTTTCATTTCTCGAGTACTTTACCATTCTTATACATATTTCTTCACGCAAACCACTGTGCAAACATTTTCTCACTTCCTCTACTAGTATCTTGGTTTAATTTTCCCAGCATTTCAGATATATGCCACTGACAGGCTTGGAAAACCTCTACGGCAACAATGTAACCAATACTCTGAATAACCCCCAGAACACACTGTAAACACTAAACCTAAAGCACTTGCTACCGAAGAAATAGTCCCTTGAAAACTGTTGACAATATGTTCAGCAGTGGGTAATGTAAAGTAGTAAGTATGTAAAGTTTTCCACTTTTTTCAACTGTCTTAATACGGTGAGCAGCACAAACTCAATTCAATTCACCTTCATTGTAAAAATACTCTGTTACAAATAAAAGTATTGCATTCAAAACTGTACTCAGGTCTTAACATCAAAGTGTACTTAGTTGAAATGGACTATGTCAGAGTTAGACTGCTATATTACACCATTGGATAATCATTACAAGGTGGAGCAGATTGAAGCTATTTTATAAACTATTGGGTAATTTACACTACACCAATGCCTTGTACTGTCAACGCTCATTTAAGCTTTTTAACTACAGCGTCAGATAAATGTAGTGCAGTAAGAAGTACAACATTTTCCACTTAAATTAAGTGGAGTAGAAGTAGCACAAAATTAAAATACTCAAGTAATGAAAGAGTACCTCAGAACTGTTCCCAGTGCCATACTTGAATAAATGTACTTAGTTGCTTTCCACCACTGGTATTGGGGTGGCAGAAAAAGTCATTTTAAAAGCTCAGCATACAATTCCAAAACTAAGTAGAAAATTATTATTATTACCTTTAAAAAAGTAGTCCAGTCAGTGAAGCCACGTTTGATTCGTTGGTGATGCTACCTTTTGTCTGACTCGATCACAATACTACACATTTAGCCTGTACGGAAAACTACTAAGAACTTTTGATTCGACTAAATCCTGTTTGTTCGTGTTTCTTTTAGGTTTCAGTGGAGAGTTCAGCTTCTCGTGAGTGTGAAGCTGCAGTTTCAGAGGCTTTTTTCTCCCTGATGAGACTACAGTCAAAGACACAATGGCCTCCTGCTATGTCTGGCATGGCATTTTGACATTTGAATACATTAAATATGAGAACGGGTATCAGTAGCTTTAATCCAAAAAATATCAGAAATTTCATCAACCAAAATGATCCACATCGGAATTTAATCACATACGATGAAGCTGCTCTTTAAATATGCAAAACGCTGAACAACCACTTTACAATCTGTGTGGGAAAGTCAAACTAGTCTCAGGTTGGTATCTGAGTTAAAGCAACATGGTCACACTCTTTATACAACTAACAGACTCTCCCAGCACTGACCTGTTAGACTCGTTTCTTGGCACAACATACGCTTAACAAACTGAAGCCTGCTTTAACAATATTTTTTTATTTACTTTTTCTTAATTTCTCCTCTCTAATATTCAAGTACATGGATTCGCAGACCCAGGAAACACAATCAGTAGCAAATACTTTCATAACATCATCATGTTCCTGTTTGATTTACAAACCATTCCACTTAACCCCCAAATTCTCCCCCAGGCTAAGACACATGGACCTCATGTAAACATGATGCAAATCAATCTTTGCTTTTTGATTACAAAAAGTAATCTGGTACAAAAATATCTTTCCTTTGATAGGTATGTCTCTTCTTATGAATATTTACATTGAGTACCTCACAGTATAATCTGATTTTAAAAAGTACATACTGTAAAATAAACACAAACAAAAGGTCTCAGAGGGGTAAAAGGCCTTTGGTTTTCATGAAAAATACGAAAACAACGACAAAACACAAAAAGTCCATCACTGTCCTGTGTACCACAACAGTGATGACTGGATTGGTGATTGTTGTGCGTCTTGTAGCCAAGACTGTGGGACATCAAATTTCCACAGGTTTGAAAGAGTTCATTCTTCAAAACAGTTCAGAACTAAATAAACTGTGGCTACAATCAGGCGTCACTCCTGGGGACGGCAGACCCACACAACCTCCGCTGGGCAAAGTACCCTAGAACTATGAGCAGCATCTCCGAGGTGCTGCTGAGGGCCACGATGAAGGGGGCCTGGGACGCAAAGTCAGCCTCCACCCGGCGGAAGGATAGCTGCATGACGGCAAGGGCCAGCAGGCTATTCTGGACGCCCACCTCGATGCTGACAGTCTTCCTCAGTGGTGGAGCAAGGCCCGCCAGCTTGGCCAGGATGGCCCCAACGACCAGCCCCAGCAAAGGCACAGTCACCCCAACTGCCACTATCTGGGGCCTGACATTGGCCAGGATGGACGCGCCCATTTGGTAGGCCATGAAGATGCCACCTATGATGAGCACAAAGCTGAAGGGTCGTATGAGTGCCAGCAGGACCCGTGTGAGGGCGGGCAGGCGAAGCTTGACCAGCATGCCCAACGAGATGGGGATGGCGATGAACAGGAGGGTGCCGAGGATCTTCACAAACGGCACGTGCAGGGCAGCGTGCACACCCAGGAGCCGACCGTACAGAGCTGATGACAAAGGCATGGCTGCTGCCGCCACCACTGTGGAGACCAGGGTCATGGAGATAGCCAGGGTGACGTCGCCTCCGAGCAGCAGGCTGTACAGGTAACCACCCCCACCACCTGGGGCAGAGCAGGTGATGACCAGGCCCAATGAGAGCGCTTTGGGCAAGTTGGCCAGCCGGGATACACAGTAGGCATACAATGGCATCACCAGGAACTGACCCAGCACCCCTAGGAGCAGTGGCACCGGGCTCTTTAGAAGACCCCGCAGCACCTCCACCTCCACCTTGCACCCGAATGCACACTTGTTGACAAAGATGAGGGGCAGCAAGGCAAACAGCACAGGGTTCTCAGAGAAATGGGACAGGCCACCCGACTGGATGAGCCGGGTGGCCGGGTCATCATTACCGGGTGCCACTCTGATGGAGTAATCCATTCTCTCTTCGACCAGAACCGGCATCGAATCCTGGTCCAGGTCCAGCAGCTGGATCTGCAGCTGAGCCCTGCCTGGGAACCCGGAGCGAATGCTGATAATGTAGCTCTTGGCTGTTCCTGCGTGGCCGCTATCCGTCACATTAAGTATAGAGAGGACCTCCGGGTCCAGGGAACGGACTGTCACCGTCTGCTTCCAGCTCTGGCGGCCCTTCCTGCTCGCCGCGGCGCTCCGGTACTGGCTGGAGATTACAATCACGCCGTTGGTGTTTTCAGGAAACTCGAATTCCTGCGAAGACCCGTCCCCGATAGTTATATACCTGCTGCTGCTGTCGGCCGTCAGGTTGGTGTCGTTACTGTTGTCGACAGTCAGATTTCCGGTAGCCCACGCCCGGTCCGCTCCGCCGGTAATAACGAAGAGACAACAGAATGTAAATACCGTCCTCATCTTATTGATGGACAGGGGGCGGAGGGGCGCCGCAGAGACACGCTTCTCCCCCGCAAGCGGCCTCCCCAGACGGTTACACCGCCGCCCTGTTACACCAGGACGGTAAACTTCTCATTCTAGTCTCCGGTATAAAACGACAGCGTCGGCAGCCGGCTCCACATCTCGTCTGGTTCCCATTTTCTCGCTGCCTTTATACCGGAACCTAAACATCACCCCGCCCTGTCCTGTTCGAGCCCAGCTCTACAGCAGCAGCCCCCGGCACACAGGAAACACACACTCCCACAGGTCTCTCACGGCTTCCCCTTTTGTCTACTCGATGCGAAGATGTCTGTCTCGATAAACCAAAGCCTCGCCTCGTCTCCCGTTTTTATTGTCTCCCCGGTTGATGAAAACTGAGAGCATCGTAGCTCAGCTGCCGTTTGCTTGCTGCTCAGGTTTATTTGAAGCGAGCTTGACTAAAAGTCGGACTTCCGGCCAGGAAATGCCAAAATAAACCCCTTTATTTCCTTCAGTAACCACCAAAGTATAACATCAACTAAGTAGGGTCCTGGATTACTATCTCATTTGCGTTTGTGTGTCTAAAAATATTTTTAAGAGCTTGTTTTTATATCGTGCTCACATGGTGGTGTTTAATCGTAATCAAATGACCACAAATGAACTCAAATGATCAGTTATTCCAGTCTAGGAGTAGGTCTGCTGGTTTCACTGGACTTTATGTGAATATAGAGAGCAGTAAAGCCTTGGTTATACTCTCAAACTGACGCCTACAAAGACAGCTGCGGAAAGATCACGGCGCTACCACCGGAGTGGCCGTGCGGCACAACAAATTGCCAGTTGGTTTTTAGAGGAGAGTCATGAGGTGTCCAACAGCAAACAAGTACCCCAGGCCCCTCTAACACGTTCATCCAGCCAAGGGTATACCATATACGGCCTTCACTAACATACAAACAATAGTAAATTGTTGTTTAATATTTCTTATAATTTAAGCAATTAGTATGGCAATTGTATAGAGAGAACAGAGCAGAAATAAACAATTTACATCATAGGCTACTCTCATATTGTAGGCCCTATAGTATGTCATGCCTGGCCCTCCAGGGGCCAAAAACTTTTGTACCAACTGGTTTGTGCTAGTTTATCATCAACTAACATGATAAGGGCCTGAAGGTGGGTCCTGCTTTATCAATTCAATACAACTTGATCAATGCCTGTAAGGACAGTGAAGCAGATCAACAGATAGGCAAAGAAAAAAACACCGTAAATCACAAAATCTTGATCTTGAATCTTGAACCTGATCTCGATGGCCTGTCATGGAGAGGCACTGCCAAAATGTATTTGGAAGGCCTTCATTGCTTCAGTAAATGAACGTGTTTAACTAAAGTACCACTTGGCAGATCTTGGGCGAGGTGTTATTGTAGCATAGACAAACTGTAAGCATCACACAGACAGGTGAAGGAGCAGGGGTGCATAAGGGCCCAGCAGGTCATTTCTTCCCTGAACCACTTATCAGGTCAATCCAACCATAATGCTGAAGCATATGTTATTCATATAGTTCATTAATCTGTTCTTACCTAACGTTTCTACAAATTGTAAGCCCATGTACACACATTTACTTACTTGTGACAAAAAGTATGCATTTATTTTTTAAAGACAAATGCCACTACTTCCTGTCTCTCTCGGGGTAACTCCAATTATCTTGACGTGACCGTTTGTTAATCCAATCAGAGTGGCCCAAAGCATCAACTCTCCCTGTCCCTCAGCCAATAAACAGGGGAGGTCACACGGGAGAGGGAACACTGTGATTTGTATCCATTGGGGTGGGGGGATAGCCAGGAATTACCCCTCACACACATACACAGGGGGGTGCACATGAATACAAAAACATATACCAAGTGTAATGTTTTGATTTACTACAACTGATGTGTTATCTCTGTAACCTGCACTTCGCTAACCTAGTGTCCCCAGCTCAGGGACTACAGATTAAAATGAGCATTTAGCTATATATCCGTATATATATATATATATATATATATATATATATATATATATATAGGCTATTGTGCATTGTTCATTGATTTAGGCTATAATACCATACCTCCAAGAGTTCTTTTTTTTTTGCATTACATTACAGTTCATTTAGCTGACACTTTTGTCCAAAGCAATTTACAATAAGTGAGGATACGACTCAGAACAACAAGAATCTTGCAAGTATATCAGCTTCAAATAGGTGAAATAATTTTAAGTGCAGAACAATAGCTTCAAATAAGCCAAACCAAAGTAAGAGCAACAAATTCAACCAATAGCTTCAAATAAGCCAACCAAGTGCAAAAGTACAATAATTCAAATTTTTTTTTCGGAAGTGCAGTTGAAACATTTGGGTTTTCAGTCTGCGACGGATGGTGTGAAGACTTTTAGCTGGCCTGACATCAATGGGGAGCTCGTTCCACCATTTAGGGGCCAGGATAGCAAACAGACGGGTTTTGTTTGAGGGGGATCTGGGTCCCACTCGTTCTTCTCCCTCTATCGTTGACATCTACCAACAACATCTAAAGACATTTTCAGACAATAGTTGATTCAGTGTTTATTTGTGACAACTTGTGGAGTGAAGGCTTTGCCAAGCAACTGCAGCGTCACCTACTGACTATGAGCTGAGCCTTAGCCATAGCAGGACACATCCTTTTGCCAGGAGGACATGCATTTAATTTCCTGACCAATTAAAGTGGCGCAATAGCTAGAAACCAAAGACATAACAATGAAGTGAGAATTATAGCTAGGTTGGGTCATTTATTTAGAAACATTTCTTGTTATATTTGTTGAAATTCTCTTTGAATCCCGACAACAATCAATAAATCAAATGCTCTGACACAAAAAGGGGGAAACAATATCTGTGGCTATTGCAGGACTGTAATCAATTGACACTGCTCCCAGCTATTCTCTCACTTTCATTTTCTTTCTTATTAACTTTTGCAAACATGGAATTTGTATTGCTCCTCTCTATTGCCACCTTAATCCAGACATTCACTGTCAGTTTCTCTACCCTGACCTTTGTTCCCTGTAGTATTGAGTGGTGAAATGTAACTTAGTAGACCTACATTTATTTAAGTACTGTACTTTACTTGTACTCCCCTACAATGAAAAAGACAACTATTGTGGCCTACTTTTTACTCCACTACATTTATTTGATAACTTTGGTTACTTTGCAGATTTTACAAAAATATATATCATCTAATAAATGATGTAGCAACAGCAGCATAAGTAGTTAAAATGAGCTTCACCTTTACCAGCGACAACATTAAAGCGATGTACACAATAATGCATCATTAATTATAATTCCGTAAAATGTAATATATCATTTTGAAATGGGCCATTTAGCATAATGAGTACTCTTACTTCCGGTACTTAAAGTTGCCTATATTTTGATGCCAATACTTTTGTACTTTTACTTGAGTATGATTTTGAATACAGGACTTTTACTTGTAACAGAGTATTTTTACATTAGTATGGCAACTTTTACTTAAGTAAAAGATCTGAATACTTCGTCCACCACTGGTAGTATCTTGTGACACTTATCTATTATACTCATGGAGGAAAATCAACACAGTCACACTCCCTGAGCAGTTTCCAGTTACAAGCTCTGTGCCAAGAAGGCTGTTGCTGATTTGTCATACACAAACAGCAGACACAACTGGGAAACCCGACACTGCCTGCCCAACTAGGGGATGTGGCTTTAAAGGGAAACTCCATTCTGTCAGCACAGCCCTGCAAGTATCCCTTTTTATAGTAACTGGCTCCTGCTGGGAGTCACTCACATATTTAAAAGTCTTCTTCAATTCATAACCTCCAGTTTTCTTCCCTGGAGGGTCAGCGAGGTCACTGGGTCGGTATTTTCCAGTGAGAACATTGCCCTGGCTTATCCTGGATATTAACTGTCACCACTCACTGTGTGTAAGTCAGTCCTGGGACAGCTTGTTCATCATCTATTGTGTTGTCATGAGTTGTGCGTCCTCCTTCTGTCACCATGGTTGAGTCAAGGCTTCCAGAAAAAGAAAAGGTGGGGGAGTCCACAGAGGAAACACTCAGTGCACGCCAAGACAACCTGCTGGGGTGATCGCTCTGGCCTCTTCTTTGACATTTCATGGAGCGACAGCCAGTTGTTATGGGGCTGCCAGGCACGCACATTTCCTGCCTGGCATTTGTGCTGCTCCCCTCCTAGGGCTTTCTTATTACTTACCCATGGTATGATAATTTACCACATGACTTATGAAGAGAATGGCAAAAAAGCCCCTCAGTTGCATTTCACCCAGCCCATCTTGACACTTTCCCCAGCAATGGCTTCAGTGAGAAATAACAGGAATACTTGTTGTTTCATTACACAGAGAACACAGCTGCCTGTATTTGCTTTTATGTGTGAATATTCATGAACCAACTCAGGGCAGTGGTTATGATCTGCCCAGTGTTGTGTTGCAAATGAGATGAGAGCAGCCATGATGACTTATCCAAAAACCTTGTCCTGAAATGCCAGCAGTACACACAAGGTTATCCTCGGCTAGATGGTTTGGCAACAGTATGTTATAAACAGGGCTGTAGCCAGGATTTTATAAATTAGTGCAGTGCCCGTTTGGGATGTGCTCGTTCCGCTGCTTCTTGGGTTTCGAAGTTATCATATGCACGCGTTTACGGTAGAAACGCTACAGTCTACGCATCATGAGTGCAATAGCTCCCTTGAAACTCTTTTATTTTATTGCCTCAATAAAGTCAAAGCCCCATTAAATGTGTACGCACCAGGTTTGTAAGAAAGTCGAAGTTCAGGGGGCCACATTTTCAGAAAGCTAAGGGCTTGAGGGCCGGACATTTCCCTTAGCTATTATTCTCGGGTAACATTTTTGATATAAACTCCAGGAATAACACATGTTTTCCCCCTAATCAAATAATAAGAAAGACATTCTCACCCCCACCAGCACACCAGTAACCCTCCAGGCAGAGAGTGGTACTGCAGTATGGGAGACGACGAGAGCCTTTCAAATCAACATGATAATAAATTCAGATGAAGGTTTGTGAGAAGTTGATGAGGGAAAACCTGC
>CALSCE010003608.1:0-16705 GCA_943593645.1 Bovichtus variegatus
ACAAAGACATCGGCACCCTTTATATAGTATTTGGTGCCTGAGCCGGCATAGTGGGTACGGCCCTAAGTTTACTAATCCGTGCCGAGCTGAGCCAACCGGGAGCTCTTTTGGGTGACGACCAGATTTATAATGTAATTGTTACAGCCCACGCCTTCGTTATAATCTTTTTTATAGTTATGCCTTTAATAATTGGGGGCTTCGGGAACTGGTTAATCCCTTT
Organism: Bovichtus variegatus; assembly: GCA_943593645.1. Classification (NCBI taxonomy): domain Eukaryota; kingdom Metazoa; phylum Chordata; class Actinopteri; order Perciformes; family Bovichtidae; genus Bovichtus; species Bovichtus variegatus. The sequence continues at coordinate 221 of CALSCE010003608.1, forward strand.
AATGATTGGTGCCCCTGATATAGCCTTCCCTCGAATAAATAATATGAGCTTTTGACTTCTGCCCCCCTCCTTCGTGTTGCTTCTAGCCTCTTCAGGTGTAGAGGCCGGCGCTGGGACTGGATGAACTGTTTACCCCCCTTTAGCGGGTAATCTTGCTCACGCAGGAGCCTCCGTAGACTTAACAATTTTCTCACTGCACCTTGCAGGGATCTCCTCAATCCTAGGGGCTATTAATTTTATTACAACTATTGTTAATATAAAACCCCCAGCCATCTCCCAATACCAGACGCCCCTCTTTGTCTGAGCCGTTCTTGTCACGGCCGTACTGCTCCTTCTCTCTTTACCCGTGTTAGCTGCTGGTATTACAATGCTTCTTACGGACCGTAATTTAAACACCACCTTCTTTGACCCCGCAGGGGGAGGTGACCCTATTCTATACCAACACCTATTCTGATTCTTTGGCCACCCTGAAGTTTATATTCTGATTCTCCCCGGCTTTGGTATAATCTCCCACATCGTGGCCTACTACGCCGGTAAAAAAGAGCCCTTCGGGTACATAGGCATAGTCTGAGCTATAATGGCTATTGGCCTCCTGGGCTTCATTGTGTGGGCCCATCATATGTTTACAGTAGGCATGGACGTAGACACTCGAGCCTACTTCACCTCCGCCACTATAATTATCGCCATCCCAACAGGCGTGAAAGTCTTCAGCTGGCTAGCCACCCTTCACGGAGGCTCAATTAAATGAGAAACCCCCCTCCTCTGGGCCCTTGGTTTTATTTTCCTGTTTACAGTAGGAGGCCTAACGGGAATTATCCTGGCTAACTCCTCCCTAGACATTGTCCTTCACGACACCTATTATGTAGTCGCCCACTTCCACTATGTCCTATCGATAGGAGCTGTCTTTGCCATCGTAGCTGCCTTCATTCACTGGTTCCCCCTATTTACAGGTTACACCTTGCACAGTACTTGAACTAAAATCCACTTTGGCATTATGTTTGCAGGTGTCAACCTGACATTCTTCCCCCAACACTTCCTTGGCTTAGCCGGCATGCCTCGCCGATATTCAGACTACCCTGACGCCTATACTCTCTGAAACACAGTCTCTTCAATTGGCTCCTTAATCTCCCTGGTAGCCGTGATTATGTTCTTGTTTATTATCTGAGAAGCCTTTGCCGCAAAACGTGAAGTATTAGCTGTAGGCCTTACAACTACTAATGTGGAGTGACTTCATGGCTGCCCCCCTCCTTACCACACATTTGAGGAGCCTGCATTCGTCCAAATCCGCACCCCCTAACGAGAAAAGGAGGAGTCGAACCCCCGTAAATTGGTTTCAAGCCAACCACATCACCTCTCTGTCATTTTCTTCATAAAACGTTAGTAGAATGGATATTACATGATTCTGTCAGCATCAAGCTGTTGGTTCAACCCCAGCGCGTTTTAACCATTAATGGCCCACCCCTCTCAACTAGGATTCCAAGATGCCGCTTCTCCTGTAATAGAGGAGCTTATCCACTTTCACGACCACGCTTTAATAATTGCCCTTTTAATTAGTACACTAGTTCTTTACTTCATCATAGCTATAGTATCAACCAAACTCACAAATAAGTATATTTTAGACTCCCAAGAAATCGAAATCATCTGAACAATTCTTCCAGGCTTCATTCTCATCTTAATTGCCCTGCCCTCCTTGCGAATCCTTTATCTGATAGACGAAATTAATGACCCCCATTTAACTGTTAAAGCCTTAGGACATCAGTGATACTGAAGTTACGAATACACAGACTACCAAGCCCTGGAATTTGACTCCTATATAATCCCAACTCAAGACTTAACCCCGGGACAATTCCGCCTTTTAGAAGCTGATCACCGAATGGTTGTCCCAACTGAATCCCCCATTCGAGTCCTAGTCTCCGCCGAAGATGTTCTCCACTCTTGAGCAGTCCCAGCTCTAGGTGTAAAAATAGACGCTGTGCCCGGCCGCCTGAATCAAACAGCTTTTATTACATCCCGCCCAGGGGTCTTCTACGGCCAGTGTTCAGAGATTTGTGGCGCTAATCACAGCTTTATACCCATTGTAGTCGAAGCCGTCCCCCTTGAGCACTTTGAAAAATGATCTTCCCTAATACTTGAAAATGCCTCGCTACGAAGCTAATAAGGGGCCCAGCATTAGCCTTTTAAGCTAAAAACAGGTGACTCCCGCCCACCCTTAGCGACATGCCTCAAAACATTTTTTCTGGCCCCCTCACCATAATATTTTTAGGCTTACAACTTTTTTTTACTGCAGGCCACGCCAAAGTTATAAATCACGTATCCTCGCCCACCCCTAACTTAACCCCACCTCAGCATCCAAGCGGGACTACCTATCAACCATGATTGTGACCTTGACTTTAGATATGTTTGACCAGTTTTTCCCTCCTGTTCTTCTAGGAATTCCTCTAATAATCCCAGCACTCGCCTTTCCTTGGCTACTTCTCCCCTCCCCCTCCGGCCGATGATTAACAGGCCGTTTATTAACCGCCCAAAGCTGGTTCATCTTCAGCTTCACAAAACAGATCTTCTCCCCCTTAAACTTAGGAGGCCATAAATGAGCCTTGCTGCTTACATCCTTAATGGTTTACCTCATTTCTTTAAATATGCTCGGGCTTCTTCCTTATACTTTTACACCCACCACACAGCTGGCCCTTAACTTAGGAATCGCCATCCCCTTATGACTGGGGACTGTTCTAATTGGCTTACGTAACCAGCCCACACACGCCCTGGGCCACCTGCTGCCTGAAGGAACCCCTGCCCCTCTAATCCCTATCCTTGTTATTATTGAAACAATCAGCCTTCTTGTCCGACCCCTCGCCCTCGGCGTGCGCCTAACCGCTAACCTGACAGCAGGACACCTTTTAATTCAATTAATCGCCACTGGCACCTTCCTCATGCTTTCTCTTATACCCCCTATGGCGCTACTTACTGGCACCTTACTTGTCCTTCTATCCCTTTTAGAAATCGCAGTGGCAGCAATTCAGGCGTATGTCTTCGTTCTTCTACTCTCCCTCTACCTACAAGAGAATATCTAATGGCCCACCAAGCACACGCATACCACATAGTTGACCCCAGCCCTTGACCCCTAACAGGCGCAGTTGCTGCCATATTAATCACCTCCGGCCTCGCATTCTGATTCCATTTTCACTCAGTGATTCTTTTAGCCTTAGGCCTGATTTTAATACTCTTAACAATATATCAGTGATGACGAGACATCGTACGAGAAAGCACATTCTTAGGCCACCACACCCCCCCTGTCCAAAAGGGCCTCCGCTATGGTATAATTCTTTTCATTACCTCAGAAGTCTTCTTCTTCCTGGGATTTTTCTGAGCCTTCTACCACGCAAGTCTCGCCCCTACCCCTGAACTAGGGGGCTGCTGACCTCCTACGGGCATCACCACCCTAGACCCTTTTGAAGTCCCCCTGCTTAATACTGCAGTCTTACTTGCCTCTGGTGTAACTGTCACCTGAGCCCACCACAGCATTATAGAAGGTGAACGTAAGCAAGCTATTCACTCTTTAACCCTTACTATCCTCCTTGGCTTTTACTTCACTTTCCTCCAAGCCCTGGAATACTACGAAGCCCCTTTTACAATTGCAGACGGCGTATACGGCGCTACCTTCTTTGTAGCAACCGGCTTTCACGGACTTCATGTTATCATTGGCTCAATATTCTTAGCCGTGTGCTTATTACGCCAAATTAAATACCACTTCACAGCTCAACACCACTTTGGGTTTGAAGCAGCCGCCTGATACTGACACTTTGTAGACGTTGTATGATTATTCCTGTATGTCTCTATTTACTGATGAGGCTCATAATTTTTCTAGTACTAAGCAGTATAAGTGACTTCCAATCACCCGGTCTTGGTTAAAGTCCAAGGAAAAATAATGAACTTAGTAACAACAATGTTAATAATTACTGCAGCACTCTCCTCCCTTCTTGCCTTAGTATCCTTCTGGTTGCCTCAGATAACACCAGATAATGAAAAACTTTCCCCTTACGAATGCGGGTTTGACCCCCTGGGCTCAGCCCGCCTGCCTTTTTCCCTGCGATTTTTTCTTGTAGCCATCCTCTTTCTTCTCTTCGACTTAGAAATTGCCCTTCTTCTGCCTCTCCCTTGGGGAAATCAACTAGCCTCCCCCCTACTTACATTTTCCTGAGCCTCTGTCGTCCTCGCCCTCCTTACCTTAGGCTTAATCTATGAGTGAGCACAAGATGGCCTAGAATGAGCTGAATAGGCAGTTAGTTTAACAAAAATATTTGGTTTCGGCCCAAAAGCTCCTGGTTAGAATCCATACTTGCCTAATGACCCCCGTTCACTTTGCTTTTTCATCAGCCTTCGTCCTAGGACTAACGGGCCTAGCATTCAATCGAACCCATCTTCTCTCAGCCCTTTTATGCTTAGAAGGCATAATACTTTCTTTATTTATTGCCCTGTCTGTTTGGGCCTTGCAGCTAGACTCAACAAACTTTTCAATAGCCCCCATGCTTCTCCTCACCTTCGCAGCTTGTGAGGCGGGGGCAGGCCTTGCCCTGCTTGTAGCCACAGCACGCACTCACGGAACTGATCGCCTCCAAAACCTAAACCTTCTTCAGTGCTAAAAGTACTTGTACCCACCCTTATACTTATCCCAACAACCTGACTCACCCCAACAAAATGGTTGTGACCTATTACCCTCACCCATAGCCTCGTAATCTCATTAGTTAGCATAAGCTGACTTAAAAACATAGCTGAGACCGGCTGAACCTCTTTGAGCCCCTATATAGCCACAGACGCACTTTCTACCCCCCTCCTTGTCCTTACCTGCTGACTCCTGCCCCTGATAATTATTGCTAGCCAAGCTCATATGGCCTCAGAACCCCTTAATCGCCAACGAGCCTACATCAGCCTCCTAATCTCCCTGCAATTCTTCCTTGTCTTGGCCTTTAGCGCCACAGAATTACTTATATTTTATGTTATGTTTGAAGCCACCCTTCTTCCCACACTCGTGATCATTACCCGCTGGGGTAATCAAAAAGAGCGCCTAAATGCTGGAATTTATTTCTTATTCTATACCTTGGCAGGTTCCCTCCCCCTTCTTGTTGCACTTTTAACCCTTCAGAACAGTGCCGGAACACTCTCACTTTTAACTATACAATATTTAGACCCCTGCCCCTTAACATCTCATGCTGATAAAATATGATGGGCCGGCTGCCTCCTCGCATTTCTAGTAAAAATACCCCTATACGGAGTTCACCTATGACTACCAAAAGCCCATGTTGAAGCCCCAGTCGCAGGCTCTATAATTCTTGCAGCAGTACTCTTGAAACTGGGGGGATACGGTATAATACGAATGATAACCAACCTAGAGCCCCTCTCTAAAGACCTTACCTATCCCTTTATTATCTTTGCCCTTTGAGGCGTACTTATGACCGGCTCCATCTGCCTTCGACAAACAGACCTAAAATCACTTATTGCCTACTCATCTGTTAGTCATATAGGGTTAGTTATTAGCGGCATCCTTGTCCAAACCCCCTGGGGCTTTACAGGAGCTTTAATTCTAATAATCGCCCATGGTTTAACCTCCTCAGCCCTTTTCTGCCTAGCAAATACAAACTATGAACGCACACATAGCCGCACAATACTCCTAGCCCGCGGGTTGCAAATCGCCTTACCCCTAATAGCAGCCTGATGATTCATCGCCAGTCTCGCCAACCTTGCCCTACCCCCCCTGCCTAATCTGATAGGCGAGCTAATGATCGTAGTCTCTATTTTTAACTGGTCCAAATGAAGCCTAATACTCACCGGGGCTGGAATTCTTATTACCGCCAGCTACTCCCTTTACATATTTATTATAACCCAGCGAGGACCCCTCCCGCCACACCTCACCGCCATCGAACCCTCTTACACCCGTGAGCATCTTCTGATAGCCCTTCACCTTCTCCCCTTAGTCCTTCTCACCCTGAAACCAGAATTGATTTGAGGGTGGGCCAATTGTAGATATAGTTTAACAAAAACCTTAGATTGTGGTTCTAAAAATAAGGGTTAAACCCCCGTTATCCACCAAGAGAGGCCTGCCAGCAACGAAGACTGCTAATCATCGACCCCTTGGTTGAACTCCAAGGCTCACTTAACTGCTTCTAAAGGATAATAGCCCATCCGTTGGTCTTAGGCACCAAAGATTCTTGGCGCGAATCCAAGTAGTAGCTATGCAGTCCACCCCCCTTGTCATAACAACAAGTTTAATTATTATTTTTTTAACCTTAATATACCCCCTCCTCACCACCCTTTCCCCTGTACCCTTAAAATCCACATGAACACTCTCCCATGTAACAACGGCAGTAAAACTCGCCTTTTTTATTAGTCTCCTCCCGCTCTTTTTATTCCTAAACGAAGGGGCAGAGGCGGTTATTACTACCTGAAACTGAATAAGCACTAACACTTTTGATGTAAGCCTCAGTTTTAAGTTTGATAATTACTCCTTAATCTTCACCCCTATTGCCCTCTACGTGACCTGGGCCATCCTAGAATTCGCATCCTGGTATATACACTCAGACCCCCACATAACCCGCTTTTTTAAATACCTTTTGATTTTTCTTATCGCCATAATTATCCTAGTAACCGCAAACAATTTATTTCAACTCTTTATTGGTTGGGAGGGAGTAGGGATTATGTCCTTCCTTCTCATCGGGTGGTGATTTGGCCGCGCAGACGCCAACACAGCGGCCCTCCAGGCCGTTGTCTATAACCGCGTGGGTGATATTGGTCTAATTTTTACAATATCCTGAGTGGCCTTGAATTTAAACTCCTGAGAAATGGACCAGATATTTCTAGCCCCTAAAAACTTCGACCTAACCCTACCACTCCTGGGCCTCATTATTGCAGCTGCAGGAAAATCCGCCCAATTTGGCCTTCACCCCTGACTCCCCTCAGCAATAGAGGGTCCAACTCCGGTATCTGCCCTACTTCACTCTAGCACCATAGTGGTAGCCGGCATTTTTTTACTGATCCGCATACACCCTTTATTTGAAAACAATCACACCGCCTTAACAATTTGCCTCTGCCTAGGAGCTCTAACAACATTTTTTACCGCCGCCTGCGCCCTAACCCAAAACGATATTAAAAAAATTATTGCCTTCTCTACATCAAGTCAACTGGGCTTAATAATAGTAACTATTGGCCTTAACCAACCTCAACTTGCCTTCCTTCATATCTGCACACATGCCTTCTTTAAAGCTATGCTATTCCTCTGCTCTGGCTCACTAATCCACAGCTTGAATGATGAGCAAGACATCCGTAAAATGGGAGGAATACACCACCTGACCCCCTTTACATCCTCCTGTCTCCTCGTAGGCAGCCTCGCCCTCACAGGTACCCCCTTTCTCGCCGGCTTCTTCTCCAAAGACTCTATTATCGAAGCACTAAATACATCTCACCTAAACGCCTGAGCCCTAACCCTCACCCTTCTTGCCACCTCTTTCACCGCTACTTACAGCCTCCGCTTAATTTATTTTGTTGTCATAGGAAACCCTCAATTCAACGCACTCCCCCCTATTAATGAAAATAACCCGTCAGTGATTAACCCCTTAAAGCGACTGGCAGGGGGAAGTATCGTTGCCGGACTTCTTATCACAGTAAATACCCAACCTCTAACTACTCCTGTAATATCTATACCCTTCCTGCTTAAAGTAGCCGCCCTGACCGTTACCCTCGTTGGGTTCCTTCTGGCTGTCTCCCTTGCCTCCTTAATAACCGAACAAAAGGAAGTCTCGACCCCCCCCCCCCCCCACCACTTCTCCCTCCTCCTCGGATTTTTCCCCACCATTATTCATCAACTTTTCCCTAAATTTGCCTTAACTCTTGGCCAAACAGCTGCCACTCAAATGGTTGATCAAACATGAATAGAGAAGATTGGCCCAAAAGCCCTTATCACAACCAATATGCCCCTTGTAACACTAACAAGCAACGCCCAGCAAGGCGCCATTAAAGTTTACCTCATGCTCTTTGTCTTAACACTAGCTATTGTGTCCCTAATATTATTTCTCTAAACAGCCCGCAAAGCCCCTCGACTCAAACCTCGTGTAAGCTCCAACACCACAAATAAAGTAAGAAACAACACCCATGCGCTTAAAACCAATATCCCGCCCCCCGAAGAGTACATTATAGCAACCCCTCCTGTATCCCCCCGAAAGAGTGAAAATTCACAGAACTCATCAACCACCCCCCAAGAGAACTCATACCACCCCTCAAAAAGTATGCTCCCCACTACCCCAGTAGCTATTAAGTACAGAAATATATACAGCATAACAGACCCACTCCCTCAACTCTCCGGAAAAGGCTCTGCGGCAAGAGCCGCAGAGTACGCAAATACTACCAATATCCCTCCTAAGTAGATTAACAGAAGAACTAATGACAAAAACGAGCCCCCATGACCCATGATAACCCCACATCCCATGCCTGCTACCACCACCAAGCCCAAGGCTGCGAAGTAGGGGGAGGGATTAGAAGCAACAGCAACTAACCCCAGTACTAAACCCAATAAAGAAAAAGACACAAAATAAGTCATTATTCCAGCCAGGACTTTAACCAAGACTAATGGCTTGAAAAACCATCGTTGTACTTCAACTACTAGAACATAATGGCAAGCTTTCGTAAAAGTCACCCCCTCCTAAAAATTGTAAATAACGCACTTGTAGACCTTCCAGCCCCGTCTAGCATCTCGGCCTGATGAAATTTTGGCTCCCTTTTAGGTCTTTGCCTTCTAGCTCAAATTTTGACAGGCCTTTTCCTTGCCATACACTATACCTCTGATATTAATACAGCCTTTGCGTCTGTCGCGCATATCACCCGGGACGTAAACTATGGCTGACTTCTTCGGGACATGCACGCTAACGGCGCATCCTTCTTCTTTGTCTGCCTGTACCTACACATTGGCCGGGGGTTATACTATGGATCATATCTTTATAAAGAAACATGAAACATAGGGGTCATCCTTCTTCTTCTAGTCATAATAACCGCCTTCGTAGGTTACGTGCTTCCCTGAGGACAAATATCCTTCTGGGGCGCCACAGTTATTACCAACCTATTATCTGCAGTGCCTTATATTGGCTCGGACCTGGTTCAATGAATCTGAGGCGGGTTTTCAGTAGACAACGCTACCCTTACCCGATTTTTTGCCTTCCACTTCTTATTTCCCTTTATTATCGCTGGCGCTACAATAGTTCATCTCCTCTTTTTACATCAAACAGGCTCAAACAACCCCCTCGGGCTAAACTCAAACACAGATAAGATCTCTTTCCACCCTTATTTTACATACAAAGACTTACTAGGCTTTGTCACCCTTCTCACCGCACTAGTAACTATCGCACTTTTTTCGCCCAACCTCTTAGGAGACCCGGACAACTTTACCCCCGCTAACCCCCTTGTCACCCCCCCTCACATTAAGCCTGAATGATACTTTCTATTTGCCTATGCTATTCTTCGCTCGATCCCCAGTAAACTGGGCGGTGTTTTAGCATTATTGGCCTCCATCCTCGTCCTTATAGTCGTCCCCTTCCTCCACACTTGTAAACTGCGAAGCTTATCTATGCGCCCCCTGTCCCAAATTCTTTTCTGGACTTTAATCGTCAATGTAGCTGTCCTTACCTGAATTGGGGGAATGCCTGTCGAAGACCCTTACATCGCTATCGGACAAGTCGCCTCAGCTTTGTACTTCTCGATTTTTCTTATCTTGTTTCCTTTAGCCGGGTGACTTGAAAATAAAATATTCTCTTTATAATGCACCAGTAGCTCAGCTTTAGAGCACCGGTCTTGTAAACCGAAGGCCGGAGGTTAAAATCCTCCCTTTTGCTCAAAAAAGAGAGATTTTAACTCTCACCTTTAGCTCCCAAAGCTAAAATTCTAAATTTAACTATTTTTTGTGACTGATTTTTGCATACTAATACATTATATGTATTATCACCATACATTTATATTCAACATATCTTGATTTCAAGAACATATATGTTTAATCCACATTAAATTATTTCAAACCCTCACATAGCACCAAAGAGAGGAAAAAATACATAAAGCATTAATTAAAGTTTGATCCAATAAAAAGATATTAACCAAGCAAGTTTGTTAGCAAACAGCAGCCTGCCAATTTAATAAATTAAATAATTCTACCAACAAACTTTTTAACCCAAAAGATTTAGGCAGGGCGAGAACCTACCAAAAGCGATTCCTAAATGTACCTGACTAATGATGGTGAGGTGCAAGAATTGTGGGGGTTACACTCAGTGAATTATTCCTGACATTTGGTTCCTACTTCAGGAGCTCACGGTGGGTCATTCCACATACGTTCATCGACGCTAACATAAGTTAATGGTGGAATACATACTCCTCGTTACCCACCAAGCCGGGCGTTCACTCCATAGGGTCACTGGTTCTTTTTTTCTCTTTCCTTTCATTTTACTTTTCAGAGTGCACACTCCAATAACTAAGGAAGTTGAACATTTCCTTGTTTTATATATTATTTTTTTGAGTTATAAAGACTTTTCCAAAAGGTTTTCATTTTTGGAATTCAAGGACATATAGGTCAAAAATCACTAAGGTAGTTTCAGATCTTTTTTTTTAGTGAGATCTCCTTACTAAATCCCCCCTACCCCCCTTACTTTCCCGACAAGCCTAACACTGAAAATACCTTAAAAAAATGGCACCAATTTTGAGACAAAATTCAAGCTTAAAATTCTTATTAGTCTCCCCCCAACAGCCCTCCCTTACGCCACACTGAGCACCCTAAAAAAATATGTTAGTGAAGTCCCAAGAACTAAAATAAAAACGGAACTACCCCTAAAATTTTATACACCTAAATCGTAAATTTTTTTTTTAAAAATTAAACTTTTTTTTAGCTAACACCCGAGCCCCTTAGATTTCACACACACTTCCCCCTAATCTGCCCTGAGCTTGTGTTCCGTTTGCTGTATATATATGTGTATATATGTGTGTATATATATGTGTATATATATGTGTATATATATGTGTATATATGTGTTTTTATTTAAATTTGCACCACACAAAAAGAACTACAGTCCTTTGACCCCCCCCGCACAACCCCTGAAGTGTGCCCTGCCCGTGTAGTTTTAGCTAAAACATAACACTGAAGATGTTAAGAGGGGCCTTAGAAAGCCTCGCGAGCACAAAGGCCTGGTCCTGACTTTATTATCAGCTTCAGCCAAACTTACACATGCAAGTATCCGCCCCCCCGTGAGGATGCCCTTCGCTCCCCGCCCGGGACCAAGGAGCCGGTATCAGGCACACCCTAGTAGCCCACGACACCTTGTTTAGCCACCCCCCCAAGGGTATTCAGCAGTGATAGATTTTAAGCCATAAGTGAAAACTTGACTTAGTAGAAAGCTACCAGGGCCGGTAAACCTCGTGCCAGCCACCGCGGTTATACGTGGGACCCAAGTTGATAAAACCCGGCGTAAAGCGTGGTTAGGGGCAACACAAACATTAAAGCCGAATACCCTCAAAGCTGTCATACGCATACGAGGGTAAGAAGCCCAAATACGAAAGTAGCTTTAAAACACCCGAACCCACGAAAGCTAAGAAACAAACTGGGATTAGATACCCCACTATGCCTAGCCCTAAACATTTATAGTTCCCTACAACCTCTATTCGCCTGGAAACTACGAGCGCGAGCTTAAAACCCAAAGGACTTGGCGGTGCTTTACATCCTTCTAGAGGGACACGTCCTAGAACCGACAACCCCCGTTCAACCTCACCTTTCCTTGTTTTTCCCGCCTATATACCACCGTCGTAAGCTGACCCTGTGAAGGAATCATAGTAAGCTCAACTGGCACAGCCCAGAACGTCAGGTCGAGGTGTAGTGTATGGAAAGGGAAGAAACGCGTCCCATTTTCTATTAAAGAACCCCCCGATAATGTGCTGAAACGCATGTTTTATGAAGTAGAATTTAGCAGTAAGCAGGAAGCAGAGCGTCCTGCTGAAATTGGCTCTGAAGCGCGCACATACCGCCCGTCACTCTCCCCGAACCTCTCGAAGTAATTTACTTAAAACCCTAGAACTGGCCTTAGGGGAGGCAAGTCGTAACATGGTAAGTGTACCGGAAGGTGCACTTGGAATAACTTATCAAGGCATAGCTAAGCTACTAAAGCATCTCGCTTACACTGAGAAGTCATCTGTGAAAATCAGATTGCCTTGAAGCCAACTAGCTAGCCCATAGAAACAAATTCAACACAACACCATTAATACCCCTAAATACCCTAATGTGCAGTTAAATAAATCATTTTTCCCCCTTAGTATGGGAGACAGAAAAGGGACTCGGAGCAATAGAGAGAGTACCGCAAGGGAAAGCTGAAAAAGAAATGAAACAACCCAGTAAAGCCCCGAAAAGCAGAGATAAAACCTCGTCCCTTTTGCATCATGATCTAGCTAGTGAAACTCAAGCAAAGCGTTCTTTAGTTTGAAAACCCGAAGCTAAGGGAGCTACTCCAAGACAGCCTATTAATAGGGCAAACCCGTCTCTGTTGCAAAAGAGTGGGAAGAGCTTTGAGTAGAGGCAACATACCTACCGAACTTAGTTATAGCTGGTTACCCATGAAATGGATAAAAGTTCAGCCTTACGGATTCTCCTTTCATTTATAGGGGCAGACCCCCTACCACCCCTGATAGCCTTAAGAAGCCATAAGAGTTAGTCATAGGGGGCCCAGCCCCTTTGAGACAAGATACAACTTTTTCAGAAGGATAAAGATCACAATAACTAAGGTAATACCTCCCGTGGGCTCGAAAGCAGCCACCCCCTAAAGAAAGCGTCTTAGCTCAGAACAACCTTGCCCCGCTCTAAATACCGATCATCTAATCTTAGTCCTCTACCTTTATTGGGTCGTCCTATGCAAACATAGGAGTGACCATGCTAGTATGAGTAATAAGAGAGCCCTCACCTCTCTCCTTGCATGCGTGTACATCGGTACGGATCAACCACCGAAGACTAACGACCCCAAACAAAGAGGGCATTGGATAACAAACCAAACAACCAGAAAACCATCCAATAACACATCGTTAACCCCACACAGGCATGCTCCTTAGGAAAGACTAAAAGAAAGAGAAGGAACTCGGCAAACATAAAGCCTCGCCTGTTTACCAAAAACATCGCCTCTTGTAAATAAATTAAATAGGAGGTCCCGCCTGCCCGGTGACTATATGTTCAACGGCCGCGGTATTTTAACTGCGCGAAGGTAGCGAAATCACTTGTCTTTTAAATGGGGACCTGTATGAATGGCATGACGAGGGCTTAACTGTCTCCTTTTTCAAGTCAATGAAATTGATCTCCCCGTGCAGAAGCGGGGATACCCCCACAAGACGAGAAGACCCTATGAAGCTTTAGACACAAGGCAGCCCCACGTTAAAAAACCTAAATAAAGGCCTAAACTTACAAGCCCCTGCCCTTATGTCTTCGGTTGGGGCGACCGCGGGGTAAAAAATAACCCCCACGTGGAATGGGGGCATAAACACCCCCCCAAGTCAAGAGTTACATCTCCAGGCAGCAGAATTTCTGACCATAAGATCCGGCAGCGCCGATCAGCGAACCAAGTTACTCTAGGGATAACAGCGCAATCCCCTTACAGAGACCGCATCAACAAGGGGGTTTACGACCTCGATGTTGGATCAGGACATCCCAGTAGTGCAGCCGCTATTAAGGGTTCGTTTGTTCAACGATTAAAGTCCTACGTGATCTGAGTTCAGACCGGAGAAATCCAGGTCAGTTTCTATCTATGATATGTTCTTCCCCAGTACGAGAGGACCGAAAAGAAGAAGTCAATATTTTAAACACACTTCACCCCCACCCAATGAAGACAACTAAAATTGGCAAGGGGGCATGGCCCTATTTAGCCAAAGAAAATGGCATGTTAGTGTGGCAGAGCCCGGCAATTGCAAAAGGCCTAAGCCCTTTCCACAGAGGTTCAAGTCCTCCCCCTAACTATGCCACCAGTACTAATAACCCATCTTTTAAATCCCCTAACCCTAATTGTACCCGTTCTTCTAGCCGTGGCTTTTCTTACCCTTATTGAACGGAAAGTACTTGGCTATATACAATTACGCAAAGGCCCTAATATCGTAGGGCCATACGGCCTTCTCCAGCCCATCGCCGATGGGCTGAAACTTTTTATCAAAGAGCCCGTTCGCCCCTCTACTGCCTCGCCCGTTTTGTTCCTCCTAACCCCTATGCTAGCCCTTACCCTAGCCCTTACGCTCTGAACCCCTATGCCCACCCCCTACCCTATGGCGGATATTAACCTTGGCATCTTGTTTATCCTGGCCTTATCCAGCTTAGCAGTTTATTCGATCCTTGGCTCCGGCTGAGCATCCAACTCAAAATACGCCTTAATCGGGGCGCTACGTGCCGTGGCTCAAACCATCTCCTATGAGGTAAGCCTGGGCCTTATTCTTTTAAGTATCATTATGTTAACAGGAGGCTACACTCTGAATACCTTCCTCCTCGCACAAGAGACCACCTGACTAATCTTGCCTGCCTGACCCCTAGCAGCAATGTGGTATATCTCTACCCTAGCAGAAACCAACCGAGCCCCCTTTGACCTCACCGAGGGGGAATCCGAGCTTGTCTCAGGCTTCAATGTAGAGTACGCAGGGGGCCCTTTCGCGCTTTTCTTCTTAGCAGAATACGCGAACATTCTTCTCATGAATACCCTCTCGACAGTACTATTTTTAGGGGCCTCTCACATCCCCCTGCTCCCTGAACTAACTGCCATTAATATCATAACTAAAGCAGCCCTCCTATCAGTCTTGTTCTTATGGATTCGAGCATCATACCCCCGCTTCCGCTACGACCAGCTCATGCACTTAATCTGAAAAAACTTCCTCCCCCTTACCCTCGCCTTAGTTATTTGACATCTGGCCCTCCCAACCGCACTAGCAGGACTGCCCCCTCAACTGTAACCAAGGAACTGTGCCTGAAGCAAAGGACCACTTTGATAGAGTGAATCATAGGGGATCAAGACCCCTCAGCTCCTAAGACAGCCATACATATACTCCCTGAACCCAAAGTATTAGAGAGAGGGGACTTGAACCCCTCCTGAAGAGCTCAAAACCCTTAGTGCTTCCCACTACACTACTCTCTAGCAAGATCAGCTAACTAAGCTATTGGGCTCATACTCCAAACATGAAGTCTAAACAACTTCTCTTGCACCATGACCCCCTACAACTACGCGTTATTCTTATTTAGCATCAGCCTGGGAACAACTACAACCTTTGCGAGCTCTAATTGACTCCTTGCCTGAGCCGGCCTTGAAATCAACTCCTTGGCCATTCTTCCCATCATGGCCCAAAACGCCCACCCCCGAGCAGTTGAAGCCACCACTAAATATTTTTTGGTCCAAACGGGGGGAGCAGCCACACTACTATTTGCAACAACCCTCAACGCATGGCAAACCAGCCAATGAAATATTCTAGAAACAGCAGACCCCCTTGCCACCTCTTTAATTACCCTCGCACTTATATTTAAGCTAGGTCTCGCCCCCCTTCACCTATGACTACCAGAGGTAGTCCAAGGTTGTGATTTACCTACAACCCTAATTCTCTCGACGATTCAAAAATTAGCACCTTTCACTGTCTTAATGCAGATCCCCTTTACCATCCCTGGAACTCTTATCATCATGTCTGCTCTCTCCATTATTCTTGGGGCATGAGGAGCATTGAACCAAACCCAGCTGCGAAAAATTATTGCCTACTCATCCATCGCACACCTTGGATGAATCGCCATTACACTATATTATTCCCCCCCTTTGTCCTTTCTAAATCTTTTAATTTACTTTGTACTCACATCAGCCCTAATTCTCTTATTTATTCTAAATAAAGCAACCCACATCAATGCTCTATCCACCACCTGAGTTAAAGCACCAGCACTTACAGCCCTTGCCCCCCTTGTGCTTCTCTCACTGGGGGGTTTACCCCCTTTGACCGGCTTTATGACCAAATGACTTGTTATTCAAGAACTAGCAGGCCAAGGCCTCGCCCTTGTTGCCACACTCACAGCACTAGGAGCCCTGCTGAGCCTGTACTTCTACCTTCGCATTGCTTACGCAATGGCCCTTACTATTTCCCCTAATACCCTAACAACAACAATGCCCTGACGCCTCCCTCCCTCCCATCTCACCCTTCCTCTTGCCACTGCTACTGCCACCTCTTTACTTCTCTTACCCCTCGCCCCAGCTGCCATCACACTGCTGGCCCCCTAAGAAGCTTAGGTTTAATCAGACCAAGGGCCTTCAAAGCCCTAAGCGAGGGTGAAAGCCCCTTAGCTTCTGATAAGGCTTGCGGGACACTACCCCACAGCTCCTGCATGCAAAACAGACACTTTAATTAAGCTAAAGCCTTCCTAGACGAGCAGGCCTCGATCCTGCAAACTCTTAGTTAACAGCTAAGCGCTTTAACCAGAAAGCATCCGTCTAC
>CALSCE010003636.1:0-10818 GCA_943593645.1 Bovichtus variegatus
CCCGACCCCGGATAAGCGGTTGAAGATGGATGGATGGATGGATAGTTCGGCAAACAAACCTGTACACACTGCCGAGATCAAAGCTGTACCATAACAGTTGCAGGTTTGCCATTGTGCTTCACTTTTACCAACAAAAACTAGAGCCCTATTCCCAAGGGACTAGTATTATTGACCTCTGGTAATTTGTAATAATTGCGGTGGTCTTCTGTGATCTTAATCCTGCCCCAGTTACTTCTAGCCAGAACAACAAAAACTAAAAATCTTGATGCAGGTACGACAATGCAACACACCCACTATACCTTTTTTTCTATCTGTCTTCGTTAAACCTAACATCCGCAATTACGCCAAGTGGTCACATAATGTCAGTTATCGACTCCACCTCCCATCAAGTTTTCAACACAGGCACAGGCAGACTACATCATACAGAATAACGACACCCACTGCCATCCAGCTTGCTCTCTCTGGAGCATCCGGCACCGGCGCCTAGTTGCAGCTACAGCAGCAGCATGCCCTCGCTGGGGTATCTAGTACAGGGATGAAGGCACCATTTCTACCGAGATCACATCCACTTTGCCTCCAAAGCAGTTCAGCAGTTCAAAGAGGATACATACTGAGTCACAATTGACAATGAAATTACTGTTGCGTCTTTGCCACCCATGCAGTCCTACCATGATCCTTCCTGCCCCATTGCTGCCCATGCTAAGCCATACCAAGCCCAACCAAGAGCTTCAGATTTCTCTCTTTACGAACAACCATTAAACATTCCAGCCTTGCAGCGGCCCTTTGAAACCACCTCTATCCAGCTTTTATGCCGGACTCCGTCTTCTCGCTAACAGGAACGAGATCCCCTTCTTCTACGACAAGCAACTGGCTCATCCACACAACATCTATCTGTTCACTGACGGCACTCCTTTTTTGGGGTTTCTACAATGGAAGATGGAAGCTAATGCCTGGTCGCTTCCTCCGCTCACTTGAAACCAACCCCCTAACAGCCACAGCAATTTGGCAGGGCTAGGAACGGTCCTGCAAGCTCCGAGTTCACCGCCTCAATCCTTCACTTCAACCCAAGCACTCCCGTCTGCATTTCAGACTTGTCTCATTTCTCAGGAGACACTATGGTTCGGCAAAACGGAGCTACAAGCAGTTCAAGCCTAACACATCAATCCTGTTCTTTCTTTAATAAATCGTTAATCGCACCTTGTTGATGGTTTGTGCCTTGCTGTTGAATTGAATCTACCAAGCAGAATTTCAGGAAGCAGTACCACACCTCAACCACGTCACTTCCTTCATTTCCCATAAATCTCTGCCTAACCCACTCCTCACGTTCCGCTCTCGTATTCTGCGTATTCAGAAATACTACTGCAGGCTGCAGGCTGTTAACCATCTAAATCTTTATCTAGATTGTCATCAACATTGCTCAGTCAGGAGAGACTAAATTGTTGAGATCAAATAAATGTGTTGACATGGTGCACAACACAGTTTAGATATATGAAGAGTCTTTGGCAATTAGACCCCATTGTGACGTCATCGTTTTAGAGGGTTAGTGATGCCATGGGTATGGAACACTGCTGAAGAGTTGCCGGAAGATCTGGAAGGGTGAGATGTGGAGCAGGACTTCTGATGGAAGGAACCCTGGGCACTGGATGTGATGAGACCTGGGGGTTAATGGGAAGGAGGAGGGTCACATCGATTTTGCACTGAAATGACAGCTGACAGCAGCAGAGAAAGGACCAGATTTAAAGCTCCACAACAACGATATGAGTGGCTCATGGAGATTGTGGCAAAGTCTGACCGGTTAAACTGAAGAAGTGGATCATGAATAATATTTTAGCGAACAAGTGAACGAATACAGCTTCTTAATAATTACGACTGATCTGCAGGTAGTTTCAAGAACAGTAAGCAAAAACATCACATGGTGACCATCTATGTTCCAACAGAACGACAGAGCTATCCATGAAGGAGAGTCTGTCTGTTGTGTTACAGCAAAGCAAAGTAGCAAAGTTTTGATGTCAAGTAAACGGTGCCTTTTTTATGCTTGACACGTGTAACCATGGTAATTGTGCCCATCAAAGTGTAATCACAGTGTTCACCTAAGAAAGGTTCAGGTCAGGTGCCCATATCAATATTGAAACAGTTTTGTGAATGTTAGGGAAGAAATACAGGAAGAAACAAACCACTGTAAAACCACTGTTTTAAGACAAACTTAAAAAAGACAACTTCAACACTCTGGTGCTGGAGCAGATACACCGGTTTCAGTTTTGTTGCTCGTATATTCCCACCTTGATCGGGTGAGTTATTGAGCATCAGAATGATGTCTGACTGATGGAGTGGACGACTGGATAGGTGGGTTAGAGGCTATAACTCAACACTCGTCCCTCCGTGCCCTTTTGGCTCCCGCAGAGGATCAGGCAGGGTGGGAGATTGCCCTTTGGAGGCTCTGTCTGAGGCAAATTGTCAGAGGGATCGCCCACCTTTTCTATCAATTTACAGACCTTTTGTGCGCAGGCAGCTCTCATTACTACAACCCTCGGTTCACACACAATCTTTTAGATTCAATTAGCTCAGATGCACAGCAAAATATCGAAGGGCATTTTGCTCAAGTAAAGCCTCAAGGAAACTAGAAAAGGTCATGCCTCTGACTTCCTCTCTGAGAGGTACAGGGAGGTAGATGAAAGAAAAAATGTCACGTTCATTGGGCAAAATGGCATTTCCTTCACTGCACTCCCAAGAGACCAAACTTCATTTCCCTTCTGTAAATATACTGCCTGGAGCAACAAACCCTTTCAATTTAATACTTAGAACAGTGGGCTTTTAATATCTCAAGTATATTGTTCAAAGTTTAGCACTTCATTAATATTCAAACTCCAGCTCCTAGCCATTCTTCGCTGCAATGAAAAATGGCTGTCACTGCTCCTGTAAAAACACAAACCAGGATGTGTCGCTCAGTGAAAACCTCTCAGCGTAGTGCTACAGTAACATACATTGCTGTGCCATTAGAACTCGAGCCATTATTTTTCCCTGAAGAAATTGCCCCCTTTTGACAAGACATTTAACATAAAAATGCTGTATTATGCATGCAAATATGGCAGTCCTCCTATTCCGTGTGCAGGGCCTTATTGAGGATGACCTTGGTGGACGACAGGTGTTGGAGGGGGTATAATACGTCTCCTGTCACCTGCAGGTGACATAAAATTCCCAATTAAACTTTAGGATGTCTGGATTCATGTGAACTAAACAATACGTGCATGGCATCAGTGACATAGTTGACTTTTCTTTTTTTATGTAAGCCGCTGAGGGGTATGCAATTTACTGTTGCATTAAAGATCTGAGAGGCTGAAGTAAAAAATATGTGTCCATGTAAGAGACAGTAATGTTATGGTTTATGATACCATATATCACTAGCTCGTAATAAAAGGGTTCTGCAGCTTTGCGATATTGAGCGTCAGTGGACGTCCCAGCCGACTAAAGGAGCAATCAGCAATATTTTACAATTTCATCATGGTTCATATGAAAACATTGATTAGAGCTGCTTCAGAATATACATTGATTGTGTCAAAGGGTACATTATTTTCAACACAATTTGGTACGAACACTTGTTATGTGTTTGGAGCATTTTCTAAAAGGGCACTTCTCTGACCGTAATGCCATTGCTGCTTATAATCTTTTTCTGGTCATAAATTAACCATTTTATCATTTTTGAATGATAATATGTGGATATGTTTCCTTGTGATTACAAAAAACACATATTTTTTTGTGATCAGAAGAGAAATATTAAAAAAAAAAAAGTAATCTTTAACTGTGTCTTATTGCCTTTCCTACACATCTATGTTTGAACAAAGGATTGGATAATATCAAGGTTTCCCAGCAGCCACTTCACCGAGCACAGCCCCTCTGCCTGACACATATTAAAAGGTTGGGAGGAACAACTGTATGAGGCAAGGAGAGTCAGATGAAGCCAAATAAATTACCAAAGAACAGCGATGAAGAGCTATTTGGAAAACCTTTCACCTCCTGTTTAAGCGTGGCAGGCTGCACACAGCACTCACTCCTCCTCACTTTGAGAAATGTTGCTGCTTGGAGGAACATTTCCCTCGACAACAGAAAACTATTTCTTTATTTCAGTGATTAGTCATAACTTCAATTGGTCTCGACTTCAAAGGTAAACTCTACAGAGTATTATCTTAGTAGCACATTAATACAACAACTTTGGCAAGATCAACAGTATGTACATTAAGTGGCACCACCAATGGGTAGAACATGTGGCGGTTGAGAGTGTCCTGACAGCATTGGTTGTTTGTTTAAAAAACAAATACAAAGTAGCGCTGGAGCACTGCAAGACTTCTAAGGTAGCAGAAGGGATTGATGGATAGTCCCATATGGAAATATAATATATGTCCATTCATGAAAATGTGATATATGTAATGTGCTGAAATCATGAATACATATTCATGATTTCAGCACATTATATACATATATATACATATATAACAGTATAAATTCATATATGTCCGTTGACATATGTGTTGAAATAAATATACAGTATGTTGATCAACTATACTATAACTATACTATACTATACTTTTACAGAGATGTGACATATATGCTTGAAATAGATATCTTATTATCATTTTCATGTCAGGTATGAAACTATTCAAAATTGGAACTTATTATTATATATGGACATGAATGCTTTGTTGAAGCATGTGACTTGGCCATGGGAGGCTGATGTTTGTTTCCTGTTTCCTATTGACAGCCGCTTTCTTATTATTTCTTATGTCCGTGATCTTTCTCTAGCTTTAACAAAAAAGTTTTTTCTACCTAAACCTCTAACATTTGACCTTAAAGGAGCTGGATCAGATCACAGTTTGGAGGCATTGTTTGATGAAATGAACAACATCTTCTTAAACGTTTTCAAGCTTTGCTTTCTTCATGATTTCTTCTTACACAACTGCAAAGTAAGTTGACTACGATTCCTCTTTCCAGGATTTGATTGAATGCAATGACTGTACTGGCCTCAGTAGCTGTCCATTACTCAGCTATACTGTGAACTTAACATTTGACCTAATAAACACCAGTAGTTTCCAGCTGTCATTTTAGTGCTTTACTGAAATCAAGTGTGAAACTGTAAAATACACAAAACACAATAAAGAAAAACAGAGTTGAGCTGAGTTATTTATATTGTCGTGCATTTTCTTACGGCCCCCATTAAAAGTCAGCTCACTTTCAGTTAGCATTTAGCTCGACACTAAGAATCTTCTATACAGCACCGGTCATTATTCAACACAGAAACACACAGTGGCTGCGAGTGAGTATAACATATATTTATCTTACTTTTACTCATAGTTTTCTCCTTTCGGTATCATCACCATCTTACTCAAAGCTTGCTTAAGCTACAAAGATGATACTGATGAACATAAATACTCATCAAAAATGGCAATAAATTGATGGAGAAAGGTCACATCGTCCACACTGCTTTTATAACTTTCTGTCGAACAGAAAAGAGAACTAGGTTACCGTAACAAATAGGACTGCTGAACATCTCGTCATTGCGTCATTCGGTTTATTATCAACTGTATTTGTGAAAACTCAATTGTCAGAGGAAGTCTATGAGTCTGCACTTGATTAGTTTATCTGAAATGAGTCAAAGCACCACTCTAATCTATCTGGGAATACTTCATTTTTGTGTCATTTACGTATATGAATTATTCTTTGGTCCCACTGGCTTCTTTATCACCTAGTGATGATCAGAGTGACTCATCTAAAATGAATCTTTTTTTTAAAAAGTTGCACATTCAAGAGTTGTAATGGGATTTCCATATTAAGATTCTCTGCAATCTTAAATGTGGATGAACTAATTAAACTAATTGTATTCAAGCGCATAAAATAATTCAGTTCTTCTCAATGCTGTAAAGGGCAGTGCAAAATATAGTGCTGCCACATTGCATGAGCAGAAATATAATGAGCAAATGGTTGTACAGGCTGTAGCACTGAGCACTAAGTTTGTCATTATCACAGACGTTGGCTCACCATATGGTGTTTTTATCTGACATAAACAGCTTTAAATATGTTCTATTATAAGATACTAATCAGGCAACCATATTGCTGTGAGCCCTCTGCTAAAGTGTGAATAATAACAGCAGCAGAGCTTCAGATAGGTCAAAGTCAGGGTGCTTGGAAGGTAAAGTGGAATATTGCAGTTTCTAGAAACACATTCATTTGTCTGAGACTTGCAGGTGCAGCTTGAATATAGCCCATATCCATAACCTTCCATCCCCCTTTTCATCCTCTCGTAGCAAGTGCAGGGGCAGAGAGGTTGTTTGGTTGAATATGTGAGTCTAGTGTGCCTGACTCTTTGATCCTTTATCTGACTGAGGTTTTGTGCAAGTTAGAATCTATGAATCCCACCATGACATGACATATCAGTAGCCTAACAGTGCTGTGTGTTATAAATATAAATCCATGGCACTGTCTGTGGTGCTGAAGTAGCACATTAGGTCCCGCCCTTCTGTCAGTTTCTTTTGTAAAAATACAAACTATTTGGGATACATATATATATATATATATATATATATAGTATATATATATAGTATATATATGGTGTATATACTATCTATATATATATATATATATATACCATATAATATATGGTGTATACTGTATATGGCATATATGGCATATATATATATACTATATATATATAACATATATATAAACCATATAATATATGGTATGTCTAGTATTCTTTTTTATGTAAAATGTGGGTGAAGAAAACTGTGGAATGCCTGTAGAACCCCAACTATTTAGTTTTTTAGGCCTTGAATGAGCCTCCTGTAGTATCATGCATGTACATCACATGTGAAAAGCTGCCAGCAGAAATAATTAGAACGAGATGCAGGAAGCAGCTCACAAGGACAGGAACATTTCAGCGTTGGAAATCACAACTCATTCAAAAGTAATACATTCAAAGACAGCACAATGTGAAATGTGGAAGTGGTGACTCAAAAACTAAAATAATAAATGTGTTGAGTTGCTGGTACACGTTTAGAATAGATACAAGAGCATATTATTACCGTTGTTATTACTTGAAAATGTCATACTGAAACTTGCAGGGGTGGAAAGCTGGTGCTGAAATAGCTCTTAAAGGTTAGGTTATATTCAGCATGGAGCATGGCTTCCTTTTTACAAAGGTTAAACACTTGCATTATGAACTGACATGATTCCCACAATGAAGGTACATTGATGGTAAAATGGCCAAAAAGTCATTAAGAACTTTTGTAGTTTGATATTGGAATTCACGCAAAAATATTAACAGATTAATTCTTGGTGGTATTTACTTTTGGATCTCAGTACCGTATTTTCCGCACTATAGGGCGCACTGGATTATAAGGCGCACTGTCAATGAATGGTCTATTTTCGATCTTTTTTCATATATAAAGCGCACCGGACTATAAGGCGCATTAAGCGAAACAAAACAGTCAGATAAGTCAAACTTTATTAAACGTGTTCACAAAAACTCTCAACATTGTTCAAACGTTAATGAGCGTATTCACAATAACTCCCAACCTTGTTCAGTTGTAACACGTAAAAAAAACAGTCTGATACCGCTAAATCAAATGTTAGCGTATTCACAATAACTCCCAACCTTGTTCAGTTGTAACACGTAAAAAAAACAGTCTGATACCGCTAAATCAAACGTTAGCGTATTCACAATAACTCTCAAAATTGTTCAGTTATGACACGTAAAATACAACACAATACACTCACTTTTTCAGTTCATTCCTCGTCCACAAATCCCTCAAATTCTTCATCTTCAGTGTCCGAGTTTAACAGTTGGGCGATTACGGCATCCAGCATGCCCGGATCCCTCTCGTCATTATCCGAGTCAGTGTCGTTGCTGTTACCTGGCAGTTCAGTGATGATTCCGGCCTTCGTGAAAGCTCGGACCACAGTTGAGACTGATACCTTAGCCCAGGCATCCACGATCCATTGGCAGATAGTAGCGTAAGTCGCCCGGCGCTGTCTCCCTGTCTTGGTGAATGTGTGTTCACCTTCTGTCATCCACTGCTCCCACGCAGCTCGAAGTTTAACTTTGAACGCCCTGTTGACACCAATATCTAGCGGCTGGAGTTCTTTAGTTAATCCACCCGGAATGATGGCAAGCTCCGAATTAGTTTGCTTCACTTGGTTTTTGACAGCAACGGTGAGATGGGCGCGCATGGAGTCGCAGATCAATAGGGACGGAGATTTGTGGAAAAAGCCATCCGGTCTCTTGACGTAAATTTCTCTCAGCCACTCACTCATCTTTTCCTCGTCCATCCAGCTCTTCGGGTTAGCTTTGATGATGACGCCGGCTGGAAACTTTTCTTTTGGCAAAGTCTTCCTCTTGAAAATGACCATGGGTGGAAGTTTCTGGCCATTAGCCTGGCAACCGAGAACTACAGTGAAGGATGACTTCTCGTTCCCTGTGGTGCGTATAGACACCGTTCTGGTCCCTGTTTTCTCCACAGTGCGGTTCACGGGGATATCAAAGGTGAGGGGAACCTCGTCCATGTTGGTGATGTGCTCTGGCCGGATCTTCTTTTCAGTGATCTTGTTTTTGCAGTATGCGCGGAAAGTGACCAGCTTTTCTTCGTAATCTTTTGGCAGTTGCTGCGAGACGGTAGTTCGTGTGCGGATGGAGAGATTACGTCTTTTCATAAAACGAAAGCACCAAGAAGGAACGCCTCGAAAGTCATTGATATTCATGTCCCGTGCTAACGCTGTTGCCTTCAGTCGAATAGAGACTGTAGAGACGCTTCTACCTGCTGCTCTCTGTTCAATAACCCACTGTTCAATTTTGTCCTCTAACTGTGGCCATCTCGCTTTGTTCCCTCGGAAACTCCGTGTGGTCTTCTTTACTTGGCGCAGGTCATCTTCTTGCTTCCTCCACTTCCGTACCATGGATTCATTAATGTTGAATTCTCTCGCAGCTGCTCTATTCCCATGTTCTACTGCGTGACTGATAGCCTTGAGTTTGAAGTTCGCGTCGTAAGCGTGTCTCTTGACAGGTGCCATTTTGGGGTCCTTATACACACACACTGTAATATTATGGTGAAGCACAGTATGTATTACTCCGCGACGCTCCTGACCACGGTAGCCATAATGCTGCAAGCGGTGCAGCTTTGTAGTTTACTAAGTCGTACTAAAACATTTTGACAGCGCCGTGAGCGCCGTGTACCACACAAAATCGCTTCGAGGTCAGTAAGCACAACCAGAATTAATCCATATATAAAGCGCTCCGGATTATAAGGCTCACTGTCGTTTTTTGAGAAAATTAAAGGCTTTTAAGTGCGCCTTATAGTCCGGAAAATACGGTAGTAATATGACATGATTGGGATTAAATCAATACAGAAATACAAACTGTGTGTTAATACTTAATTTACTTTTTTGTGGGTGGTATAAATCATGTGTCTTGTAGGAAATAAGGCTACTTAGACATGTATCTTTATTATGTTATATTATATTTCATACTATATTATTGCTACGCAACAGTGCTGGTGGTAATTTCTTTTCATACAGCATGCTAGCTCAGTTCCAGTGCAAAAGACAGAAAGAAAAGCAAACAGTCACCATAAACCATTACGACAAAGAAACGCATGTATGTGAAAATATGTATAGCGAGAATATATGACATGTACACTTCAGTTCTCCAGCATGCCAAATAGCCAAACAAACAAAGTACAATGATTTTTCAATGATTTTTGTGCCAGTTCATACAGTCCGGTATCAAACAAAACAGTCACACAACAAACTGCACACAGTGGCTGTGCTGGGCATGCACATGGGCCAGAAAGAGCCTCCTCTTTGGGACACTTCCCTAAGAAAGATACGTTTCTTCTCGAGCTTTCCGTAGTGCCCATCTGAATTTAATGCCAACCAAATCACAAAATCACCAACAAAAAAAATGAAACATCCAGCAGCATCCTCTCCTGATAGGAGCTCATCTTGATTGACTCCTCCCTGGTATGTGTGGGTCAGTAGAGAAGAAATCCACCAGTCTAAGGTTGGTTTCACAAAGAGATGTTAGACTGTCGGTCTGTAGGGTTTGTCTCGCCTTCATTTCTTGTCTAGGTTAGACAAGTTAGACAGTTTCACAAAGATAAAGAAAATCAAAGACTTACTTTTCACACAGTTGGCCACCCTACCTAGATCAGAACTAAGACCCTAGAAATAATCAGCTGAACAGTGGAATCAAAAAGAGGACCACAGGGCTCGGGATTTGTGGATTGCTAACATGATGTGGAGCGAGTGATGAGAATTGAAAGAGTTTTTAGAGTGTGCAGTAACCTGTGGGAATGTACAACAGTTTAACCAAGGAGACTATCCTGATCCTGCCTGACAAGTTAGCAGAAGCACTGAGCATCTCAGCTCTGCTACATGTCCGCACTGCACTGAGATTGTATGTCACTGCAAGTTTTTTGTGTCGTTACAGTACATTTGTTCCTGTCAAATGTCCTTGTTGCTGTTGAATTTTTCCGGAAGGCAACGTTTTCTGCTGGAGTAAACAGAGCGGAGCGGCTTAACATGGTTGCTCTGTCAGCCACGTTTTTTTTTTTATCTGTTTGAAAGGAGTCACAAGTCATGGCAAATTAGTCCTACTTCAGACCAAGAACTACACAGCTTTAGACAATGGATCATTTAAGATGTCTGTGGCAGTGGGGTGTGGTGGCTGGGGAGGAGATGGGAGTGGCTCAGCTGGAGGCCAGGCAGCTGGACGGAATCAGGTAATCAGTCGCACAATAAAAGCACGCCGATGACCTGGTTCTGTCTTGCAGTAAG
>CALSCE010003664.1:0-15591 GCA_943593645.1 Bovichtus variegatus
AACCTGCTCTGTCTTGCTCGGAGCCCTGGTAGTGATGTGGTGACTGTGAGCCTGTACTGTGGAGACATCCTGACATGTCCAACAGCTCACTGTTGGTTTCAGTTCATGTAGAACAACACAAACAGGAAAGGATGGAAGAAGAACAAAAAAAGGATTCAACCTTAAAGGAATAAAGTGCATTAAAATCCAAATCACAATTTCACCAAACCAATGTCAAATTGATCTAAATGGGCAGTTGACAGTACAGACACCTTCTGAACTGATGCCATGTCATACTGTACTTCTGCAAGAATTATATTTCTAAATAGTAATCAGAATCATTCTGCATTGACAGTGTTATAATAATGGCTCTTAAGTCTTTATTGACACAACACACACACTTAGGTTAGCAAAGCAGAGCAGAGTTTTTATCAAAGATGCACCACAGGATGCATATCCTGGACTGAGGGAGCTGAGTCACTGTGGATTATTTAAGCAGGCCTTTGACATCAACACAAGCCAAACAATCTTTCATATCTTCTTAGAGAAACACATTGCTTGTCTACACCTGAACAATGTGGCATATTGTGTTCAATTTTCATAGTCAACTAAGTGATGGGTGCGGACCGCTGACTATTGAGACGTCTTACGCACTGAATAAGCCATTGATTAGATATTCAGTGTCTACCATGTTTTTCTTCATACAATACATTACATTACAGTTCATTTAGCTGACGCGTTTGTCCAAAGCGACTTAAATAAGTGAAAACAATCATGAGGATACAACTCCGAACAGCAAGAATCTTGCAATTACATACGCTTCAAATACGTGTAATCATAGTGTAGAACAATAGCTTCAGATAAGACAAATCAATGTAAGTGCAACATTCTTTTTTATTTTTTTCATTGGCCGAGGTGCAGTCGAAGCAGGTGGGTTTTCAGTCTGCGACGGAAGGTGTGAAGACTTTCTGCTGACCTGACATCAATGGGGAGGTCGTTCCACCATTTTGGAGCCAGGATAGCAAACAGACGGGTTTTATTTGAGGGGAATCTGGGTCCCACTCGCAGTGAGGGAGCAGCGAGCAGATTGACCGATGCCGAGCGAAGTGAGTGAGCTGGGGTGTGTGCTTTCACCATGGCCTTCAGTAGCTGTAAGTAATTTCTTTTATCAACATGTATATTTTGATGTCCAATTGTAATTTAAAGCACAGCAGAGTGAACTATGTGAGTGGAGAAAACATTGTCTCTATAGAATACATATAGTCCCTGCTTGCATGGACACATACATGCACAGATTCTCTTTCAGACTCAGGGGACAGGGCCCTGGACACAAAAGCCCCCTTCCAACCCAGCACATCTGTAGACACACAACTCATCCAGGTGTTATGATGGCTTATTTTCTGTACATCATCAAACTGAACATGTTTTTAAGAAGAAGACACTTATATAAGATATAAGTAAAATAGTGAAGTCGTGTGTGTTTGTGTAATATGTTTTTTTTTTTTTAAACGGAGTTGACCAAGGTTCTGTACACGTTAAAGTGAATGCCGCAACAATAGCGAGGAAAATATCATCAACAAAGCAACAAAAACAACAATAGATTGCACATTTAAAAACGTTGACCAAAGTGCTGTAGAGACCAGAGCAGATAGCTAACACAACATTTATCACAGATAAAAGAAAAACCGACATCAATGTTAAATACTAACACTGTAAAAGAAAGTACAGGTGCTGAAATATAATCATA
The DNA here is from genome assembly GCA_943593645.1 of Bovichtus variegatus. NCBI lineage: Eukaryota > Metazoa > Chordata > Actinopteri > Perciformes > Bovichtidae > Bovichtus > Bovichtus variegatus. The sequence goes on from CALSCE010003664.1 coordinate 1,727, forward strand.
TCATATAGTCATTTTATTTCAAAAGTTGTAAAGAAAGCAAGGGAAGTACATATAATAAAACCTTGGAAGGAGGAAGTAGATGAATGAACCTTGTAAAAGAGTAACCACCCGTCTGGGAACCGTCTAAAACTAAAGCAAACGTGTCAGAGAACAGACGTTTAACACACGCACAGAAGCAGGAGGAGAAGGGCTGGAGCTGGAGCGCAGGAAATCTGTGCTAGCAACAATATATCTGAGTGCAAACATGTTCAATGTCAATGGCCCTAAGTGACTAGCTATACTCCCTGGGGTGTTGGGGGTACCAAAGAAAATCACTTCTGTTTTCTTATCCTTTAACTGAAGACCGTTTTTGCCATCCAGCGTTTCACTTCCTGGATGCATTTACAGTAAGCATAGATGGAATTGACTTGGAATCCCCCAAATTCAATGTAAGGTATATTTGTGTCGGTTTATCATCGTGTCTTAGGGCCTAAAGGGAAAACATAAAGAGTAAATAAAATGGGCTCTAAAATGGACCTTGAGGTACTCCACAAGTGACAGGGGTAGTAAAGGAGGAGAGGCTGCCAATCTTACCAGAGAAAGTTCTGTCAGTTAAGTAGGAGTCAAACCACTTGAGGGCAGAGCCCTGGGTGCCAAAAAAAGGTCTGGATGTGCTTAAAAAGGTAAAAAAAAAAAAAGTACAGTGATCAAAAGCCATAGTGAGGTCTAAAATAATTTTAATAGCATATTTACCACAGTCTAATGATGACAGTAGGTCATTTGAAACTTTGAGAAGGACAGGTGCCGGTGGCACAAAGCACCTCAAGTTAAGAGTTTTGTTAAAGTCTGAGTTAAGGTTTCCTTCAAATAAGATTGGACACCCTTTAATCTTCTCCTTAAGGTGTCCCTAAAATGTTCAATTAAGTATTTGAATTTTTTTCCGTATCTTTCTCTTGTATTTAAGGAATTCCTTAAAGTTACTTAAACCGTTGCAAAAAAGACCTTAGCAACCAAAGCAAGTGAAAAAAAACGTAAGGTCCCTCTGATTCTTTCTTAAACGCACTCTGGCCGAGTTTATGGCGATAAATAAATAAAGTTAACCCATCCCGAGAAGAGGGTTCTGTGGCCGGGAGAACACTATGGATACGCTAAACGATCAGCGATTGATTTTGCACTACAGATTTGACGGGCATTCAATTAATGTAGCTGTCCACCTCCAGCCCTGTTGCAATTAATGATTGCTCTAGAATTTTCTGCCACAGGATTTTTGCAGTCAGTTATTGGCGAGGTATTTCATGTCCACAGGTCAATGGTGTTGCACATCATTCACCAAGTTTCAAAGCCCTTACGCCTCCACTGGAAGTTGAAGTTCCTGTCAACACCTGGCAGTACCCTTGTGGCTCGGATACTGGACGAGAGCATCCTCCAAATTGTTTAAAATATAAATGCCACTTTAGCGGCGTGAAAAAGGCCACACAAGACCAAGTGATGAGTAAAGTTTTTAAATGTATGTTAACTTAAACCTTTAAGAAATATAATTCAATACTTCATTAGAGTAAAAGATCTTTTTTATTTTCTAGGATGGTTTGATAGAGGATTTTGGAAAAATGTAATTATTGGAAACAACAATCACTTCTTACTTTGACACTTGATGTCCGCTACCATCACTGCCTTTTTGAAAGCGGTTTTGGAGCTGGTCCCCTACCTGGAAAATGTCATTTTGTACAGAATAAATTTTCTTTAAAAATGTTTTGTTTTATAGAACATTAGGTTACAGTCTAAACAAGAAGGCAAGTTATATCTTTAAGCCTGCTGTTAGCTAGCTAGGCTATGACATTACCCAACGCTACTGTATCAGTTTAGTTGAACTATGTTATATTTGTAGCTTTAGTACTATAATGTGTAATGACAATCAACAATAAATAAAAAAACTTGTTGGAAGATGTCATCTTTATTATGAACGACCCCTTACAGAGATTACTTTCACTTTCAGCCATATAACAGTTAGTCTATCTATATAACGGTTACTTTAAGTAAGCCTTAAGTTAACTTTAACTCAAACGTTTAAGTTATTATTACCATGCTTGTTGGTTTACTTCCTGTAACAAGTTGTTGTATTTTTTTGTACCTCTTTCATGGACCTCCTCACCAGACTTCTTGAATTCATTTTTGTTGCAATTTCGTCCCACATTGGTTGTTTCTGTTTGCTGTTATTTGCAGATCAAATTCACTTTTCTTTTATTGTATTTCTCCAGAAGACTAATCTTTTCCTCCTCCGACCAATTTGGTTTTCTCAATTTCTTTTCTTTTGCTGCTGTAAAATCTCTTTCGATGCAGTTAATGCTTTAACGTTTTTCCTCAAATAACCTTTTAAGGAATTATGTGCAACACCCTTAAGTTAGTCCCTCAGGAAAGGATGCTGTAAGTATTAAGTGTGTAAGTGTAAGTGTAAGTGTGCTGTGTGTAGACAATTCTCTCAAGTACTTTGGGGGGAATGGAAGATTGGAGATAGGACGGAAGTTGTTTTGTTTCAATAGGCTTTTTAATAAGAGGTTGGACTATTACATGTTTAAAACAGCACGGGACAGATCCATTTGCAAGACTGCTATTTATAATTAGGAAAATTGTGGGACCTACAGTGTCCAGATTGTGGCATTAATGTTGACAGAGAAACAGGCTGAAAGTCATTAAGGATATATACAGTATATACACACACACACACACACACACACACACACACTTACTAACATCTTATGTAGACACTAGTGTCCTGCTCCTTCCTGTGATGCCTTCAGACTAAAATATGCCTAACCTGTTTGAGCTGTTTTTATTTTTTATTTTCCGATGCTTCAAAGTGCAATTTTTTTTTCCTGTACGCACATGATTAACTCAGAGTTGATCACAGAGAACCTCACGTTGACATTACCGAGTATTGTCCTTCATTGACCGTTTTTGACCGTTGACTTTTTTTTTTCTAACAACGATGGAAAAATCTCAAGGCCGTCCATTATTTGGACAGATTAAAACAATGTAACTGACACTGACAATGTCAATGTCACTGGTGCATTCAAAGGAGTCCTTGCAGGATGAGGAAATAAAATCCCACATTCAGATAGCCGACTTCTGATCACTTCTACGTGAGAAATGCTCCCCAAATTCAAAACTTTGGCTGAAGTGTCGCTGGCATTTCAGCCGTCAGAACAAGATTATAACGGCCATGAGAAGTTGTGTTTTTAGTGGCCTCTGTTGAAAAAATATCATTCAGCTGCTCTGTTCATCTATAAGCTTGTTCTGCATATTAATTATAAAAAAATGTTTTAAAAAAAATGCTATTAATGCGTTATCAATGCGTTATTATCTTAAAAAATGTCAAATAAAATTATGGCCCAGGACAGGAGGGCTCTGCAGAGGGTGAATAAAACCGTACAGAACATCATTGGTACCAATCTACTGAGCATCAGTGATATTGGTGAGAAGAGATGCCTGCACAAAGCCCAAAGAATATTCAAGCACAATACTCCACAGCCTTTTCAAGAGATACAGAAGTATCTGCCGTCGTACCACCAGACTACAGAACTCCTCATCCTGCAAACTCCACCACAACAAATAGTTTTCTGCCTTTTTTTGTTTTTCTTATGTCGCAAAATGGGACTATAGCTGTATTTCGTTGCACAATCCTGTGTAGTGCAATGGCAATAAATGATCCTTGTATCCTTGTAAACCCAACTGTCACAGTGTGTATCCTCTTCTACTAATATATTTAGTTTATGCATATGACTGTCTTAAGATATTGTAACCAAGCATATTTTTGTACAATTCTGCAAAACCACGGGTTATGTTCAATGGCACTGAACATTTTTTAAATGCATGCTTTCTACACTGTCTATGCATTGCAAATTGCATATGGGTATAGTTAGGGACAAAGCTGATACAGACAGTGCTATTCAGTTTAAGATACTGAAACACTTGGTGGTTCTGGTTAGATGTTGTTGTTTCTACTCAACATTGGCTTTTTCGATAATGAACCGAAACCAGGATCTTTTCTTACACTTTTAACTACGTGACTGCACAAAGGTTCCATCTTAACAAGCCAGTTAACCCATCATGCCATGTTAGACTCATTTTCTGGCGTATTCTGTCTTGTTCCAACATTCATTTCTTAGAGCCTGTTGCCAGAGGTTTTTTGTAGTGATTATAAAATATCCAAGCATCCTGACGGTCCTGTAGTTCAGCAGAGGCCTGTAGGGGGAACAAGATATTCCGTGCAGTGATAGAGGTTATGACATGTGTGCTGAGCAAACAAATAGTAACCTTGTGTGCACTGTCAGGTATTTATTCCATATGTAAATACCAATCACACTTACAATATTTAGAGTGAAGGAGGGATTAGTAGTGGAGCTGCATAACTCTCTCTCTCTCTCTTAGCTCCACCTTCAATGCTTATAAAGGGATTCGTCCTCCAGGTGAGTACTGTCATAGTGGGTCAGTCCTCAGGAGCAAACATGAGGACCACAGGACTCCAATCCACATCATGGCTCGTCTTCCTGACGCTGGTGGTCGGTTCACTCACTCAATCAGGTGAGTGGTGACCTGAAAAGGGCTTACAGCTCCACATTTATTGGATACAGTATAAGATGGTTGGAGCAGGTCATAGAGAGGATGACTTGCTGTTAACAGAAATTCAGAACATGCTTAATTAATTAGAATTAAGATGTTTTATATACGGTTTTGATAATGTTCCTTTGTACCTGTGAGTAAAATATCATCAGAAACTACAAAGATAGTGTTTCTAATTATTAAATATATAATTGACCTAGCAGCAGCTGATTAAAGGTTGCCAATCATCATACCATTGCAATGCAGACTAATGTCACGCTGCCAAGTATTGTTTAGACCTTTAGAAGCCATCTCCAAAGATACTGAGTTTCGAGTTTATATATATTTAACAGTCCATTTGATTGACTGTCTAAGGTATTTTGGGGTTGATTAATTTAACTTTTTTCACTGAATAGCATTCATTTACCAATTTTGTCTCCACTACTTATGGCTACATTAATTACTAACATTACAGCATCTTAGCGTTTCTTACATTCCTGTGTTTAATGTTCAATGTTTAAGTTTAATTTAAACATTTAACATACCAAACGCAGCAACACAAAGGCATTTCACATTCAGAAATAAGTTCACAGTATAAAGTAGCAAGAAAATGAAAATAAGTAAGGCTGTGTGGTGAAAATATTGTATTGACAAAATCGTGCTAAACTTCAAATCTACAATACAAATATCTTCTAGAATCTGTGCTACAGTGAAATGCCATAACAGCTACTGGCTGAGATTACAACCATCCTGAAAAATACCGTCATGGTATAAAGTGTCAACAAAAGTATTAAAATAATGTCAAACAGTTGGTTCCAAATAATTTCCAACTGCCCATCTGACCGGGCAGATGGCCGATCACACTTTAGGATAATGTTGTTTCCAATCAGAGGACACGTCCCTTTTCACTCAGTGTAAGCATCATTTAGCTTAAAGATTGAGTGAAGTGTAGCAGTACGCAGTAACTGACACGTGCTGTGGGAAACAATGACCACGTCTTCTCTTTGCTACAGTAAACATCATTCCTTCTGAGAAGATACTGAAACTGAGTTCAGGTAAATGCTCTAAATTGATTTTTGCTCAACTCTTCCTCCCAGTTAAACAGATGTTTCAATAATGTTCATTTTGTTGTAGCTAATCCTAATCACATGGACCGAGTGTGCACGACTTGGGGAAATTACCATTGGAAGACCTTCGATGGAAATTTCTTCAAGCTGGTCTCCACCTGTAACCATGTGGTGGTTTCCCAGTGTAAAAACAGCTATGCAGATTTCAACATCCAGATGAGGCGCACAGACGTCAACAACGTCCCCACCATTAGCACCATCATCTTGAAGCTTCAAGGTTCTGTGGTGGAGCTCTCCAGCAGCTCAGTGATAGTCAATGGCAAGAAGTAAGTTCAGTCCAGACCAGTCAACTCCATGTATCCCTGAGGCCCTACACCTCATATGTTCTATGTTACAGCCTGAGACTCTGTTTTACACGAGGAGAATTTTGCTCTGATCAGACATTCAGTCCGACAGTATTGAAGAAGGAGTTGAGCTTGTAGGTTTGTTCTCGACCTTGAAAACAGTAGTAGCTCTTTCTGGATCTCTCGTTCTGCCTCAGTGGACGGAGGTTCCCCAGTGGTCACGGACAAAGTTATCTCCCGCTCCTATCTTCCTCCGCAAACTCTCTTCGCTGAGGAAGAGTGTGAGATTTGATTGAAAGCTTTGAAATAATCTAATAAGTGCGCCTTTGATCCAAACTATGATCTCTTCATTGCTGCCAACCGTTTTTGGAAAAGGCTTTCCACAGCGTTTTAGATTCTTTAATCTTTTCCAAGCGGACAAAGATCAAAGATAAAGTTCCTTTAGCTACAATATGAACAAACTTTACTTAAAGCCACAATGTGAAGAATGTTACTGTTTGTGATTACAGCCTCATTCATATAAATCTTGTGACACAAGTTTTTGATTGTAGAAAAATTATCCCTAACCCAATTGAAAAGCACACCTTTACATTTTTAAAGTCTTTAATCAAGACAGACTTTAATAAATGTTTATTAATCCCAATCTTCAATCTTGTGTTTTTTGGTTGGTTTTGTTTGTTAATTTTCTTTTTTTACTTAAATTGTTTACATGAAAGTTATAATAATTAGATCAGTGATTCCCAGCCGCGCGCACTCGTACTCCAGGGCGTATTTCTGCAGTGCCACAGGGTCACAGGGATTGTGGAATATCAACCAGTGTGTAAACACAGGCTTGTGTTCTCTGTCCAGGTGCTGAGGTAAAAACAATGTAACACTGAATGCTGTCTTACAAAAAAAGCAAAGTATTTTATTCCTTTAGAAAGAGTGCAATGTTTCCCAGGTAGCGTCATCAGGCTGGACCTGAAGGGGAGAATTCTACAGTGTTGTGAATCGCCCAGCTAATATGAACAAATAAAAAAGATATATCCACATATCATATTAGTGTTTAAGAGGAAAATAGACAAATTGGTGTGATGTTGTTATTTAATTTTATTTTATATCAATAAACTACGAGTTGTGCAGTTACTGTTGCACGGGACAAGCTTCAGTTTCCCACCAACCTGAGTCCGTTAAAAAAAAAACTGCGCTCCAGTTTAGAGTGCATCGAAACTAAGTGAGCAGGTCTAAATGGGATCTAAAAGTAATGAACCCTCATACTAAACATAAAAAAGGAGTATAAATAGCAGCTGTTGTCTATTACCACTTTAATCTCATTGAAAGGATTTAAAGATGTACAACTTCAGCGGCAGCATCGAAAGAGACTAAATGGCAGACAGTGTCAAATGATTTTCACACTGTGGCAAAGTGAAGTGCATACACAGGCTGTGTGGAAGGTAGGAACGCTTTGGAGAATGGTCAGAAGTTATCATAAGCAGCAAAGGCTGACCGTAAACAAACTGCTTACACTATCCCGGCCACTCTTTGTTTATTGTCTTAATCTAAACCTGAATTAATATGTCACTGAGTCAAATGACACGCGGGTCACTCAGAGTGCTGACGGTAAACCCCCACCTCTGCAGTTTTACCCTCTTTCAGCTCATTGTTTGGTTTTACATTTACTGATTGCCACTATCATTTCAGCAGTCATTTCCAGAACAAAACTTTGATTTATCAACTCTGTGCTACCTGCACAGAGCAGTTAGACAAAGGGTCCAGAGTTTTTTCATTTTTGTCTGACCTCCTGTATTACTCTGGTAATGCACTGACGATCTGAATTACATTACATTACAGGTCATTTATCAGACGCTCTCACCCAGAGCGACTTACAGTGACTAACTACAGGGACAGTCCCCTGGAGCAACTCAGGGTTACGTGCCTTGCTCAGGAGCTCAATGGTGGCAGCCTGGTGTTGAACTCACAACCTTCTAGTCGTCAGGTTATCAAACAGAACACCAGACTACCACTACCACATTCCTTACAAATGAGCCTTATGACTTTCTGTGACTTCCCCGTCACGCACACACATTACTTGTCTCTCATTAGAATATGACTTCCTGTGTCAGCTGCTGCTCTCTGTCTTATTTTCACACTAACTCTGTGTTTTTTTTCTGCAGGGTGACTCTGCCAGTCGTCACATTCGGGGTGACTGTCAAGGGGACCGCAAGTAGTATCATTGTGGAAGCTAAGCTGGGAATTAAAGCTATCTGGAACCTGGATGACTCCCTGGATGTATGTAGCACACGTCTGTCCTGTTTTGTGTTCCGGTGTATGGTCATGGGGTTATAAACACACTGACAAAATGACACGTCATGATCCTGTTGTAAGCAACTCAACAGGATCTGACTCTGTGTCACTGCATAAGCCTGTTCCTGCACATGCTTGTAATGTATGCATATGCGTACAAAGAAACCCACTTAATCTTAAAGGACAAGGCTGATGTTATCTTATTTTATTGTTATTAGTAACAATTCTCACAAAAAGACCAAAACCAACAATACACTTATCTTTCTATCGTGTATTGTCTGTGTCACCAGTCTGATGGAGCTTATCCCTCTTTGCCACAAACTCCATTGTTGCAGTGGTTCGCAAAACCCCTAAATAACTTGATAAAGGCAGACAATAAGATTAGTGGTGAGCAGTAGTTCACTCTTTTTAATAGAAACGTCTGACGAAAGGCAAACACACTTGCCACTGACACAATAGAGTTGGAGCTGATCCATTCAAACACTCCTTTTTCACTGTGAGCAATTAAATCAATACATATTATTTCCGTCAATACATCAGAAGCTTCTCGTTACCAGAACTGTAGCACTTTAACACTCTCTGTCTGATGAGGAAATGAATGAGAACCATGACTACTCAGCTCTGGCACTAAAAGGTACCATGTTGCTGTAGTCTAAAGTTTGTGTCTTCAAGAATAATGTCAATTTATGTCAAAAATTGATATAAACTTAGTATTTTTCCCCAAAACTTTCACCCGGATGTGCGTGGTTTTGCAGGACGTAGCAGTGCAAGAATGCAGGACAAATATTCTGAATCATTTTGGTCTAATGAAAATGAGAAGTTGGACTGAGTGGCATAGAATGAGCTAGTTTCATTTCCAACGCTTGGAAAATTAGGCCAACTAGCTGAATAATACATGCATATGAGATGAGTTTATTTGACGCGTGTCAGGTATAAAAGCAAACAGAATATACTATTCATGTTTTCCTGTAATTTGAATATTTGGTCTCACACCTATGTCCGTGGAAATGGTAAAAGTCTAGTGGCGGTTGCAGCCATGCCAGAAGCACAAGGAGCAAAAATCTGAGTGTGCCTTCGTAAATCGATGATCACAACAAAATAGGTTTAATCTGTAGTTTAACCTATAGGTTAGTGGAGAGCAAAGATTAGGTTAAAAAACAACTCTTTTATTTTACAGTTTTGCTACTTTATCCAAAAAGCGAGCCGATGGGAACGTGCATCTCGCTCGCTGCTGCCTCAGTATAAAATCTTTGAGCATGACGTTAATCTGACGCCATAGAGAAGCCTAAACTCAAATATCAAGATCAAGGATGACTGCATAGCTGCAGTGAGTCACTGGGTGAGTTTGTGGGATAGGCATTTTTCCTGGAGAGATAAGCAAACAATATAAATAAGCCAAACCTGAATAGAACAATGCAAATGTAAGTGTATCATTGGCAGACTAAACGGCGTCACATTGAGTATGACCTCCTCAAAATCCCAAGTGGATTACATAGGAAAAATGTCATGTGGTATGTCAAATGTTCACACTATTTTGCTGAAATCCTAAAAACCTGCTTTGAATCATAAATGATTAAAACTAACTTGTGATTTTGACAATAATTACTGCCCGTTTGGGACGTGTTCACAGATTCAAATAGATGGTAAATACCAGAACCTGACATGTGGACTCTGTGGGAACTACGACGGCATACCCAATGATTTCATGAAAGATGGTAAGATCCTTTTCTCTGTACTCAATGTGTGAACACAGACATGCAGTCCCAAACATCCCGTGTCTCCTTGGATATTTCACAAATCACAGTGGATATGATTGAGACTCTGCAATGATCAATAGAATCAATACTTTGATATGAAAATGAACATTTGTTCAGTGTGGCTTCATCTCTTTCACTTTCCGGTGTTATCCTTGCTGCCATCATGACATCATGTCAAAAAAAAAGAAAAACCCTCACTGTCTCCCTATGGTATACTTTAGAAAAGCAAAACATTTATTTTGTAAGTATCCATTTGTTTGCTTTTGTAAACTTTTGCTTTGTTTACATCAGTTTATAGAGATTTGTTTTCACTTTGTTGTTAAAGATTTTTTTTTCTTTTGAACAATGATAAAAGAAAATCCTAATTTCATTTACTGTGATTAGATGATTTCAGGACAAGGAGGGCTTATGGGCCTTCGTTCCCACTGTAATAGTTTTTATTTTTTATTTTCTGTAACCTCTTTAAATTCAGGCCAATTGTTATTGAAGTGAAATATGAAGTGAATTCGTAATGAAATGACATACTGAACTGTTGGTGGAGAGATTATCTGCTGCAAAATTCCACAATTGGGGGGAACTGGAAACTACGGAGCCCGGAAAGTTTGGGGGAAATAAAAGTGGCTGGTCGAAATTTTCAGGGAGGTTCGGGAAAAACTTTTCAGACCCTGACTGTGGGTTCAACCTGTTTTATACTCAGCAAACAACTGTTCACCTCAACTAAACTGCCAGTGGAAAGTTGTTTTTAAAACGTATTTCCCCATTGACTTGAAATTGTTAAACATTCCCAAAAAAGGGGGTACAAACTGCGTTGCAGGTTTTTATTTCCTGCAAGATACTATACTGAATAATGTCAGTAAAGTATTGTTGTGTGACTGACTGTACTGTAGGAGCTTCGCTGTCTGTGGCAGACTTTGCTGACACCAACAAGGCGAACGGGCCAACAGAGAACTGTGAGGAGCCTTCACTCAGCCCGGTTCTGAGCTGTGGCGAAAAGGTAACTCATAATACTCCCAACTCATGAAGTCATATGTGTGAAGGATCAGATCTTATCTATGCCAAGCTTGAAAATAAAGATGCAAAATGTAACATTTTAATATTTAAGACTTGACATTTGGTTGTTTAAAGTTTGGAAAGTTTTCCATTTCCATTCTCCATAATGGCAACGTATTACCCCTGGAGGACATTTTGACTGTGCTCAATTTTGCTGGACAGTGATAGGAAAGAAAAGAACTGCAGGCTAATCAGTAATTACACCTTTACTAAGGTACAACACTTAATAATAATAACTCTAATACGGAAACAAATCTAAATTTGAATACATTAGCTATATTTGGATGTTTTTGAATGATGAAAAGCAGGTACTGAGTTGGCTGTGTGTTTTAGTATATATATCTAAATACATAATATCACTTAAACACCATATTTCTACTCATTTATAGTAACTGCTAAATAGGCAGGGTGTGTAAACCAACACATGCTTGTGTTTTTTAATTAAAACATAATTACTTCTCAATAATATCAGGAGTATATAAATGCATCTACAATATGTGATGCCAAACTCAAATCCATGAATTGGTATATAAGCAGGTTCAATAATATCCACTTTGTGTCTATGTGTGTGTTCTTAATAATGAGCTGCATGGTTGTGTATGTATAAATATATATATATATATACATATAATTATTTTGTCAGCTCAGTCTGTGCATACTATCCAGAGCTCTCCAAATACCAAGAGAGATTTGTTTTTCAGTTGGCTGTCAGATTTGAGGATGCAACTATGTACAGTACATGTTTCTATGGATTGTTATGCTCACACTGGATTTTACAACAGATTGACTGATTTTGGATTATTTTTCAGGAACTCTGTGACCAGATCTTCTCCAGTGCTCCGTTCAGTAGTTGCCAAAACCTTCTGGATGTGGATTCGTTCAGTAAAGTCTGTGGAGATGATTTGTGTTACTTAGAAGACAACACCAACTCCGTCCTCTGCAAAACCATCTCAGAGTACTCCAGACAGTGTGCGCATGCAGGGGGCAAGCCCCAACAATGGAGGAATGCCACGTTTTGCAGTAAGTCAGCTCCTTATATGAATGTTCTGGCCCTGAATTGCAGTTGCAGTGTTTTTTTGCCTCATGTTTTGCTATATTGTTTGATTGTCACTGGTACAGCGACATTAAAGTGTTCGTCTCCACAGACATGAAATGTCCGTACAACATGGAATTCTTGGAGTATACCAGTGCATGTGCCGACAGTTGCTCCACCCCTCAGGCCAGCCAGACCTGTGACAGCCACTACCACGATGGCTGCCGCTGCCCTGCCGGTACCCAATATGTGCAAGCATACACAATCACGTTACATGTGCAGACATAAAACATGACAATAACGATTATTATCTCCCGTCAGGATCGGTCATTGATGACATCAGTGACTCTGGCTGTATTGCAGTGGATCAGTGTCCATGTCTGCACAACAACAAAGTGTACAAGTCAGGAAAGTCCTACTCGTACGACTGTAGATCCTGGTGAGATAAACAAATTATTACAACGGAAGAAGAGTTCTTTATGAACTGAGTCTCAAGTCTTTACCTTACTCAGTTATTTACTTGATCCCATTTGAAATAATCAGTAAAATCAGTGTTCACATCTTTCCAGCTTTATGGTGAGTGAGAAAGGAAGAATGAATTTAAGGAAACCGGTATTAGATGACCACAAGTGCTAATGCCTTTAAAACAATATGCAACTACGACCCCTTTTACACTTGGTATTAGTCAGGTGTCAGGCACATGAATGGCTTTATAACACAATGTTCCATCCTTGTCTGTTTCTTTTGTTTTTATTTGTTTATCTGTTTTATAAATTGCAGTTATATGTAGTTATATATATATATATATATATAGAACAATCATTAGTTATAGATGCAGGTGGCAGGCATACGATGCCCACACATATTGTAGTTTACATACGTATTTCCTGTGACATCACTCTCTCCATAACCCATGTGATGCTAGCCTCACCAATGTTCCTCTTTTTACCTTGATGTTCTTTATGGGACACACATTAAAAAGAAAAGAGCATCCCAGTTTATCATTACCATCGATGAACCAATGCAAAATGATGACTTCCCTTGACATAATTTGCACACGTTTAACTTTCTGTGTCTGTGTGTGTGTGTGTTTGTGCTGACAGTGTGTGTCAGAGTGGCCAGTGGAGTTGCACAGAAGAGAACTGTCCAGGAACCTGCTCTGTGGAGGGAGGAGCTCACATCAACACCTTTGATGGGAAAGTGTATACCTTCCATGGGGACTGCTCCTACATCCTGGCTAAGGTAGTACACACACATCCACACCAGCAACACTGCTGGTACCGTATGACACCACACACATAAGAGTAATACTATTTCATACCAGAAGCATGGATTGATAAACCATGTGCACAGAGAACGGCATCATACTGCATGATATGATGTAATGAATGTGCTGCATGATGGACCCAATTACTATTTAATGAGCAGCGATATTTGAGTGTAAAATAAATCCTGTTTATGGTTGGTGACATGAGTGTGTTGACTGTCCTCCATTTTCAGTCTTTCTGTCATTATTAAAGTTCAAGTTTTGCTCCAATGTGTGTTTCAGCAGAGTAATAACTCCTCATACACCGTGCTGGTGAACTTGGTCAAGTGCGGCCTGGCTGACAGTCAGACCTGCCTCAGAGCTGTAACTGTGAGCTTATACGGCAATAATGTGGTAAGCTACACACACACACACACACACACACACACACACACACACACAAACACACATGTAGTTTCTTTTGTCGTGATGTTGTGATGATGATGAAGG
>CALSCE010004004.1:0-2500 GCA_943593645.1 Bovichtus variegatus
GTACACTTTTGACATCTAATTTTCTTTTCATGGAAATTAAGGTTTTTATGTTTTTACATCAAATGTTTTTCATGGAAATTAAGGTTTTTTTTTTTTTTTTTTTTTACATAAAATATTTTTCATGGAAATTAAGTTTTTTTTTTTTTACATCAAATTTTTTACATTAAAATTAAGTATTTTTTTTACATCAAATGTTTTTCATGGAAATTAAGGTTTTTTTTTTTTTACATCAAATGTTTTTCATGGAAATTAAGGTTTTTTTTTTACATCAAATAGTTTTTCATTGAAATTAAGGTTTTTTTTTACATCAAATTTTGTTTTTTTTAAAGAAAATTAAGGTTTACAACTAAAAATCTTTACTTGTAAATTCCTTAAAGAAAAAAAAATAAATTTTGGACTACAGTTTGGGATAAAATGAAGGCCAAAGAAGATTTAATTTTCTGTCATGCATGAATTATCAATAATCGCATATAGTTGTTTTTAACAACATAATACTGCTAATATCATTATGTTGCAAAGAGACAGATGATACCTCTCTAACGCCTAATTCACATACTAATGACTCTTTCCCTCTCTGAACAGAAAACCCTGTGGTGGAAACACCGTTACCAAAACGGGTAAGTGTATTACGTGTGTGTGTGTGTGAATATTGAATATGTGTTTGTGTATTCATACAGTATTATTTGCTCCCTCGATTTGAATTATTCTAAGCATTGTTTATTTCTCATGTTTTAAAGGAGGTGAAGGCCAGGACAACGCAACATACGGAACAAGTCAGGTAAAAGTCATCAGTGCGTTTACATGCACTTAAGAAACTGTGTTTTACAACAGGGCTCAGCATCAGACTTTGAACCAGGAAGAAGATATTTAGTTGACACAACAAAGTGAAATTGTACATGTGTCTTAACGTCAACAACATGATGCACAATTTCTTGTCAATGGTTTGGCAATGGTTTATGTTTAACCCCTTATCTTTCACCTGATTTGATATAACTGTAAATTTAATCTAATATTTTTTCTTCTTTTCCAGGAGTTGAACTATGCAGATGTCAGTTTTTTCCAGAACAAAAATGGTGGCTCGGTGCAGCTGGGGTCACAGAATATCCCATCGGAATACGCTCAGGTCCGCGTGAACAACAATCCTCATGCAGCATCCTCGCCTCCTAACTATGACGCCCACCTGCAGCGGATCAAGAGGCCAGCTCCCCAGCCGGATCCCAGTGGCACAATGCTTTACGCTCAGGTTCGCAAGTAGCGTCCACACTGGTTATGATGGATAATCTGGTGAGGTTAAACTGGAGGCCAGAATCGGCTGACATGAGAAACCTGCACTTCCCTCTCATTTCCTTTTTTGTAGACGCCTCATTTGGACTTGAGTTTGCTTATCCAGAGCACTTTAGCAGTGGTTAATAATCAACCAGTGTGTGGCGGTTATTGCCATGACTGGGTTCAGATGGCACCATGATGGTTAGCTTGCATTCAGCACATATAATAGCTTTCTTGTGTGCAGTCAATGCAAAGTGCACATAGCCCAGTGAAAACGTTTTTCTGTATGGGATTCAGTTTTTATTGCTTGTGTGGTGCCATATGTGACTCTACGTGCGCAGTGTGAGAACATCGTCTCACTTATGGATACATTTTTCTTACAAAATGCTAAATATCAGGTATTTAAAAATATTTAATTTACTTTTCAGTGGTATTTGTCAATACAACAGTGAACTACTGTTTAATGACCTTGCAGAGGTGGAGAGATTTATGTTATCTGTTGCTCCAGAGGAACAGTTGAAAGACCTGTGAATATTTGTGTTATTGTGATGAAATTTAACATTATTCTCCCACAAAGGGGAGGTCAGCAGACTCACTAATCCAAAACGCTAACATGCAAAAATAAGCAACAGGTTTCTCTCCAGTTCCACTTGAACCACAGAAGAAATGATGGTTAAAGGAATCGCCATGAGTGGCTATTTGATGGATATCTACGGGGACAATAAGTGTCTTAAGTCCATCCGGGATGTGGAAAACTATGGCCCGTAAGCAATACAGTCAATATTTCCAGCAAGTAATCATCAGGGTAATTCAGGACGAGTTTACGGAAAATATCAATAAAAATTGCTAGGTGATAAAATTATATGGCGCTTTCTATGTCGGCATATCTCCCTGAAAGGCCTCGAGCGAACAGACTTAGGGTGTGACTTCACAAAGCTGAGCACAACCTAACTTTATTACGTTATTAAGATTCCCAATAGCTACAGCATTACAGGAGCTATTCTTCCTGGGGTCCACAAAACGGACTTAGTGATAAGGCAACCATTAGAACTCTCATCATACACACTCACACACACACTCACACGCACGCGCAGGACAATCTCCTGACAATTTACATAATCAGAACATTTAAAGTCGTCCGTTACACTCCGCCGCTCCCAGCTCATCAATCATAATACAACACAATAATCTAAATATATGAACTTGTCCATTTCACTCCACTGTCCCCCAGCTC
>CALSCE010004004.1:7500-11925 GCA_943593645.1 Bovichtus variegatus
ATCCAAGCTTTTTTCATGAAGAAATTTAGTATTTTTTCTCATCCAAGCTTTTTTCATTAAAATTAAGTATGAAAAAAATTAATAAAAATGTTTTCAATGAAAATTAAGTATTTTGACATCCAAGCTTTTTTCAGGAATTTTTTTATTTTTTTTTCAAGAAAATTAAGTATTTTTTTTAAATACATTTTTTTTCCATGAAAATGAAGTATTTTGACATCCAAGCTTTTTTGACAAATGTATTTATTTATTTTTTTACATCCAAACTTTTTTCAAGAAAATGTATGTTTTTTTCACATCCAAGCTTTTTTCATAAATTTTTAAACAGTTTGAGAAACACTTTTAAACTTAAAATATATTAATTTAAAATGTGACATTTTCCCAATATACCCACTGGCCACTAGAGGTCACTACCGGACATCCAGTGGTTGAGAGAGACTGCTTTATGTTGATGTCCTTAGCCTCTTTGTTGTATAATTTGTTGATATTTGTTGACTTCCCTATTTGAATAAAGGTTATAACAATAATAACAATTATACTTATGTATTTTTACTAGAGTAAAGGATCTGAATGCGTTTTTCAGCTCTGCAAATGTTGAGTTTGAGTAACGCATCATTTGGACGTATTCTCTCTGACGTGCGTTCTTCTTTGCTTCATGATTTGGAAATCCTCTCCATCTGGTGTCCTCTGTTGCAGATCGAGTGTCTGTGCAAATCAGTCCACCGAACTCTGTCCCGTCTCTTAACCAGTCACTGGCTCTGGTCTGCCATGGTGCTCCATCAGGTGACCTCTCCGGCCTGACACAGCAGGTGGTCTGGTACAAAGACGGACAGAAAGTGACCCTGCGTGAAAACATGCGAAACAACCAGACACTTTACTTCGACTCGCCGCTGCCTTCTGATGCCGGATTCTACCTGTGTGAGACTACAGTTCAGCAGACAAGAGTGTTCAGCCTGGGCTATCTACTCAGCTGTAAGTATTCATGAAGTGAGAATAGTTCACATTATTCAATATTATTCACATACTGAGATTAACTTTCTAGTTGATCCATGGAACGTCAGCATCAGCGGCCCTGACGTCGTGTTTCCTGGCAGATTGAGTCAATTCACCTGCCTGACGAGCTGTACCTTAAACGTGGACTGTGCTGTCCGTTGGCGGTTCAAGCAGGATTTCCCCATCGGAAGCTACTTTTCAGTCCATGAAAAGGAGCTCAGGTGGACTCCTTCCGTACCCGGTACTTTCCAAAACTTCACCTGTGTTGCGGAAAATGCAGCTGCTGGACGCTCTGCTGAGGCCACTAAGATGGTCGAAGTTAAAGGTACTGACAATCCCCACCTCGTCCACTGACGGGTTGAATCCAGTTTAACAATTGATTTGTCCTCTTCACCCTCGCAGGTTTACCTCTCTCTGGATCAGAGGCGGTGCAGCTCCGGGGACTTTTTACAATGATCCTGAGCCTGGGACTGTTCGTGCTTTTTTTGATTTCATAAAGCTGTTTACTTTTCTAAATTGCCCTTTTTGAAATGTTATACTTTGCCTTTTATCCTGATCATTCTTTTTTTTTCGTGTTTAAATACACTGGTTCACCAATTTCAATCAATTTAATTTATTCATCAATCATGTTGTACCATAAAATGCTGTAAATATGATTAAAACTTTTTTTTTGAAACCATAAAAACAAAATAAAAGTGTACAAAAGAGAATGACTTTAAGGGAATTTTCTCAAAAATGTAGTCCATATAAACCCCAAAATGACAGACTTCCAATCAGAATACTATTAAGATAGTATATTTGACTATAAATATTCCTTTACAAAAGAGTATTAGCTTCAAAAATAACAATAACAGAGTTACAGTTACCTGTTTTTTTCACGTGATATCTCAGTTTACGTAAATTCAGTGCAAAGTTATGGTGTAATTTACTAAATCTCTCCACATTCTCACAAATACAGAGCTGTCGTATTATTCTTTCTACTGCAGTCCAATTGCATCATTCACAAATGTTCACCCATTTTGTACACATACTGTTCAATTCTGGTTTTATGAAAGATGGGACATAGTTGCTTCCTGTTGTCATTTTTACTGTCGCAGTGTGTTGTCCCATCCTGTTGAAATCCTGGAATAATGAAGTATAATCCAAAGTATAATTAACGTCTCTGATGGTTGCATGTTAATTGTAAACCTTAGAAACCCTCTAGCTATAGTAGTGATGCCACTTCTTCACGTTTCCTTTAGCATCTTGAGACATTGTTTGACTTGACGTTGACCTCTGACCTGAATGTGTTACTGATTCACACTCTTGCTGAAAAGAAGTCTTTGTAAAGTCAACGTTACAGAAAATACCTGACTCTTTTAGACTGATAACTAGTTAGGGACTCAACAAAGTCCCTCCTCCCCTCTGAAACCGAACACAAAGGAAAGATAAGAGATCGCACGGAGCAAACAGATGAGGGAGACAGAGGCCTCTTTTACACTGTGACGCAACAATATCATCCGCCCTCTTTATTCTGGATGTTTCCTGAACTAGAAAACTATTTAAAACTATAGTTTATAAAAGTTTGCCACTGCACACCAGAGCAGAGTTCAAGCTTTATTCAAGTTTCATTGGAAACGCTGCAAACTATGAATGTGTGGTGATGGTACAAACAATACAGGCACAGCACTTATGGCCCCAAAAAACTGCCCAAAAACAGTGACTTGCTGTCTGTCTATGAAATATCATTGATGCCGAAACTGTGTTTGCAGTCCAAAGTAAATGTCCCTTTTTTTTTTTTTTTTTTTTTTTTTTTTATGACGTATGACATAATTAATAAGTTATTTATTAAGAATAAATTCCTTTGTCTGCAACTCTACTACAATCTCTACTACTATCTTATTATTATCTTACTTATCCAGCAGCACTTTTGATAATCTGTGGACCATCATTTGACTTGGTGGCCCCTGCTGATTTAAAAAAAAATAATAATTTTTTTAATTGTATTTATTTTTATAAATATAATAATAAAATATAATAATATAATTTATTTAATATTAAAAAAAAAAATGAATTAATACATTTTTTTTGAAGGCTATAAAATCTGTAGTCTTTGATCTCGGGGTCGTAGATTATTGTTGGAATGAAAAACAAACCATTTAGCTTCAACATCTTGTAAAATCATTTGTTTTCTTTGCCTGAATTTTCCTCACTTTGCTCGTCTTTTCAGTTTTGGGCATGTCCAGCAGTTTGTTTTCCGAAGGTAGGTGCTGGTGCTCTGCACATAAAAAGGTAGTAATTATTAAGCTATTACTTTTACTGCACTGTATGTGTTTTATTGTGACTCCCTCACAAGAATATTGATGCGTTTTAGTTTAGTTGATGCAATGCAACAGTGCGATGATGATACAATAGCAGTAGCAAAGATGTAGATGTGATTAATGCACCAGCAAACCAACGCAACTAATACCTGTATAGTAATTAATAAAGTCACTCAGTGTCAAATTAACACATACACATTGTAACTAGGGCGTGAACTTGCACTTCCAAGTTTTCCATAAGCCATAATTTGAACTGAAAGCATTAATAAATAACAAATGTGGATTTTGATTGGTCATGCCACCCTAGCATCCATATACCCGCATCCGCAAAGTGGTTTTACATTGTAATGATAACAATGACAAGGCCTTGTCGGGACAAGCTCGGGCCCCTATAAAACGGGTGCATTTAATCCTCACGGTCACCGCCAAACCTGTCGGGATGACTCTGCCCTCTTCTTGGGAAATGTGCTTCTTCTGGTTAGTGTCGGGTTACGAGGCCAGGACATGAGGGCGTCAAGCAGCGTCCCAGTCCAGGGCAGAGACTAGAAGTGTGTGTGAGATGCTGTCAGGAGCATTCTGTGGAATTCAGTTTTATAAGTAATAATAATAATACATTGTTCTCATGCCTTGTTCATTTTATGAAGCCTTACACAATACTTTTGCATACACATTTGCAACATAATTTTGCATATGCCGTTTATTTAAAACATCATA
The DNA here is from genome assembly GCA_943593645.1 of Bovichtus variegatus. Lineage (NCBI taxonomy): Eukaryota > Metazoa > Chordata > Actinopteri > Perciformes > Bovichtidae > Bovichtus > Bovichtus variegatus. The sequence continues at coordinate 11,505 of CALSCE010004004.1, forward strand.
CAGATCAAGATTCAGATTCATGGAAGGTTACCACATACGTCATGTTTTACACCTGACAGATTCAAAGGCTTCATTGTTGTGTGCACAGAAGCTACAGCGTAGTTGTTTGCAATGAAAATCTTGAGTCCATTCAACAACGCAACATATAGTATATTTAAGACATAAAACAAGAAAAGTGAAGAAAGAAAATAGTGCAAAATATGTAAAATATATACATATAAAATAGAATAAGATAAACAGAATGTACAATTTATGTAATACTCTACAGTGGAATAAAATAAAATGCATATACACTATATATATATATATATATTTACACTATAAATATATATATACACTATAAATATATATATATATATATATATAAATATATACACTATAAATATATATATATATACACTATAAATATATATATATATAC
>CALSCE010004046.1:0-12940 GCA_943593645.1 Bovichtus variegatus
GAGAGAGAGAGAGAGAGAGAGAGAGAGAGAGAGAGAGAGAGAGAAAGGAGTGAGAGTAAAATGATTAGAGGGATTTAATAATGAACAAAACCGGACGACTGACAAGAGGGTTCAAGATACACAGAAAAGGAAGCTGAAGAAAAGGAGAATACAGTTTAACAAGCCTCTCTCATCCAACCAGCTGCATCATGAAACGAGAGCAGCCACTGAATGCCTCCCCTCCCACACACTGCTCACTGATCACAGTCTCTGAATAAATGTGTGTGTAGGTGTGTGCATCTGTGGGTTTTAGCAGTTAGGGACCCACAGGAGATTAACATCCCTGTTGGATTATGGAAGGGGTATGCAGTGGAAAGCTTCATTAACTCTCACTTTGTGTGTGTGTGTGTGTGTGCGTGTGTCTCCCTTTCCATGACCACAGGGCTTTTTAGACTGTTGATTCCCGACTAAGTGCTTGCTGTCTGCCCTGAAGACATATGTCTCAATCTGTGTGTGTGGTCTTGTTCCCCTCTGTGGCCCTCGGGGGGCTCAGTGAGAACTGATAAGTCGGCATTGGGAGCAGCTCATTGTAACTATCCCTTTACGAGTCGGGGAGGAGGACAGTGAAAACGCTTAATGAAGCAATCGCCTTCTGTAATCCAGCTGCGATGGTAATCTCCAGTGCCTCCCCAGATGCTGATACACGCAGTCCATCAGAGACGCTGTGTGATCATAAGCAGTCAGTGCGAAGGAAGGCGTCGAGTGCTGCTTCTGCTTTAAGATGCTGCAGCAGCAGGCTGGATGGCAGTCTCAGGCCTGAACTGGTACCAGGGGGACAGGAAGCATCCATCTGCTGAAGTCTTGTCACTGCTGTGCAGCGTCACACTGCTGTGTCATAATGTATGTGGAGTCAGGGGAGAGGAGAGTTGCGAAGTGGATTTTTTTTATTTCATTTTTGCCCTCCTCACACTTTCTCTCATCCTTGATTTTATCCACCCATTTCGGAAAATGACCTTCACTCTCAGCTGGTCTGTCTCCTCTTATTTGCCGCTCTCGTTTTTATTATCTCTAGTTGTCATTTTGGCCATCTCCTTTTATCTCTCCGACAGGGTTTTCATTTTCTCGCTTTCTTCCTCTGAGGATTTTCTTTATCCCTGAAAGTAATTTTCTTCACTCTGCATGGTAAATCTGTTGTTCCAGAGATGTGCTGTATAATCACACATCTATGGATGATTCTCAAGCTGAAAGCCACATACCGTAGAGATGGAAAGACAGAATTTTCTCTCTGCTATTTTCATTGCTTTCTCTCTCTCTCTCTCTCTCTCTCTTTTTCTGGCAGCAGCCCTTGTTGTCCCCTCCTTGCTCGGCCTATGGAAGTAAAGCCATAACCTCCATTTGCACAGGTTAATGTGCAGCCACCTCGACATGAACACAAAACCAATACCAGGCCTTCTTGCGTGGTTGATCGCTCACTCTCTCTCTCTCTCCCCTGTTCCTTTATTCTTTCTCTGTCCCCGTTTCCCTTTTAGTTCTCCCTGTCTCTCTTTCTCTCTCCATCTTGTAAATTGGACTCTGGCAACATTACGATGCTTTTCTCATTATTCCCATCACTCTGGCCAAATTGCCTTGTCTTTCAGGACCATTGGGCTCTGTTCATTGGCTGCTCCCGCAAACCTGAGGGCTGCACAAGCATTTCCCTCTTTCTCAGGGCTGTTTCGGAGCAAATATGGGACCATGAAATGGTTTTCATTCTACAGCAAATAATACAACCTCAGGCCACTGATGCCAACCGCTCCATGCTGCATAATCAGACCGATTTATCAAGGGAGATGTAAACAAATGTTCACAGGAAGCACTGAGATAACATACAGTAAAGAAGAGCTCTACGGTATTCAATCTTCTGAAAGCACATGTCTTGTCTGTCACTCCCTGGATTTCTCTTCTTTTTTTTTTCAAATTAAAAGGACTACTTTTACAATGTTTTTTCTGCTAATTAATAACTTATTCCCAGTTAGAGGTGGCAAAGTAAAGAAAAATAAAGTGGAAATATACATTGTGACTCTGCATGTAGCCTCATATATGTACAGTACTTACAGTATAATACATACAATACATTTTCTGAGGCTGTTCAGTTGAGCTCATTTTAGATTAGCTACATTAAGTAATATATTTCATGTAATGTTCACAGCAAACATAAGTGATACAATCCTGTTTACAATTGATCGTATCTTTAATTTTTGGTAATCCTACATTAAGTGTCAACGGGAGCATACTAGCCACAGGCAGATATAGCTCTGTGCAAACACATGCAGTAAAAGAACCCGACCGCTGTATTTTGGTAACATGTTCCCTCATTATTTTTAACAAGGCAAGTGTACCCGAGTTTACTCAAACTGAAGTTCTGTAATCTGAGCCTTGACTAACTCTTCTGTCAGTTAAAGCAGTGGCCAACACAGCAGAGGTGGGCCACATGGATAGGGGACCCTGCCAAGAGCTTTATTTTGAAAGGTAAAAGTGTGAGACGAGCTTCTTGCACATCTATCCTCTGCTGTCCAAGTCTGTGAAAGATGTGCGAGATGACAAGTTCAACCAGTTACAGGCAAGTTGTCATTTACTGTGACTTTCAATTATACTGTATAGTCAGCGTCCCCAGCATTTGTGTGCAACCATATGTACAGTACCAGATTGCAATTTACAGTCTGTGCACTGCTCTGTAAAAGAGTACATTACTGTTTATTCCCTTATCCTGCATGATTAAATCCAACTGACTGTATTAATACAGTGTATGTCATGGATGAATTCAAACCTCACAAGAAAGAATAATTGAATAACTATTAGTTACATCGCAGCTCAAGTTTGGTCTTGACTCCGACTTGTCTTGGACTCGACCCGGGTGGTCTTTCCTTCATCTCTGGTTTGGCCTCAGCAGAAATATAATTGGCCTCGATACACATTTAAAACAAAAGAGATTAAAAGAGACGGAACAAAGGAAGCATTCAGACAGACAGACAGACAAGACAGACAGACGGGGGAAAAAGAAAAGTACCGACCACCAAAAGTGGGAGAGAAAGGAATGGGATAAAAAGAGAGACAGAGTGGACGAGAGAGATATAGAAAGAGGGCACAGGAGACAGAGAGAGACAGAACTGACGGATGAAAGAGCGTGAGAGGACAGTTAAAAATTTAGAGAGTGAAGGTAAATGCTTACATCCTTTTGAGTTCACCCAGCTATGAGTTAGGAGGAATTGAATGGATTTTTTTCTCTCTCTCTCTCTCTCTCTCTCACTGTCTGCTGCAGCTGAATACCCACTGCTCTTCTATTCTGTCTCCTGACACAATACATGGCTTTTAGCAAACTCATTTTCCGTTTCAGAGCTGCCCCCTGGTCGTTTTTGGGATTGGACGAAAAAAAAACAAAATAAAAATCATAAAAAGGTAGAAAGTACTTGCAAACTAAATTAAAAGTTGCTTTGCATTTCAGGCGAGCAATAACAACCACATTAGAATGCACAAAACGAACAACTTCTTTTGGCTTTTTTGTCCAAATTCTACTCACAACTGTGTACTTTTTGTCTTATTCATAAGTATTCCGGCTATCTTATGTGTATTAGGCACAACACACATGTACAAGGTTTTTAGAAAGCAGTACTATGTTCCAAATTGTCTCTTCTATATGGTACCTGCATAACACACATCAAAAAGCCTGTCAGTGCCTGAGTTTGACATGTACTTGTAGTCCTCCACCTCCCTTTCTCTTAATTCTCTTCCCCTATCTTTTTGCTCAGGCATGACCTAAAACAAAAAACTTCAAAAACCTCCTGTCCGTCACCCTATGAGCTGTCTGTTGGTCTCCCTTCCCTCCTAGCGAGCACTTTCTCTCCTTTCATCTTCACCTTTCAAAAGCGTCTGTTTCTTGTGTGACAGAGATGACAACGCCTTCTCCTATAACCTACATATACAGTCAATCAGGCGGGAAAAAAGTCGGCCTCTTCCCACCTGTGCTATCTGTTTTTCTCTACCTTCTATGATTTGAAGGTGGGTTGAAATGACAGAAAACGCAGCAACAATCCAATACCATAAGCTGTGCGGAGACGATAAAGCAACTACGGAGGATCAAAAGGATTGACACGTTCTTCTGTTGCTGCTGTCTGTTCAATGCCACGACAGCGAGGGAAGAAGAAGTGCTCCCGGCGCTCAGTCGGGATTGTATTCAATTACCAAATAAACAGCTCAATGGCAGAGAACCACAAAAGGTGGTTATTTTAAAGCCTGCGCTGCATTTTGTCTTATTGACAGGCATTATTACAGGTATTGGCTCGTGTTCGTGTTTGTAAATGTAGTCTTTGGATTGGAGAAACTTAAATAAACTACTGTAATAGCAGTAGTCATATTTTCGAATGTTGAAACAGGAGTGTCAAGGACTTTTGTCATTTTTCTTTTTGTACATTTAGTTGGCAAATGTGCTCTTTCAGTAGAAAGTAAAGGAATACAATAATGACTTAAATCAAGATTTTGTTGCGGAAAACTTTGTACCAAACAAAAACAATATCTATACCAAGTAACAGATGACAAATTTAAGATGGACTGCCAATAAATGTATAAATCAACACAAGCTGTATCGGGTAAATGTCCACAGTGACACACTACTACTTTCTTTGCTCGAATATTTATTTTGACACAAAAAAGAAATAAACCAGTCTTCCCTGAAACTCACAAAATATTGTAACTTTTTTTTTTAATACCTAGTGCTTTGATTGGTTGGAGCTCCATTATTGACTGAAGTCAGGTTGATATGAGTCAAGCTGGTGAAACTTAAATTATTGATCAAGCAACAATTGGACTGGTGGGATTTTTATTATTGATTAAGCTACAAACTGTTGGGACCGATTGGTGAGCCTTTCATTACCGATCATCCTGAAGAGAGATTGGTCAGACTTTATTCATTGAAGGGATATGAAGAGTTTCAGCCATGAAATGTAACGCTAAAAATCTGATTGGTCAAGTCCCTTGACCAATCATTTTATGAGAGTAGGCGTCTTCAGACACAGAGCTGTGGGTAAGGTTTCCTGCTTGTTTAAAGACACGACATGTCCACTCACAGAAACGTCAGAAATATCAGGAATTTATCTTTAAACGGCAGATTCAACCTGATTTTGTCAGAAAGTTTTCTCCTATAAAAGAATAACCCTAACCTGCCTTTATTGGCAACCAATGCAAAGATGGACTCATCTAGAAATGTTATTCATTACCTTTAAGACACGTCTTGGACTAGCGCCTGGCTGTATCTGAGCTTTTAAGCCAATATGAGCCCGAGCACAGCAGGAGATCCTGAGGCGCCGCTGCTGTGGACATTCGCCAGTCTAGACAGACGACTACGGATTATCAAGCTTTCTCCATCAGCGCTCTCTGATGAGATCAAGCCAAACGCTTTAAAATCGTAATTTGAGGACGACAACTTCTTGAACTGCAGTATGCTGGTCTGCATCTGATTTTTTCTTGTTCTGACTGCCCTGTGCTTTACAGTAGATATTCTAAACACTCCAATTCAAGACAGAAAGGAAAAGAAAAAACAAACAAAAACAAACGAAGCAGAGCTTGTAAAGCTTTATGGTTATTAAACTGCTTCTTGAGGGACGTATCAGGCTTTTTGTTTGAAGGAATACTACTTAATGGCCTTTTATCTCCAACAATCGCTCCATCTTTAAGGGCCTTGTCCTAAAAACCTACAGCATAGAACCTGTTTTTGTGTTGTTATTTATCGTCCTCCTAAATCCAATACCCTGTTTTAGCCTGAACTGCCAGAGTTTTTATCCTCGGTTGTTCTGTCATGACAAAGGGCTCCAACCCTTTGGAATCGCTTAGCTGAGGAACTTAGAGTAGAAAGCTCACTGCCCTCCTTAAAATCATCTCTCAAGACTCACTGTGGCCATTTGGCTTTTTCTTTATTATTTTTATCTGTTGCTTATTTTATTTGTTTTAAGTGTTCTTTTGCGCACTTTTACCCACGGTTATTAGCGCTGCTCTTTTATGTGTTATTCCTATTTGTGGACTGGGGTTTTGTATTTGATTGCTCTGCTGCTTTCTTCATGTTGTCTTTGCTTGTGAATCACAGTGTAACGGTAGTTTTGAAAGGTGCTGAATAAACAAGTCATTATTATAAAAAAAAAAAAAAAAAAAAAAAGACACGTATCAGTAAGCAGTATATTTAAAAGCTAGAATACTATTAGATACATCACCTATTGCACCTGGACATAATAATAGTAAAGAAAACCACTCGGGCATCACTATCCTAATTTAAAGGAAAGTTCAGGTTTTAAAGAGGTGGGTCAGCCTGTTAAGACATCCAGTATTGATTGCGATTACACAGGGTCAAATTGGCAAAGCTTCCAGTACAGAGAGCGGTAAAGTCAGATTGAACGGGTTATCTCGGCTACATCTCTGTACCACACATCAGATTGTGGCGCTATCAGTTCCAGGAATAGCCCGGTGAGGAGGAGATACAAAGGTCCAGTTCATTAGCAGAGAGCCTGCCACAGTGACAGACTGCTCTGACTGCTTTCAGCAGCACGGACTTAACCAAGCAAAAGTAGAAACAATGAAATCTCAACAGTAAGGGAACAGCTATAAATAGAAGGGGAAAAAAAAGCCTCATGTAAAGGACGGTTCTTGTTTCCGAGCGTTAATAAGACTATAGAGCGTCATTTGTCGTTAAACAAGTTCAGGGAAATCTGTGAAAAAGTGGATGTCATAAGTTTTGGTTGTGAGGTAGTAAATTGTTCTTTAATTTCACCAGGTTACTCCTTAATGTTGTTGGTACACTTGGGATAGTGGGATTACACTTTTGGAGGCGCTATGGTCGCAAAATAAATTGTACATTTCCGAGAGGTTTTATTGCAACACTTTCACCAAGATTTTGAAGCCTTTGACAGCATAATATTTTGATGCTGCTGAACAACTTTGCTCATAGGACCTATAAAGTCTGACCGGACACATTTTGCCAGGAGGGACCTGCTGGTTCACTTCTAGTACTTTTGTATCACCCATGGGCCATGGCTGAAAAAGCACAAATACCAATATTAGGAGTCACCATCCAACCTAAATCTTCTCATGTCGGCATGTTTGACCAACGATTTTCCAGGAGCTCGACTCACCTTTGTTCCACGTAACATTTTGTCCTTTGTTTAGGATATTTTGTGTGACGATACACTTTGTGGTACTATTTTCTATAGTTGACTTTTTAGCTTTCTTCTTCAAAGCTGAATTTTGTATATGGACATACAGTGCCAGTATAGAGTAATCCAGATTTTTGAAATTACATTTATAGTACGCATCTGTCCCTGTACTACATGTTGCTGCTGTGCCACTGTCTCTGCGTGGGATCGATAAAGGTCATCTTGATTCAAAGCAATATGAAACTAATATATGAAACGACCGAGAAAGAATTCTAGTTAAGCATATTTATACTCATGATATTTGAGCATAGCATATAAGAACGACTTGTAATTGCCAGAGAACCCCAATGATTAGTAAGAAATAAAACATTTAAACCTTTTTTTATATATATTGTAAGTTTAATATTATTGAAGTAAATCCATGAAAATTTCATTTTGGTCTTAATTTGCTCATATTGCCTCGTCCCACCCTGACAACACAAAAACGATTTAAAACATTGTGTTATTGTGCTTTCTATGCTTTCCAATGTTGTGTGTAAAGACAAAAGAGGGAAAAACTGTGAGTACAAAATGCATAATCCGTCATATTCCAAAAGCTGTCACGGCAAAACGCCGGTGAAATCCTGACATCTTAACTCCCTCGATATACAAATACAAATACTCGAAATCCATCTGCTGTCAGTGGAAGTTGAAAGAATTCACATTCAAAGATTTGAAAGTAGTTCTCCAGGGTCTGTCTGTCCTTGCGTTGCAGTTTACAGTCTTCTGTTTCATATGATTTCCTGTGTCGTGTACCCACAATGTTTACTCCCTGCAGTGGAGACGCACTCCAACACTGCCTGCATATAACAGCCACAATGTAGCACTTTGGTTGACTAGGTGTGACAGTTCAGTCCCTGCAGACTATATTTGGGTAACGAAGATTTACACACTTGGGTTTTATTTACAGTTCTCTAAATGCTAAATCCATTTGCTCGTCAAATTTCTGAGTCCTGTCAAACAGTTCAGATGTCTGATCAGATGCATCTCGACGGGGTTTTGCAGAACAGCTCTTTTTAGAATAAGGAGCTGTTTGTACTCTTCTGGATGCAGCACTGTCGGCTGGTGCTGCAGCCATAATCAGGACTGACACAGCCACACGGACCATAATCCCCATTGATTAGAAACCTGAGATCAAAGGCTTCCTTTGCTGTCATTCTCACCTCCTGTCTCAGCTCTGATTATGCTGCTTCTCTCTTTGCCTCTCTTGGTCCATGCTCTGTGTTTGCATGTTTTCTCTTGTGCTCTGTGAAGCTCCTTTGCACCCGTTTCAATAGCTACTGTATTTTGACATAGAGGCTTTCATCTGCTAATAACCAGAAGCGAAGCTCAATCATCTCAGTCCAAATAAACTGGCTCATTCGGGGACAAATTACCTTCTGCATGATTGACCACATGCCTAACCCTAACCCTGATCAGGCCTGGTGCTGTGGGCTCACCTTCTCATGTTAAATGACTGCAAGAGCAATAAAATGGTTTAATCAGTGGAAAGGTTAGCATTAAAAAAAAAAAACAACAGTGCAAAACATTTGGCAGTCACCATCTCACTTTCTCTCTTTAGCTTCCTGTCCTTTTCCATCTTCCTCCAATCTGCAATTCCCTTTTCTCTCTCTGCTTCGATGCTCTCCAAGTTTTCCATTAGGACAATAAAGATGTTGTATCCCTAAACAGCTTCCCTCGTTAATTCAACTCCAAATTCTCTTCTGTGGAATACAAATCTATGAATATATTTGCAGACACACCACTGCACTAGGATGTGATCTTTGGTTAACCTCCAATATTTAAGATCAAACCACTGGCATAAGAAATCTCCGAGCCTCCAGCAAAAACTCAGCCGTGTATACACACAGCATTACAACGCGGCACAGTCAAACCAGCTCAAGCCTCCAGGTAAAGAACTCACATCGGGTGATTCAAATTTAACAGTAGTTGTTGTGTTTGTTTCAATGGAACTGGACTGGCTGGATACGTCTCTGGTATGACATAAGCGCAACATGTGGCGGCGTGCCGAGCACACATGTGCTTTATTGACAAATAAAAAATGAAAGAAAATGCCGGACGGAAACCAGCGTCATGCAGTTTGTAAGACATGTTTCTCGCCAGAAATGCGACCGCACTGATATTGGAGAAACTATGGGCTCCATGCGCCTGCAGGGACAGTGAGCAGCTGTTCAGCTCTGCGTCTCACATCTTGGATGAGAAGAGAAATTGAACGAGCTGGAACAAGGAAGAAATGCTAACGTAGGCTTCTTTGGTAGCTGATATAGATATAGGGAATTGTATCGCAGGCCATAAATGCTTGTGAAAGTGTTTTTTTCAAAACTTGTGAAGCACCACAACCACAAGAGATCCTTGAGCATCCATTCATAAATGTGCACAAAAAAATATTAGGCTGATTGGTCCAGAAGCAATGGAGATTAGCCGTGGACAAAGACAGAGATGTCTCACACACACACACACGCACACGCACACACACAGAGTAAGTGATGGATTACATTAAATTATGTCTAGGTATAATATACACCCAATAATACCACTGCTGAAGAGCAATGGTCATGGAGGATAAACTAAGAGCTCCTCATCATTATCGTGTTTATACAACTAAAAGCTTTATTTTCATTATCCCGAGAAAATTGCGTTTTGGAGCTTGGGACGTATCCTGAGGACTATCTTGATTATCACGGTTTCAAATTGAAATCTGTGTGAAGGATCTTACCAGTCCTGTGTGTAAATAAGCACAGTAGGTCGTGTACCTATTTTGTCAAATCCCAGGGATGAAAATGTAATTAAGTGATGAAGATACCCTAGCTGTTTAACTCATGTGTAATTAGGCAGAGGAGTGTAGTGTATTCCCAAATCAGAGAATGCAGATGAAATGCACGTATCATTTCTACAGCTGTCCTGCATTCCACAAGACGCCGCACAACAACAGCTTACTTCATTTAGGTGACTTTAGATGGCTCCGTGTGCACCTCAACAACTCAAAGCAGGCTCTTTGCACGACTGTGATAAGTGCCGGTTTGAGCAGGTGAAAATTGTATCTTAGTTTGGTGCAAAAGCCACTGTCTAAATCATAAACCCGATCTCGAATGATATTGAGACCACTGGGGTCTTTGTACAAACTCAGAGGGCCTTGGTTCGGTTTGAGTGCTCGTGTACATTTGTTATAATTTGGGGTATTAGACTTTTGACTTTGAGGTTTGATCTATGGCATAAGTTCACAAAAAAAATGACAGCTGTGAGTAGAACTCATTAATCTCTTAAAAAGTAACCGCGCAAGTCAGAGATGAGATCTTACTGGTCTTCAGTGAGGAAAAAAAAATAAGCAGATGATTACATGCTCTCTCATGCATGTTTGCACTGGGTGACACTGCGTGTGTGTGTGTGTGTGTGTGTGTGTGTGTGTGTGTGTGTGTGTGTGTGAGAGATAGGGAAGTGACAATCCATTTGTGTTCTTATTAGACCGGCAGTTATGGTGATGAATACATACATGGAAATTAGCCCAAGATGAGGGCTAATTGTCTGATTAGATGTGCTTCAGGTTGATAGATGCACAATAAGCCCATGCACATAAAGCAGTCATTAAGGAACATTAGACCATTAAATTGAACATTACACTATAGCTAGAGGAGAAAATATGGATGTTCATTATTAGGTCTCTACACGTAGGAGTGTGTCTGTGTTTGTGTGTGTCCACCGTACCTGTTCTGTGAGTACTTTGTTCTCTTGTTGCCAGTCTCTCTGACTCTGCACCTGTCCTGGAGAGGGGAGAGATTAAATTAGCGATACACCAATTACCCATTTGAACTGCTTTCTCACCGTCTTATCAATACAACATTCCCAGGAAAGAATTTGAGATGCAAATTGCTTAGTGGTAAAGACGCAGATGCCGGCGTAGAACCTCTAACATGGAAGAAATGTTGATTACCTGCACACGCTAAGATGATTACAAACCACCTGTGTACATACATTTAAGCCTTTTTATGTTTTATATAGCTCCTATAGCTTGGCGGTGCGTCTAAGCTAAAGCACAAAGATATTGTTGATAATTAGCAATGTAATTCTGCATTTAAACTCAAAGATCGAACGAGCCTCCAATGCCTCTTTTATAACCAGAGAGGAACAATGAGGCACTGCAGGAAAAATTCAAGGCCCACACACACACAAGCAGTTGTATACACACAAACAAAAGCACACAAAAGCTCAAGTATGTACACTTTCCCCTGCTGAGAAAGAACATTAACATTTTTAGGCTCTTCTATCAACATGGAACCTGGTGTGCTGCTGAGGGTTTATTTTTTTTTTGTTGCAGCACACCTCCTGAGGCACGCTCATTTAAACACACACACACACACACACACACACACACACACACACACACACACACACACACACACACACACAAACACACACACACACACACACACACACACACACACACACACACACACACACACACACACACACACACACACACACACACACACACACACACACACGGCCTGTTTGCTGTTGAGGGTGTCTCGCTCACCCTATGAGAGTTAAATGACATGTTTTCTGGCCGGGTTGTTTTCAGCTCAGAGGAATTGCAAATTCTCCGAAAATGGTGTCATTTTCATTTGGTTTTCCTTTCAGAAAAGAAGGTTGATTAAATAAACAAAAGAACCAGGCTCCACTGTCGGTTCTTCAAACATAGTAAAAAGGGAAAGATACTCATCTCTGTCTGTCTTCTTCATAAGGGAAATCAACATGCAAATTCTGACTGTTTACATATTTGAGTATTATTTTTCTGAAAACATTTACAACACAATGTATTCAATACCTATGTGATACTTTATTTGCAGTGTGAGGACTATTTAACTTGAGCTGTAAACTGCTTTAGACAACAAGCTCTCTCCAAACTGAGCGACCCTGCTTTTCAAGATGACACATGAGCCTTTTCTGACCCGATGTCTCAATCAACAGGATTACATTTTGTGTTCGTGCTGTCCAGTTACATTTGACTGTTACAAACTGTACGAATGTTTTCTGATCCGTCACCGCAACAATTTTAGTCTGGTTAGGTTTATGCCCATAAATACACTTGGCTAAAGTATGAAAAGTTAATTGGGTTTCTTTAAATAAAAAAAATAAAAATGTTTTTTTTTTTTTACTACTTAGTGGCAGCAAAACGGGGACATTAGTAGCCTTCAAATCCAAGTCACAGTCTTTTTCGACCCCGTCTTCCAACCCGACCTCCTCTGAGAGGTTTTGCGGCGCTAATAACGTCGACCTTTGTCCGTGACAGACAATCACACTCGTGCCTGCAGAGGTCCTTGTCAGGTTAGCATAAATATAGGTTGTGTTAAACATTTGAACAAATGCAAGCATAATGTTGCAGTGAAATCTGGGATTTTTGGCCACGATATGCATTTTAAAATTAAATATTAAAGAGTAAATAAAAATGTTAAACCTTAAATTAGTGGCATCGACTTTCCCATTACACACGTAACACTACATTAGAGGTTTAAAGAAATCTTCAACTGTAGTTTCCTCTGCAAACACATTTTTTTTACAAGCCTTAAAAAGGTACATGCAATCAAAAATACTTAGATAACCCAATATGGCGTTGGAGAGACATGGATTCACAAACCCATATTCTACAGTATTTCACTCACAAACATCACAACAGACATCTTCAAATGATTTGCATTACCACACACACACAACACACAACACACACACACACACAACACACACACACACACACA
>CALSCE010004099.1:0-15204 GCA_943593645.1 Bovichtus variegatus
ACAACATAGTTAAAAATACAGCATAGACAATCTATGCGACAGAAAACATGATACGATGGTATATAAAAAAGATGGATCCAGGGGGATGTCAATAAAGGCTTCCTTGTGTCAGGCAGGACCAGGGCAACAGGTGCAGCCACGATTTGTGATCCAGAGTAAGATCCAGGAGTAATCTTAGTAATAAAAATAGTGGCAACATGCCAGATGAGAGACACAGAAACTCCGGGGATGATGCCCTGGATGGTGAGTTAGTGACATGCATTTCACAACTACACCCTCTGGCGGCGACTGACTGTATACTTGACTCCCCGCTACGCTGCCGGGTCACAGTGACCCGTTCCGCACACAACTACGCCCCCTGGCGGCGGAGGTAATACTAGTAGTAGCAGCGGAGGTAATGTATAGATAGATAGATACATAGAGCAAGAGCGTGATACTACTAATAATGTCTTCACCCACCCCGTGCGCTCCCAGTCCTGTCCTTTGCACCAGAGCCCCTCACGCACTCTCAATCTAGCACGGCGCGAGCCATGACCGCAGCACGCTTCACCGTGGCTCAGGTCCTGGAACAGCTCTTCTCAACCGCGCATCAAGAAGGCTACCCCGATGACTCAGAGGAAGCGGAGGACGCCTCGGAGGAAGAAGACTGCGAAGAGAACAACCCGGAGCACGACGCTCCCTCGTCAGAGGACGAGGCGCACGAGGGTGCGGGCGGTCGTGACGAGGAAGACGATGATGATGATGATGACGAGGAGGAGGATGAGCCCGATCGCAACCCAGCCCAATGAGAGACATTCTTCCCCTCGAAGAACGGTACGATACGGTGGTCCTCGGTCGCGGGTGCCGAAAGGGACCCCAGGAGAGCGGAACGATCACCGGCGGGCGGTGGTGCGACGTGGCGCATCGCGGGTCAGACCGCGTTCGCGGTCTCGAGTCGCATCGCGGGTGCGACCACATACGCGATCATTAACGCACGCGACATCACGTCTACGTTCCGTCTGTTTATCACCCCAGAAATGGAGATCCTAGCGATGACAAACCTGGCGGGGGTTCGCAAGTACGGAGAAGTGTGGCGACCGTCGAACTGCGCGCCTACGTAGGGCTGTTGATCCTAGCGGACGTGTATAGGTCCCGAGGCGAGGCCGCGGCTAGCCTATGGGACGCGGAGAGCGGAAGGGCGATTTTCCGAGCCACCATGCCGCTCAAGGTCTTTTACACGTTCTCGCGAATAACACGGTTCGACGACCGCGAGACGAGACCCGTGCGCCCGGGACAAACTGTCCGCGGTGAGAGACATCTGGGACATGTGGGTCGAGCGACTGACTTACCTCTACAACCCAGGGCCCGAGGTGACGGTGGACGAGCAACTGGTTCCTTTCAGAGGTATTTTGTGTGTGTGTGTGTGTGTGTGTGTGTGTGTGTGTGTTTCTGTGTGTGTCTGTGTGTGTGTGTATGAGAGGGAACGAGAGCGAGTGAGAGGGAGCGAGTGAGAGGGAGCGAGTGAGAGGGAGCGAGAGAGTGAGCGAGAGCGTGAGCGAGAGCGAGAGAGTGAGCGAGAGCGAGCGAGCGAGAGCGAGAGAGTGAGCGAGAGCGAGCGAGCGAGAGCGAGCGAGAGAGTGAGCGAGAGCGAGAAAGAGATACACACAGCTTGCCAGGGCCCAAGGTGACGGTGGACGAGCAACTGGTTCCTTTCAGAGGTATTTTGTGCGTGTGTGTGTGTGTGTGTGTGTGTGAGCGAGAGTGCGAGAGCGAGAGAGAGTGAGCGAGAGTGAGCGAGAGTGAGCGAGAGAGAGTGAGCGAGAGTGAGCGAGTGAGAGCGAGAGCGAGAGAGAGATACACACAGCTTGCCTATTGTTAACCTCTCCCCGATTTCCCCCACGCAGGTTGCTGTCCGTTCCGACAGTACATGCCCAGCAAGCCGGCAAAGTACGCCATCAAATCGTGGGTTGTGTGCGACTCCAAGTCCAGCTACGCGTGGAAGATGCAAGTCTACACTGGGAAACCGAGTGGCGGAGGCTCGGAGAAGAATCAGGGCATGCGGGTCGTACTCGACGTGACCGAGGGTCTCTGCGGCGGCAATGTCACGTGTGACAATTTCTTCACCTCCTACGAACTCGGACAGCAGCTCCTCAAGAGGAACATCACCATGGTGGGCACGGTGCGAAAGAACAAGCCCGAGCTCCCCCCCGCGCTACTCGCGGTCAAGGGCAGAGAGGTCTTCTCCTCGAGGTTCGCGTTCACCTCCACCACGGCCCTGGTCTCTTACCTGCCCAAGAAGAACAAGAATGTGCTACTCCTGAGCACGCTGCACACTTGCGCCGAGGTTAGCCAGCGGAAAGACAGGAAGCCTGTCGTCATCCTGGACTACAACTGCAAAAAGGGCGGCGTGGACAACCTAGACAAGGTGATCGGCACGTACAGCTGCAGACGGATGACGGCTCGCTGGCCCTTGGTAATCTTCCACAACATCATTGACGTGTCCTCGTACAACGCTTTCGTGATATGGAGAGAGACGCAGCCCTTTTGGATGCCGCGTAAGCGGAACAAGAGGCGCGTGTTTCTGGAGATGCTGGGCAAGGCGCTCGTGACTCCGTTCATCGAAAGGAGGGCGCATCTCCCGCGCACACACGCGTCTGCTTCCCTGGTGAGAGCGGTGCGCCTGGCTAGAGCCGGGTCACGTGATCAGCCAAGCTGCAGCCGCAGCAGCAAGCCCCGCCCCTCGCAGCTAGCAAGAGGAAGAGGTGTCAGGTCTGTCTGCCCAAAAAAGACAGTAAAACACACACTGTGTGCACACGGTGCAACATATACGTATGCAAAGGCTGCGCTTTGGCCTACTGCCCCACGTGTGCCAAGGGGGCGGGGTCTGCGAGCACGCTGGACACGCTGACCCCGAGGACGGCGGGTGTACACGAAGTGCGAGGGCAACGCGAGGGTTAAAAGTTGGCAGCTAGCCTAGCCCCTGGAAAGAGGGGGGTGTTTTTAAAACGCACTTGTAAATGCTCCCAGTCCACCCCCGGGAAACCCAGTCCAGATCCAGAGCTAGCCCCGCTCAAAATATACATACTTATTATACACATGCACACCAACAGGTGTTAGACACACATCAGTGCAACAGGTCCAAGATCATGCCGTACAGTATATGACACCAGCTAACTTTCGAGCACTCCGCTTTCCGAGATCCACACAGTCGAGTCTTGGTGGAAACTGGATTGTGTTGAATCGAACCTGGTATCCTTTTATAGAATGGATGATAGAGCAAGGAACGTGGTGGGGCTCCGCGTCTAGTGAACAGATTGATGCTTTCTTGAGTAGACCTGATGTTCGCGAGGGGGCTATCGTCATGTCTGCATACCAAGGTACCTTGAGCGGAGGATTGTGTTCAGTTATGGTAAAGACGGATGGAATCACCATCAGATGTACTGTGTTTATACATCGAGGTGTATACGGATGCACAGCCTTCACGCAAAAGGATCACCGCGATCATAGTCGGTTGCTAAAAGCTCTGACACGTGAAATCCAAGGAGGTCATGTGGTACCTAAGCCACTGGAGATACACACTATAACAGATAGAAGTACTGGTACACGTGTGGTTGATGATATGCGTGAAATGATAAAGTCAAGCGGAGGTGCGTGGTGGGGAACGTAAACTGGATGCAATCCCCAGTCGCAGAATCACCTGGCTGTGGTTCGCGATCTAGTAAATGGAAAGGGTGACAAGCGTGCAGGTGCTTTAGTGTGTTATACGAATGAAGACACAGCAGGATACCTTTTCGACATAGTACTCGCAGATGGAAATAAATATAATGTGATATTCAATGGGTTGGGTTATTACATCGGTAGAAACACGCCTGATCTTGGCGAACACTTCACCACCATGAGCGGATTACTGAACTACGTGGTGACAGCTAAGGAGGTCACACTTGTCACAAGACCATTCCCTACGATGCAAGAGCTGGCTAAACGCAGTATGATGAGTGTGGAGGGCTACAGCCATGCGCACGTTCCGATGCATCTGAAAGACTTCATGCGGGATAGTCCTTACGCAAGACCAAATGATTGGCGGAGATGAACAAGGCAATAGTACTGTATTACTGCGGGGGTTATAACATACCTTGGGATATCTGTATATGTATTGTTTATGTATATCCACATGTTTACTTACGGTCAATAAATACAAACGACTGAACATGTCTTATTGTATGGTTTTTATTCACACACATACATTAAACACCAATGTAGACACTCTGCATTATCAATGTATTAGGACACATGTATGTACAATCCAAAGCAATAAACATTGAAAATGTTATTTCTACCAGAGCCAAACATGAGGTATTACACTGCATGAACTCAATGTACTTATGACAGCTCCATACATATAGGTATCAATGGCGTATGTGAAGACACGCGACTTTGAATCGCTCCGCTTTGCGGACAGTATGCGATTGTGTAATACGGGAAACTGGGTAACGTTGAACCGATCTTGGTGTCCGTTTCTAAAAATGCTAGGCGATCTATGGTGGGATAACGCTCCATCTCAACAGGTGAAGGATTTCCTAAATAGTCCCGATGTTAAACACGGAGCAGCAGTCATCTCGAGATCCAGCGGTAGTAGTGTTTATGGAACATTATGCGAAGTTAACGTGAAGACTAACAGAGGAATTATTATAGTCAACATAGGTATACAGAAAGGTGAATACAGCTACAGTCCCTTTACACATAACCACGCTCTAGATCCTAGTCAAGCGCTAAGATCCGCGATGGATGCATTCGAGCAACAGTGAGCAACATGCGCACAGGTAGGCGCCATGGCTGTCAGTCCGATGAGTTGAACCGCTGTCACCTTGTACCAAGACCACCTGAGATTGAGATACCCGTGGGTCATGAACAGGGTTCTGGTTCACATATAGTGGATGATATGCGTGAGATGATAGTGTCACTCACGGGAGCGTGGTGGGGATTATCGTGGGGTAGTAACCCCAGATCACCCGAGCACCGGGAGGTGCTACAGGATCTACAAAAGGAGTATGCTCATCACGAAACCCCAGGGGCTGTGCTGTGTTATATGGACGAAGAGTTCGTAGGGTATCTTTTCGATGTTGTAACTGCAAAAGGGTCGAAATATCAAGTTTAAATATGTGGATCTCAGTATTGTATGATGGTAAATGGCCAAAATACACTCTATTCGCACATCGGGGATGCGATTCACTACGTGCGCACTGTTATGAAGGTTACACTGGTGACAAGACCCTTTCCTACTATGCAAGAGCTATGTAGATCTGTTATTGTGAAGGGCACTGGGAATGTCACAGATATGCACCTGCCGCAATGTATCAAAGACTTTGTGAGGGAAAGTACGTATACAAGGGCAGTATAGGTAGCATTGTGATGCACTGTACAACGGTAACGTAATGAGCAGACATTACTAATTTACTAATGTTTTCAGTGTGTTAATGAAACACACGTAATGGTCACTGATGTGTTAACGAGCTAGGTCCAAAGACCATGGCGTCTGGTAGCACAGACAGATACATCTCAGTGCGAGCCCGTGATGGAGAGCGAGCGTGGGGAACGTGGGCCGTCTTACATAAAGTAATCGACAGGTTCATACTATGGTTGGGTGACAATTGGTGGGGCTGTATCCACCCGAAAAAGATCCACACTTTCTTGTGTAGACCTGACGTGAAGGTGGGAGCTGTTATCATCTCTGAGTACACCGGGAATCGACCCGGAAACGTGTGTCTGGTTACAGTGAAGGCTACAGAAGGAATTACAGAGTCTACAATGTGCATTTACAATGGTAAAGTTAGAATTCGCGAATCATCGACGCCTGATTACGCGTCACCTATTCAACTACTGCATGACCTTATTGGCGATATCGAAGACGGTCGCCTGATCGCCAGGCCCATAGGGACGGACTCTGACGCAGGGAGTCTTCGATGTTTAAGTGTAGTACGCGAGATGCGCGATATGATAAATTCGCTGGAATACGCATGGTGGGGGTTAGCGGTGGGCGATAACCGGAATTCGAAAGGGTATGATGTGATACTCGAGGAGCTAAGGAAGAGAAAGAGGACGAGTACAATTTTTGGCATGGCGGTGTGCTACATGTGCGAAATGGAAATGGGTTATCTCTTCAGTATCGTGACTAATGAAGGACGCACGTACACGGTCTCGTTCGACGGTACTGGGTATAACCTTGTCGAGTACAGGTCAAGAAAACGCAAGCTCACACCCAATGAGCTTACGCTGTCCAAGTGTAATATACACCTTCCTACCCTAGATGTTGTGATGAACCACGTGACCATTAAATTGAAGATACACTTCTGGGATAAGGAGTGTCCATCTCTGCAAGAGGTTTGCAGATGCGAAGCTGTGCATGGGAACTATGCCGATATACACATCCCTCGTACAATCAAAGACTATATAAGGTCCACCCCGGTTACATGGAAACAGAGATAGACCCATGTCATTGTTTTGTACCACAGTTATCAATGTCAATAAAAGTGTATGAATACTATCCAGATGTGTTATAATTTTATAATGTCTTTATTCACACATGACAGCATAACTATACCACACATTTCATGTCTTTATTCACACATAACTACACCATATATCAATCATAATAGAAACTACACCAGTCCTTTAATGACATAACTGCGTTTGACATAAAGTGCAACATGGTCCTTCTCATCAATACATCACTACCCAACTGTTTAAAATCAGGAATGTCCTCGATATGTTGTTGCTCCTCACATCCCTCTGTGTTCCACATGCAATCACTGAGTTGGCTATAAATGTCCAAGATACTCGATCCGTAGATTATTGTCAGGGATATACATCCGTTGATCTCGCCGACGTTCTCAGACGGGCTCTCGATTAGGACATTGATACACGGTGTCTTCTCCTCTACGATAGCGAAGTTGTCTACATACTCACTCATGGCATTGTAAAGCGATGTGACATATACTATTACTGTATATGGAATCACGATGTTTTGTGAGTAAATGTGTCTAGGGGGGAACGATGTACAGTCAAGATCCTGAAAAGAGCGGTTCAACGTCATATCCTGAGTTACTCGATTTAAGATAGCAAGGTTGTCGAGGGAAGCAGATCGCAATAGAGCTAGGATATTCCTGAGACCGTCATATTCCTTGTCTGAATGGAGATTCTCCGGGTTTGAAGGTATGCACACATAACCGTCTACACACAAAGGAAAGGAGAACGATGATGGTCCACCGGTTCCTTTCACAATGCAAGCCACACCCACTTGGGAACATATCTCACATGTGAACTCAAATTCTAATCTGCGAGCGTTAGCTATCACATCCATGGCACCACGTGCCACATCCGATGTCCAAAGGCTGTTAGACATCATGAAAGACAACACATTACCGAGAGCTTTTTTGTTGTTTTCATCATGCACCGATAGGGTACGGTTGAAAGGCTCTGTGTCTGTACCTGCTATCTTCATACATGAACTTCCCTCGATTTTGACCTTCCACGGGGAGGAATTTTTGCACGGATCATTCGTCATGATTCTTTTTCTGTTCTCACTGAGAACGGTGAATTTGACCAGGATCTTTTCCAATGTACCCTGTTTGTACGCAGTTATGTTCATCGTGTCGATAACAAACAGAGTACTGTGGTGATCACCTACAGGTATGAGACCACGCATGTCGACTTTGAACATCGCAGGTTGTCGGGCTTGACTGGCTTTGGTCATCGTGTGGGAAAATATATATTCCTTCTGGCTGAAAGACATATTTGACAGACTGACCTAAACTGAGAGAGTTGTGTATTACTTTCACTAAAAATGCGTTCAATGTACAGAGCACAGAATCGTATATACAGTGAGTTTTAGTAACATCTCCATTTTAGCCTCAACATAACCATCGTCTTTCGTTGACACACTGTCCCAGTTTCCTTATTTTGTCTGGACCATATACCTGCTGTAGAAGCCTATGTGCTGGAACATTGTTGTCGAACAAGTCCCTGTAGAATTTCCTACAGCCTGTACAATGATACTTAACCTCCTTGCAATCAGCGAGGGAACTCGTCCTCTTTCCGAGCTTGACTCGCGTGGATTTGAGCCAATTCTTCTTTTGGAAGGCCTCGATCCATGTGCGCACGACGGCTGTGTCGATACAGGAGTATGGCATGATACAAAGAACTGAATCTGGGTACATGACAGCCATTGAGGAGAATGCATTGGGAGTGCATATTTGTAACAGGAGTATGGTCTGATACATAAGACCGGCCAAATCAACTAGAGTCCTTTTGCATAGCTCATTCTTCGCTATAGAAATATTGTTCAATGACACAAAGCCTGCGTCGGTCAGCATATCTATCGGTACCGAGAGTGATATGGCGGTGTCAGAGTAGGACACACGCACATCATCAGTTGTGTGTCTGAGAGACACAGTTCCCTCGGACACGGCTTCGGTGAGCGCTACACCGAGCGAAGTGCTTAGGTGTCTGTAGACGTTATGGGGGTCTAGAGCCATGTCTTCGGTGATCACTTTGGTACAGACTTGTAGTTTATCACCCGATAGGCGAGTCACTGTCTCCTTATTTAACCTGATGTGCTCCAATTCCCGAGATCCGCAGATTGGTATCATATGTTCTGGACAGCTGTTCATTACTGCGTTAAAAGTCGATGTTGCCCGTTTTAATCTGTCCCTTACACAGGTAATAGATAAAAGCAGGTGTTCTCTACACACATCCAGGCTACGTGTACCCAGTGCAGGGCTGTACATGTATCGAGGCAAGCAATAGTCTATTATACAGTGAGCTACAAGCTTCCCAGTATGGTTGACCAAGGTACGATCCGCATGGTGTGCCATCAAGACTCTAGAGTTTGCAAAGCATTTTGCAAAATGCTGGTATGGGTGAGAGATGAGCCCGGCGGGTGGAGCGTGCTCGATGGGTGGGGGTTCGCTATCACAACAGTCGTAGTCCCTATTCACCTCTGCATTTTCCCCAGATTCAGACTGTCTTGCCTCACATCTAAGCGCTCCTCCAAACATGACCGTGATACACCCCGTGTTGGCCTGGAGATTCAACGGGTATCTGTAAAAAGCAGCTTCGCAAGGGTTACACTTGTAATATTTGTTACACTCCACGGGCTTCACGGAGAGCCCTGTGATCTGCTGTAGCCATGTTTGTACAATTTCCACGTAGGTGGTTTTGATACTGGAGTTGCTTACCTTCAAACGGTCCAGTGTCTGCTGGCTAAAGCGCTTGTTCTTAGCAGACTTGATGAGACTATGCCACGGGACGAATCCCGCTCCCATCTTAGACGCAATCAACTCAGAAGCTTTACACGTAATCAAGTCTCTGAGTATGGCCTGACTGCTGGAGAACATGTGGTTCATGCAGTACAAGTTATCCTTGTACAGCGTTCTCACCGTAACGACGGCCAACGCCGTAGACCCGGTACTCTGCGGGGGGGAGAGCGTTACAGAGACCGCCGCGAACCCCGAATCCAGTTGCAACACTGTAACGTTGTCTACGTGTTACCTCTACCTATCACGTACATCCTCTCAAGAGTGTCTTCTACCAAAGCCACGTGCACATGGTCCAGAAACGCAGGTACCTGCTCTCCTACGCGCCTAAACTTATCACCCATAGCTGTGCGAGCCTTATGAGCAAAGACCTCGAGCGGGTCCGCTTCCACTTGCTGACCGGGTGTGCTGCTTCTATGCACATTTTGTAAGTTACTTTCAGTATGGTCATCTGGACCATTACCAACCGATACCATCACACTGTCGGTGTCTCCGTATACCACGGGACATTGATGTTGGTAAAATGTAGACACACAGTTGTTTACCACAGAAATCTGCTGCCATGTCCGGATATCAGAGGGCCACAAGGATGTGGAGCTGTTCCATAAAACGAATTGGCGAGCACTTTACACTCCCCCTCTTGCGTTTTGTAGTACAATCGTTCAGCTTCGCTGATACCAGGGTCCTTGAGTTTCCGTTTGAAGTCGGCTTGCTGGTTGAGATAGTACTCGACCGAGGAAGATAATACAGCCGGTGCACGGGTAAAACAACTCTGTTCCTGGTCGTATTTGAGAATGAGCGAAGCGTACTGAAATCCCTCAACTTCCCAATTGTAGCACACCCAACCGGATAAATCGTGGGGAAATTCAGCAGGTGGCCACGGGATGGTGGTCTCAGGTGAAATGTTGAGAGCGCACATAATAGAAGGATACATACTCGAGAAGTCAAATGACAGCTCCAGACTCATCCCAGGTCCAGAAGCCTGTGAGTGGATCACACACCGCTCCACCTTTCCACTTGCCAGCATCTACACCGTGACACTCCATCTGAGGATGCCATCGCTTTCTGCAATTCAGTTCCATACCCACGGGACCTGCTTTGACTTGAAGGGTGTCCAGTGCAAATTTGAGTTGAGGAATCTGAACCGAGTGAATACTCTGCACAAAACCACCGAAGTTGTCTCCCCTTCCATGTACCACTACATCTATGTTGAATGTTGTCCTACACCGATGAAACAGCGCAGATACGGGATTGAGAACCCTGGCCAACCTTGCACACAATTGCGAGTCAACCAGGTTGTACACAAGTACGGCGAACAAACTTTTACCACCTGTCCTGATCATCTCGTCCATCTTCGAATAACTCACATCTGCTAACTTGCAAATCTTCCTGGTGCCTTTCGGGTGTTTTCCGTGCAACTTTCTGACCTTGGCGATAACAAACGGGGCAACGTCGTTCAGCTTCATGCTGGTGCACGCAAACTTGATGTCTCTGGTGCCTGCCATCCTGTACAAATCTATGACATTTAAACCGCAGCTGTTCATTTTAAAGTGACCAACTTTGGCCTTGTCCTTGTTGAACTGTTCTATGTGCACAGATATCATTCGTAGCTTGTAATCGGTCAAGGTGCCGTTGAACAATATTGTACCTACATTCTTCAGCATCCCCTTGTACATGTCCAGATACCGCACATTCTCAAATTGGAATAATGGCACAACATCTGTAGCTAGGTCATTTTTCACAAACACCATATTCCAGTTTCGCAGCAGCGAACGACAACGCTCTCGTATCTTGGGCGTGACGTGTTTGTTATAGTTCGATTCAGCGCAGAAGTGTACACGCTGCTCAATCCCCCTTATATCAAACTCTGCGTTGTACACGTACAATAGTTCTATACCATATAGGCGTAGAACCTGAATCATGCTCTCTAGGAGTGCAAGCTCACCGAGGCACGGTTGAATCAAAATCCTACTGACATCGTCTGCCCCTGCACATCGGGCTACTTCGGCGTCCGCTTCTGGGTAACTGTTGTTTTCGACTTTACATTTATTATAGAGAACTATCAACTTCTTCTTGTGGTGACAACGTGAGGTCTTGGGTTTATGAGTGTTAAGGATCACGAGCGATATGCTGGTTATCTCATGTTGCTGACCCGGCATGTCAATTACAGGAGCAGGTATAGTTATGTGCTTATACTGAGTGGATAACATTTTCCTTCCTGTGTTCAACGTGTGAACCAGTTTATTCCTGTACTCTAGCATGTCCGATACCGTGCCTTCGGTACAGTAGGGAAACTTGAATGCAAAAGACTTGCACACCAATGACTCGTCCCGGTGTACCTTATCAAATACAGTCTCAATGTCCAGACATGCAGCTTTGTATACATATGGAACGTGTGTAGTGTCAAAGCCTCTAGCTTCAGATTCAGATCTTTCGTGATCATAGATGAGATCAGAAATTGAGAGGACCTGAGTCAGCTTGTCCGCCGGTATGAAATACACTCTTCCAAACATAACATCAGAGCATAGAGTGGGAGTGTTACCGTCTCGGTTAATGTAATATCCTCGATCAGGACAAAAGTCCCCGAAAGTCAGAGCACCTTTGAC
Organism: Bovichtus variegatus; assembly: GCA_943593645.1. Classification (NCBI taxonomy): domain Eukaryota; kingdom Metazoa; phylum Chordata; class Actinopteri; order Perciformes; family Bovichtidae; genus Bovichtus; species Bovichtus variegatus. Next base: position 11,897 of record CALSCE010004099.1, read on the forward strand.
AGTCTGTACGTACTTTCTGGCCAATGATATACATTTCAAGGGGAAGACCTGAGCACTCACTTTTTGCTTAATATTGTCGTGTTGCACGTGGATACGTACTGGACGTGCTACAAAGTACTTCGACCAATATTTCTGTACCATATCCCAGGTCTCTTCTTCACCAAGCTGATCCTGAATCAAGTTTAGGTCGTATCCCACCACGGGAGCAATACCCGTAACATTAAGGTTGACAGTCTTGTACATTCCGATAGCCCCATTTGGCACCACCACCAAGCCTCGACATAGGAGCGCTTCTTTCGCATTGTCAAACATTATAGGCTTTATCATTACTCCGACCAGGTTAGTTTCAATATTTGGGTTGAAATCTCTGCGCACAGGGTAAATTACAGGGAATATATCCACAAATGGTACCGCGTTATTCATAACTCAGTGTCACACAAGTCATATGTATAATACGTAGGAGCACTTGCGCCTTAAATATACCATTTGAGTACTCCTTACAAAGTATACCGCCCTTTCGTTCACGCCAACCAGTGTAAACGCTCGGTCCAACCGAGATAATACGCTGGTCCACGAGAGCTCGTTACCCTAGCTCGGTCACCCTTGTACTAATACAGGATCAGTTACATAAGGCATGAGGGGAGGAATTATACATTTGGTTGGACCGACCGACTACACTGGTTGGACCGACTGCCTTATACGTTGGATGAAATAACATTGGTTGGACCGACTGCCTTATACGTTGAATGAAATAACATTGGTTGGACCGACTGCCTTATACGTTGGATGAAATAACATTGGTTGGACCGACTGCCTTATACGTTGAATGAAATAACATTGGTTGGACCGACCGACTACACTGGTTGGACCGACCGAATACACTGGTTGGACCGTCCGAATACACTGGTTGGACCAAATATGCGCTTTAACTTAGCTTGGGTACCTTTGAGAGGATTTCTTTACATGTATTTACATAATTATTATATATATTGTTGTACAAACATACCTCATTGAATGTAATATCTGGTCTCTGGGTGCCCCATTGTACTCAGTAGGTCCAACCAGATACTTAGAGTGGACCGCCTGATTATACTGGTTGGACCAATGTATCTAGATCCTTGTTTGGTAACCGAGCACTCGCCCACTACATATCTCCGACCACTATGTGTTTCAGTCAACCACTAACAGGTTCACGTGATCACACTTATATCACCCTACGAGAAGTAAGGTTTCGTGTCATAACATGTGAGCATAAGGACTAAAACACCACAGTATCTAGCGATGGCAGCTACTAGGAGAGGTAGACATGCAACCGGTCTACACGAATGTAATGTATTACCTCACAGGCAAGATGATACAGCTGTGGTGGAAACTGTAAAGGTACCAGCCAACAGGAGAGCGCTATTTCTCGCTGTAGGAACCGATATGTTACACGACAACCTCTCAGATGAACTGTCCTTCAGTGCGCTCTTACCAGAGGAAAGGGCAACGTTACAGTTTCTACTATACCTCACATATTGCTGCAAAGGGGAATTTCTACAAGTTACTCTGGAGAACCCTGACTTCTGTAACATGTCACCCCCAATTCGAGAGGACTTCGCTCATGGTCGCCTATTCTGTTTCGTCCTGGACATGACTACCGATGACTCATGTGATACAAACAATCGACCCTCTCTCATCGATGTACAACTCAGGAGGGATGAAACGAAGGTACACGATGACAATACGGACGATCGCGTTTCTGGTACTCATGAACTCAGGTCTCATGAACATGAGCGTGAACATGAGCGTATTCAGACGAGAGAATAACGGGGACGAGCTATCGTCTCCGTGCACGGTGTCCATCTCGGATACCGAAACACTGGATGAATCGTTAAATGCGTTCATGCGTCTGCAATTGGTCAGAGCAAAGATATCGTCGCTCAACAATGCTATGATAACCATGAGAGATAACAAGGGAGAATTGAGTTCCCTGTTCGAATGGGTGGACATTCGTAACGATACCCTGAACACAAACAAATTGGACAAAAAGAAAGTCAAAGAGCTACAAGGGTCTATGTACACCCCAGTCTGTCAATCGGGTAAACAGGCTGTCGTCCTACCCGATTCCATAATGGACTTACATCTAAAGGGTCTTCATAACTCCATAGGTAGGATTACGGACACTTTGAGTCAAGGAGAAGGTAAAGATTTATTCCACTCGATCATGTCCAAGCTCACAAGCACGGAATGGTTCAATCAAAAAGTCATACAAACAAGTTATAACGCAAGCATTGGCATGGACGTTGAGTTTGTGGAAAGACTGAAATCTTTTGTACGTGATCTCAGTGATTCATCGGGAACCAGCGATGTGAACATCAAAGGATTGTCAGTGTTCAAGTACTCCCTGGAGAAGCTAATCGATAGGGAACGTCCAGATATGTTTGTCGACTCCATGATCCATAGACACGTGCCCATTGCAAAACCCCGCATAGTGAAGGTGTTATGTGAAATAAAGAGCAGATGCCGGTCTCGAGCACTCGCGTCTTTATTGGACAGCGGATTGTGTTACTGTAAAGACAATGGTGGTACGTGCCGTGGTGAGTGTCAGATAGCATACTCGTGTTTCTACAACTCATCTGAGCAACACCCTTTCGTCGTAAGCAAAGACGATCATAGTTATTATTTTGCAAACCTGTACCCTCATCTGGGTAAACTGGAGCGCCTGAGTAAAGAAATGAAGGACAAGTACAAGGGACGCCGGCAGTTTGAGAGTATAGCTGATATGGTATTCAATATTCTGGTTAGACGCCAGTCTGTTGATGTAAACTCAATATACCAAGGGTTGGGTGACATCATAGATAAAGGTATGAACAATTCCAGTTTTTCTTTATGTCACGAGCTGATCTATGTCCACGAGTCACTTTACCTAGCGCCAAGCTCTAGTGATGTACAGTCAGAGACATACAGTGATTTGAACCCTGTGAAACTGTATGACCAAGCCTTGGTCCAGTATCTCTTCTGCGATAGCCTGCAGGTCGGGAAGTTGTTTCAAGCGTCCACGACATTCAATTACATCATCGCGAACACTGCCCCCCGGTACACCATTGAACGGATTATGTTATTCAACATCACCGGTCCTGGGGAAGGTAAGAGCTACGGCAACAACGTGCTGAATTACCAGTTTAGAAAAGTGCGAGGTTGCATAGAGACACTGACCTCTTTCACCCCGCAATCATTTAAGTACAAACAAAAGCGAACCGCTTGTGTAGTGTCGTGTTTAAAATCTTCGAGAAAAGCAGTAAGGACTTCTGGTCGAATGAGGTTAT